>CAWUFW010007403.1:600000-1012650 GCA_963921515.1 Calotriton arnoldi
CAAGATACCCCCCTTTGCCCTCCCCGAAATGGATGGTGTGGCTTTAGTTTGAAAGGAGCGGTAACCATTGATGTGCACTAACCCCACAGTCCACGTTTCCTGGAAACATACTATTTCGTACTCTTGCCATACACTTAGCCAGTTGTTATCGCTCAGTTTGGGAAGAATACCAGCTACGTTCCATGAGGCTATTTTTAAGTCCGCTTTTTGTATCCCCTGTTGTCTTATTGGTGTCTGTGGTCTGTCACCGGTGACGGGGGCCGAAATGGGCTGGCTCTCACTACTCTCTCTGTAATTTGGTTTCGCTGGCTGTAGTCAGTCACAAGCTTCTAGGTCAGAGAGGGGTGCAAATCTGTTCTCAAGTCTCAAGTCTGTTAGCCTGGGGATCCCCCATAAGGCCCCCCGTGTCTGTCTCTCCCTGTAATGGGGATAACTCCCTGTTGCTTGTCCGAAAAGCGGTCTATAGAAAAAACCCAATGGTAACACGGTAATATGGGAATTTCTATCAGAGTCATTACCCAAAATGTCCAAAAGAAATCTGACAACAAAACCATTACTGAAATTTAGGACCACACAGTCTCCCCACATTTCTTTCCTTGTGGGCCCTACCCAGGTAACACTTCTAGCCATAATCATTTGACTTTGTAGGTTTCCGCCCAGGCCCCCCTCCCCCTTCAAGTTTTGAACCACCCAATGCATGGCTTTAGACATTAGTTGAGCTGTTGATTCTGCCTGGCCCTCCCGCAGCGGTGGCACATTTCCCAATACCACTACCAGGGGAGTAGCCACTGGGGGCAGATGTATAGTCTGGATTCCAGCCATCAATGGTCCACGGGTCGGTCTTTCAATCTTCTTGCTGACTCCTAGGCTGCCCTTCCCTGGTGATATTCTGCCTTGCCCGTTTGTTGCACTATTGAAGTTATCCGTTAGTGGATTGATTTTTATCAACCGCTTTATTCAATTCATTAGCACAAGATGGGCTTGGGTAGCTTTGGGCAAATTCTCTGGATATATCAGCTGTCAGGGTGTTGGTCTCATCAATGCTAATGGCAGAGTTAATGTCTGTAGGACGTGCCAAATTTTGGGGTACAGTCATCATCCTTGTAGGTTTTGTAGGTTTTATAGTTGGGGCTATTTTGCTTGCCTCTTGAGTAGTTTGGGGTTCTCCATCTAACGTTGACCTATTCTTTACTAATAATGCCTCTAAAGCACGAAAATTGATCTTAGCCTGAGATTCAAGGCCATTTATTTTATCTTCAATTCGGCACAGTCTCAGTGTAATGGGGTTTAGCATGGTGGAGACCAAAGTTTCTAGTCTCTGCCACATAGCCTCATTCGTCACCGGGCATGGGGCAGAGGTCAGCGCTTCCAAGTTGCTTGAGTCACCTAAATCTGGATCTGTTGTGTCCCCCCCCCCTTTTTTTATTCAGTCTTGAGTTTTTTGCTGGTTTCGGTCTCTGTGGACCCCCACCCCTCTTTCTCTTTACAGAAGGGTCAGGAATAGATCCCGTAGATGTTATCAATACTGCTGCCCTGGTGGAGGCTCTTTGTGTAGTGCAAATCAGTTCAGGCTCGTGGGGTATCGATCCCATAAATGTTTCTGGGTCTAGTTCTTTTTCTATCGCTTTGTCTGATCGCAAAGATTTGTCGGGGGTAATGTGGGGTGCCATGCCCCCCAAAGAGGATCTTTTATGGACAAAAGAGGGAGTCCTGTTGGAACACTAGTAGCAATATACTGGTCCCAAATAGGAACCTTGCTTCTCTCATTGACTTGTTTTAATTATCCGTATTTTATGTGGGAGAATATATATGTTGTCTTGAAGAAGGTGATAAAAATCATAAGATCCACCGAAACGCATTGACGAAGTTAAAAAAAGACTGAATCTGTAAACATATCTGATATGACTACTGATGATTTCTAGATCAAGTATTGTGTATAATATTAACAGTAATATTGAATAGACCATTGGTTTTGTCTTTTTGTGTTTCTCCCTGTGTTGAATCTGTATCTATGTTTTAGGGATTGTATTAATTTATTTTGTGTGATATTGTGGAAAGAAGGAATTGATTTTTTTTAACATAGTACTTTTCAGAAGTAGGAACTGTTTTTAACTTTGGAAAGTGATACAATCTTTTTTAGCGTGCCAACTGATGTAGCAGAAAACGCATTTTATTTGTAGGGGTGCATTATAATCATGTGTAGATTGCACCCGCATATGATCCTTTGTTGTATTAACATAGAGTGTTAGAATTGTGAAACGTGCTAAAATGAAACGTGATGTATTTTAGCAATTGAAAGATAACATGGGGAATCAACGTAGAAAGTAAATGTAACTAGCGGAAGACATTAACGTGAGAAACTCATGCACTAAATGTGGTTATTAATTGTGTCGTTTTACACGTAGGTAATTACATTAATTGGAAGTGTCTTATTTTTCCAAGCAAATTTGTTATGCTCACACAACGTTTTCTTATGTTAGCTAAATAATGTAGTTCCATGGAAACTCTTGCTTTAGAATTTACAAATTGAATTTCATTTGTGCTGTGTAATTGTTCTTTCTCACGTTTTGTGTTGCAGGTGAAAGAAGCGCTCTTGTTAGTTAGAGTAATGTCTTTGTTTTACTAGTCAGGCAAGGAGAGAAGAAGTTACAATCCTGTGGCTTGACTCGATAAGGGAAGGTCGTTGTGCTTTTCACAGGAGAAGACTTGAGAACCAAGGACAAAATGTAGCAAGGAAAGAACACTGTTGTCCCGTGGAAAAACACCCCCACATGCTGACACCTTTTTATCCTTCTTTCTGAAAATGCTTAAGTAGGGACGTCACTTTAGAGTTAGAGTAGGGATAGATTTAATGTTTTTTACTCACCGATCTTCGATGCAAGGAAATTTGGACTCATGCTTTCTGATCTTTTGCATCCTACTTCTTGAACTAACTGTATTGCTTATGTTGCATCGTCTAAATTGGATATGCAGATTTGACTTCATGCTAATTCCGATGTTTTTCTATACCCTTGTCCTGAGGTGTCTTTATGTCCAGTTATTTTTGGCTTTGTAATAAATCAACTAACCTTACGTAGTTGTCTGTAGTTATTATGTATCCATGAGAATGTTGATTAAGTAACTGATCGCTTAACAACTTTTCTCCCCTTTACACTTTCATGCTGCGAAAAAGAACCTTTGGATTGTGACTCTAGGACAGATCTAGAACATATGGGCCCGGCCCTTTCACACATTATATGTATTTTAAATATATGATCATTAATAAAGTAACAGAAGAGTTTTGAAACTACCCCTTTATGGCCTAGTGTCTTTCTATACTGTAGTCAGGGTCAACATAACATACCGGTGACCAGCTCTTGCTGTTGTAAGACTGAATGTTGTATGTACTTATGGTGTTGTACTTCTCAAGGGGAAACACTATTTTTACTGTTTAAAACGGTGCCTTGTCCACTTGATGTGGGGGGCCCTCTCTCCAATTCTGTTTGTTTGTTTCAATAACAGGTGAACCAGTAGTATGCAATGCACATTGGTGTTGGCAGCAGACACACTTCTTTGCCAATTGCTGCTGCTGCCTTCAGGCACAGACTTTAATAGTAAAATGCCACCACTTAATTTTCCTGACAGGCTAAACACCCAATTGCCAGCAGCAGGCTGATCCAAAATGTGATTGACAGTGACAAAAAATCTGAATTGGTTTCTGGATGGGTGTCTTTTGGCACAGGAACGTAAAGACGGATTTTCACTCACTGTTGTCCCATTTCGTCCTGCTTACCCCTCATGGTACCCTTTGGCTGTTATTTTTTGAAGATAAGACGTTTTACTGGGCACTAGTTGCCCTTATATTGTTTTTAGATCTGATAGTGGACTTGAGGGTGGTCTGTTCCATCAGTGTAAAGAACTGAAGAGGAAGCTCCCATTTCCACAATCATCACATCCCTCAGAGGCCAACATGCATATATTCAAGTCTTTTTATTTTATTAATAACCTCCCTTGCAATTATGCCTTCAAGCAGCTTCAACAAGAGCAATGCTCCCAAAATGTTTATAGTGATGTCACGATTGTTCAAGGTTGTTTTGCTGGATACGCTTATGATTCCAATGTTACTTGTTTAATATTCCTTCAGCACATGGTACTCTTTCAGAACTGACAAGTATGTGATGTTTGTGGTCTATCTGAAGTCTTCTGGCTCCCAGTTTGCGGACTCCTCTTCTTTGAGGCCAGAGCTTAACCGTGCTAATGCAGTTTGTTTAGCAATGAGGCCCTACTCCCTGCTTCTATATTGTTGAGGTCCAAGATGCTGCTTCACAATGTGATTTTCTTTCTAGGGCAGCCTGGGGCCACACATGCAAGTCACTGACCTACTGCCTAACAGTGTCTTGTCATTTCATTCATAGCTCCTGGAAAGTCCACTTGGTTGAGAGAGGAACGGAAATGAATGGAGGTTAATTCTTCTGTGCTGAGGCAAATTTTTGTGAGTCAAGGTGAATCTGGATTGGCCTCTATGTGTGAGATTGTATAGCCTGGTTTGGATCTTTTTCTGAATCCTCACCCACCCTAAATAAAACCTATCATTATGCTATGTTGCTGTAACTGTTTGCATCTAGTAAGGTGACTTCCTGAATGATAAAGTTGGAACTATGCCATGTTCTTCATGCACACCAGCTAATGGTACAACCTGTGTAATTCCACAGAAGGGTAGCCAGTGTTGTCTCAGGCAAAATTATGGAGCCTTTACTGGAAATATCCAAATATTATCTTTCTTTTTTAGTTATTGTCTTCTAGACAGCCCATGAGATGTCTGGTGTGAGACATATTGTTATCTTCCAGTGGGCTTAGAGCCCACCCATTGCTTACCATTAGTTGGCTTTATTGTCACTGTCATTTACTTGCTTCTGATTCATTAGCTTTTGTTGGCTTTCCTTCCTCCTCTTGAGTTTGTCCCTCTCCTAGAGCGTGGATGCTTTACTTATGTCCTTCCACTGCTCATTTTTCAGGCACTACTTTTTTTCTTTCTGTTTGAGAACTCCAGAGAGTGAATGTGTTTTCTAGCTGTCTCCCTAGTATGCTTCTCTTTCCCCTCCACACTCCATGTTGCGCTCTGTCTCTTGCCCGAATGCTTCTCCCCTCCCCGCACCCATTGCTCAGTCGCCTATTTACTTTTCCTCTTCCCGCCAAATAGCTCTTCTAGTTAGTTTGCTTCCCTCTCTGCATCCTTCAAGTTGCCTCCCTCTCCCATATGTTGCTTCCACCCTACCCTCTGCGTTGCTTCCCCACCCGCTGTAATTTCTATCTTGCTTCATTCCCCATGCTTTACATTGTTGTCTCTCACCCATCTTTATTCTTTTGCACTTCACTCCCAGAGAGGCTGAGGATATGTGGATCAGCTTCACCAGAGAGTAAATGACCTGCACAACTTTTGAATCAACTTTGCTGGGGAACAGATGCTGCAGCTCCAATTCTAAAGAGTCTTGGTGGCACAAAGAGCCCCAGGGCCTACAATCTCGGCCTAGGGTGGTGCAGTGAAAAGGCCAGGCCCTTCCTTTCTTTCATTCACTTAAGTGCACAACTCTCCCCTCTGACAATTAAAATCAGCTATGCTCCTGCCCTCCAGGAGACGCTGCAGAGTAAGTGCAGCAAAGGAGAAAATTGATCGCTCCTTCTTCCTGCTTCACCTGTTTTATATTTAATCAGCACTCCTCTTCAGACCGTGGTGTATAAGAATATCCCAAATAGGGTAAGGAAGTATAACACACATATATGAGACAATGCATGCATTCTTCATGTATGTCTTTGTACCTTTGATTGCACAGTGTGTGTTTGCAGTGTCACTCCCATCACATGTGGCCATTTTATGAATTTTGTGTTGAGTCACTGCTACCAACAGAGCAGAATGACATATCTGACATTTAACGATGTTGTTCTATATCCTTGGTGAACATACATAAGTAAGGTAGGACATTCCTGTTCTGTTTCAAGTCTATTAACTTACAAATAGTATAGAATTGGGATCCTTCTAGAGCCCTGAAGAATGCCTAAAAACAGTTTATGGCTAGAGTAGGGCAAAAACATGTTGGCAGAGTTCAAGGATGCTGTGAAAATTGTACCCAAAAGCATCACTGACTATATATCATAGTATTTTTAACCATACCTAAGGTACCACCCAATAAAGGATTCACTTGTGGTGTACCTTAAAGTATTTTGAGATCAACTGGATCCCGTTTTTATCCAGAGCATTAATAAATCTTAATAACTCCCTCAACAATTCTGAGGTTGAGTCTGCCTTGGTAGTACCATCTTACCAGGGTGGGATGAGGTGGCCAATGATGAAGCATACCTCATTATGTGGGTGAGACCACCTCATCCAATATCTTTATATTGGTTGATCACTTGGGACAAAAGATTGAGACTAGGGGAATCGGAACCCCTCTATAGTAATTCCTCGCTGCACTTTTTGTGGTTATGACCATCACTGTGTGCACACTGGAGAGAGGCCAAGGATCGGATGACCATATTAACTGAACGCTGTTATATCTAACTGAGTCACACTGCCTCCCGCCGCTGTTACACAGCTCTCAATCATGCCCCACAACCAGAATTCATCTGGGCGTCTGAATTTGAATCACCTCACATGTACAATCCAAGCACTGGAAACCCCAACAGCTCAGCCTTTCATAGCCAGGACCGCTTGACTTTGCAAATACGTATTACAGTAAATTAGAAATGCAATACAAAATTGTCCTAAAGCAAAGAGAGTTTACAAATGTTAACAGATGTAAAGTCGTTACTAACGTAAAATATGCACTGTATATACACTCACAGTAACATAGCCAATGCCCGCTGTTCCATGGAACACTGCCTGTGCCATGTAAGCCATGCTAAATAGAACAACTGTTTGGAAGAAACAGCTTTCTTTATTCTTGTAGAGGTATGGAACACGCCTCTGTGTCATACAGTGTTGTTGTTGCGCGATGCTGACAGGGCATTCCATACTTCGAGGGAAAGGAATGAAGGAATTATCCACTTATAATAATAGGGGGAACGCAGGGCATGCTGTCAGGGTAGAGCCGAGAGCTTTCTCTGACTCTGGTAAATAGAATGCAAATTGTATTACCGTGGATGACAACAACATCTGCCCGCAATTTCTTAAGCAACAACAGCCTGTGGGTCATTCTTTCCAGGGCAGGCTTGCCTCTCCCAGCTGGTCCCCATCACTCATTGTACCTGCCAGGGAGAGGCAGGACTTTCACTCAGAACTGGATGAGAGGCGGATGGAGGGAGGAAAGGTCTCCACGTGCTCCTAATGATACCGAGGGAGGGGTCTCTTGGGTTAGCAAACTGCTATTTGTATTCCAGAGTGTCTCCTCTTAACAACTTCCGATCACTTTAAGGAAATTGCCGATTGTCTTGAAAGAAGGCATTAAACTGTTTGCGTCGACGTAAATGCAGCATAAAACAAGCTGCCTTGCGTTATCCACTCACCAGATCGTTTTTGCTTGGCTGAAAGTCAGTTTTTGGAATGTCACATACGTTGATGCATTACTCGTCTCTCACGAATTCTCTTCCAGGGGCCAACTCCGTGTGTTTTGCCTCTTTACCTAGGAGATTTATATAGCGCTGCTTGATACATTTTGGACAATTCAGAGCTCTCTTAAGTTCAGAGCTCTCTTAAGTTGCTGAAATGAAGGCGCTATAACCAAGAGAAAATTAGTTTTCTTGAAATCACGCCTTAAACATTCTTGCACTGGTTTCACTGAAATCAAAAATGACTTAAGCGGCTAGAGGCTCCAAAGCACAATATGCACCGACACACTACATGCCAGTGGATTGGCCCAGGAGGCTTTCAGCTAGTCCTGTTTTATCAGCCAAAGATCTACACATGCTGGATCTGTGCTTTCCATCGTTCAGTTGTGGATATGGGCAGGTTGTTTGCTTGCCAGTGACCTTTAGGACCCGGACCCCCCAGGTTGTTCCCGGCCCGCCCCCGTCGTAACCCACAAATCAAGACTTGACGACCAGAACTGTGGGTAAAAGAGGCCATGTTTATTATAAACCATCACATATAAACATGACAATATATCATCAATAAGATTCAAGATTCATATGACATATTTATCAACTTTGATCACTGAACGATATCTTTATTTAGGTTGATCATGACTTCATAATCTATCAGCAGAAATGACAGAACTTAATTTATTGACGAAGCATGTTCTCTATGGCTTCCAGCACTAAGGGGCCTTCTGGCTCGCTTCCCCCCAACTGAGACCCACGGAAGGCGCAACCCACCTGCGTCCTTGAGAGGTGAGCCCCTGCCATCTGGTCCTTGTCCGCCACCTGAGGAGCCCACCCCTCCACCTCCAGGCTGCCCATCAGGCCCGTAGGGAATAGCCAGGGGCTGATGCCCCATGCCCTAGTTTGTAAACTGGCACCCTTGCCCCCAGACGGTGTCTCCATTGTCTCTGGGGTGAGCTTACCGTATCCCCCCCTCAGTGCTGGCCTAGGGAGTATGCAGGAGGACTCCCCTTAACAATGTAAGGCAATTTATGTGGCCTCCTTACCGGCACCCTTACTTCAACTTCCAACACCTTCCCAAGCTCTACCTCTAGGGATGGGTGGGTGGGAGATTCACGAAGTCCACTGCACACGGGGCCAGCGCTGTAAGGAAGAGAGGACGAGGGCCCGGGCAATGCGCCCTAAATAGGCCCCCCGCCCTCCCCTCCCCCCCATTACCGGCCCCGGCCGGAAATGACGTCAGCCGTGACCCGGAAGTACTTCACGCCGTTCGCGGCGACCAATCCCTCATCCAGGAGACACGAGGGCGTGGCCAGGATCCCGGGGGCCCGCATCCTAATGGCGCGCTTCCCTATAGTCCGCGCTTTTCAAACAAACTGCTTGCTGTTCGGTCGTCCACATGCATTAAAGGCGTTAATGCTTGTCCATGCTGAATTAGATCCGCTTTTCTACCACTGCTTTTACTCTTCCGTATTTGCCTCACTGCATGTAAACATTTTTCTGAAGAGAAATTGTGTATTACGCCTTTGCGTCTCCGGCTATTTCTTCTGCGCCCCCCACGTAAACAAACGCTGGCCACCCAGGGGCAGTTCTACCCAGCTCAAGTTCACAGTATGCAAGGCTGACAAGAGGCACCCTGCTCAGACCCCTGCAGGCGCACCAGCCCGCTCCAGAGTATTCGCGGAAAGGTCACTTCATGATTAGTGCTGTAGGCTAAAAAGCCATGGCTGGATGCAAAGCAGCCTCATGACATGGGGCCAGGGCACAGCTAGCCAAGCGCTGATTTGTACAGCTGTGCAAATCCCATACACCTCCTTTTGGGAAAAACAGGGTGAAAAAGCGACAAGTGTCAATGTCGGGTATAAGCGATGAATGCGACCCCAATGGCTTATCTTGGCGCCTCAGTTTCAAGGTTTAAAGCTGCACAGTTTCTTTCTTGGAGGCGCAGAGAAATACGAGCAGCCTGCCTGCTAATTGCTCATTTGTAACTAGGGTGAAGCTTGCGTAAAGTGATTACGTTTTACAAACTGAACATTTATCAATTGCGCAAATGGTGAAAGGGTGGTAGGTTCCCAAGAAGGAATCTGGTGTTTATCATCACAGCTATGGGGTGGTCTATTGTAACGAGGCTCGGTAATTGATGGTGCAATTATAAATACATATATTAAAGTGGCCCTGTGTGCAGAGGGTCAGGGCACATCTGGAGGCCCGCGCTCAAAGCTGCAGTTGGTCACAGGCCAAACTAACTTTATCAAATTCCCACGTGTGGAGGTCCACAACAGACACATATGACAGGCTGGCAGTCTTTTCTCAGCAGAAGCCAATAGAATGAATACTGGAATAGTTTTGAAGTAAAGCTATTTGCCAAGAACAAAGAGTTCAGTCATGCTATCAGAGGGCACTCAGTTACTTAAAGTGGTTTGTGAGGGTCACACAACTAACCAATGCACTAACACTTTTGGAAATGCGAGACTTATGCAAATAGTGTCATACTAGTGTAATATATAGTGACATGGAATCTATACCCTATGGATTTCAGGAAGGAGGAAAATCCATAGCACAACTTAAACCGAAGAGTTAAAGTGGACAGGCCAAGAAGGACACTAAGCTGGCTTTGAGTGATGGTGCAAGAACGAGATTTGGAGAAAGTACTGAGGCAGAAAGGATAAAGATAGAGAAAGAGAGAAAGGGAAGAGAGTGTGTGAAAGAGAGAGGGAGTACAGTAAAAAAGAAAGAAATGAAAAGAGGATTCTGATGAAGGCAAGGAGGACACCAGACAAATGGAGTGATGGAGATGAGTATTAGAAAGAGAAGAAGGAAAAGTGGTTGAAAGTGGATGAAGAGGAGAATAGAGGGACATATATTAATTGTTCGCTTACCCTTCTTCGTTGGTACAGCTCTCTTATTTCGTTTCTGACTGAATTATTTCATACGCGAGTTAGTGGTAATTGCGTGGCTCAAAGAGGAAAGGAGAGTTTAAACTGCACAGAGGCACGCAGGTGTTGTGCACGATCCATTTAACCAATTTTTGCCCCTTCTTCCTGTGACCATCGAGGTAAGATCCTTCGTCCCCTTTAAGTGATGATCACTTCTCAATAGCATATACGAATCCTCATTTCCTTCATCCTAGAGCTGCTTTTGATACACATATTACGACCTGACCTGATAGATAAATTATAGATCTCTGTGGTGCAGCATATCAGTTCAGTCCATGGCACTGACCTCATACTTTACTTACACCATACAAATCTGCTCTAAGCATCTACTTTCCGAAGGCCCCATCATCAGTCTTAAAAGTTGGTGGAAAGAACTCAATAGGGTGAGTCTAAAGACATTGTACCTCCTCTGGCTCCAAAACGTACCGTTTTCTCTTCTGTACCATTTGTAAAAAATCAAAACACTTCCTTCTGCGAAACTACTACTCTAAAATTTAATTTTTTCCTGTCTTAGTTAATATTTCTCTTTCTACGTTGGTCTTCCTAAATATGTTACTGCACCAGTCCAGATTATTCAAAACTCTTGTCTTTATTTTCTGTTTCTCCCTTTCTGCCAGGCACTCTTCACTCCTCCCTCCTTACCTCGCTCGACTTCACAGGCTATCCCAATCTTTGAAATTTATTTTCCTTTACCTTACCCTTTATTTTATTTTTTGTTTTGCTGCTTAGCACCTTTTATCCTTCGTTTTCTCTCGTTTTCAAATATTTTTTATCTTATTAGAACTGTGGAATCAGCTCTAGTTTGACATCATGGGTTAATGAACTCTGCCAACGTTAAAATGTTTTCTGAAGACCCGTGTCCTCAAATAATCCAACCAACCATGATCATGTGACTACAGGTTGTTTTTTTCCCCTATTTCATTATTTCTTATGCTGTTTTGTTTATGCTTTGTACAGCACTTTGGCAATTATATAACATGTACAATAAAGAAAAAAAAAACAGAAAACACATCTGTAAAGACAAGTACAAAATCGGTAAATATTCTTTTTCCAGTTCATGTTTTATTATGTTATAAGCAAAAGTCAATCAATCAGTACAGCTTGTTTAATGTGGCTTGTCACCCCTGGGGGTCTTCAGGCGACGCGAGGTGAGGGAGATCCTCGGTCGGAAAGAGGTGGAGGTCGAAGAGCCGGGTCTTCAGCTGCTTCCTCAATTCCTTCAGAGAGAGGCGGTACGCAGATAGAGGGGGAGGTCGTTCCAGGACTTGGCTGCGAGATAGGAGAAGTATTGGCCCCCACATCGGCTGCAACGGATACATTAGACGTGGGCAAATGCGAGGGTGGAGGAGCGGAGCTCTCTGGTCGGTCGGTGGAAGGGCAGGCCGTTGTTGATGTAGGTGGGTACGGTATTGTCGAGGGCTTTGTAGGCGTGTGTGAGGAGCTTGAAGAGGCATCTTTTCTGAATGGGGAGCCAGTGGAGAGCAATGAGGTGAGTAAACCAACAGGACTCAAATCATAGAACCAATCCTAAATTTACTCCCATAGGCCTACTCCTATATCTGAAGTAAATGTCGTACTTTTTTAGAATTCATAAACATTTCCAGAAACTCCTCTGTGAAGCTGTGACTGTTGCAGTTTTCCCAGGAGTACTCCTGGAATTCTTTTATAAATTTCATTTTTGCATGAGTAAAATTACACAGAGAGAAACCTCTTTACGTGTAACCCACCAATTGTAAAAGTGTTATCACATGGTTCCTCCTCTGGCTACATATTTAACAGAGTAATTCTCCAAATGAATCAAGGAGGAAGATAGCTTGCAACGTTTTGTGACAACCCAACATTTTACAAGATTGAGGGTGTTCATGTATTTTGCAAGCCATTCGAATCCTGGAAAACCCACTTTTTGTTCCTTGAAGCAGATGTATTCTCAAATAAAAGTGCACCATATTGGTGTAATATTTCTGGTGAGTTAAATCAATTTAACTATGTAAATTTACATTTTGTCAATTAATTGCAAATGTGAATTTCCACTTGTCATTCATACCATTTATGTCGTAGTTATGAACTTTTTCATGCTGGTTTAGGTCATTTGAGGGGTTGAAAAGGTATTCTGGTTAAAATCAATGCATGCACTGTTACCTTCATTTGACTTTAATGGAGCCCCGTGGCCATACTCAACGTAAGCCTCCTCTCAGTGAGAGCAATTTCAGTATTGGTGATCCACATGGGCCATCCCAGCATGCGGGAACTGAACTGCCCCCAACAAGTTTCTTCTTGCTCATGATAACTTATGTATGTATGTAGAGAATTTATAGCGCGCAGGAATCACCCCCGAAGGGGTATCTCCGCGCTAACATAGAAAACAAGTCAGACAGGCACAGATTCCCATAACTCAAGCCTTGAATAATTCCGTCTTCAGGAGTTTCCTGAAGCGAGGAAGGCTAGGACATTTACGTAAAACCTCTGGCAGAGAATTCCAATATTTAGGAGCCAAATAGGCAACAGTTTTGCCTCCAGATCGTGTTTTCTTAACGCGAGGGATCACCAGCAACCCTTTGCCTTCCGATCTGAGACACCGGGTCGGGCAGTACACTTTAAACTTATCCGCCAGATAGCTCTGGCTTGTACCATAAAGAGCTCTATGGGCAAGACAACAGAGCTTGAACTTAATTCTCTGGCGGGAAGTGCAGCACTGAAAAACCAGGATAAAGCAACCAA
The DNA here is from genome assembly GCA_963921515.1 of Calotriton arnoldi. Taxonomy (NCBI): domain Eukaryota; kingdom Metazoa; phylum Chordata; class Amphibia; order Caudata; family Salamandridae; genus Calotriton; species Calotriton arnoldi. The sequence continues at coordinate 613,167 of CAWUFW010007403.1, forward strand.
CTACAAGTTAAAGTGATTTGAATGAGAGAGGTACAGGAGCTATAGGGGTCTAACAAAACAGACACATAAACACAGAGTACCTTGATGGTGCGACCAAGAGAGGTGGCCCAGCCCACCCTCCTCCGGGCTCCAACTGGAATGGGCCGGCCCGCCCTTGGCCTGAGCTTTGCCCGTGCACAGACCACACGCACCCCACGCAGCTGTGGTGAAGTTGCACTTTATAGTGCTTAGGGGCTTCTCTGGCTGCATCCCCTCCTCTTGCAGCAGTCTCCTGAGACAGGTAGTACCTTCAAATTTGCAGTGCACATCCTGAGCAGCGGTGGTGAAGTCGCACTTTAATGCGCTAATGGGCTTCTCTGGCCAGCCTCCTCCTCTTGCATCAGTCATATTTGACAGGTAGTCCCTTCAAAAGGGCATTACTTGTCCTACGCTGCAGGGGAGAAATCATACTTTATAGCGCTATGGGGCTTCTCTGGCCAGGCCCCCTCCTGCTGCAGCGGTCTCCTGGGATAGTAGTCACTTCAAATGTGCAGTGTGCATCCCGCACAGCGGTGGTGAAGTTGTGATTTATAGCGCTAAGGGGCTTCATTGGCCACGCCCCCTCCCCTTGCATCAATCTCCTGGGAGAGGTAGTCCCTTCAAATGTGCAGTGTACGTCCTGTGCAGCAGTGGTGAAGACGTGCTTTGTAGCGCTAAGGCACTTCTCTGGCCCTGCTCCTCCTCTTGCAGTGGTCTCCTTGGACAGGTAATCCCTTCAAATGTGCAGTGCGTGTCCCGTGCAGCTGTGGTGAAGTTGCGCTTTATACCACTAAGGGGCTTCATTGGCCAAGTCCCCTCCCCTTGCATCAATCTCCTGGGAGAGGTAGTCCCTTCAAATATGCAGTGTACGTCCTGTGCAGCGGTGGTGAAGACGTGCTTTGTAGCGCTAAGGCGCTTCTCTGGCCATGCCCCTCCTCTTGCAGTGGTCTCCTGGGACAGGAAATCCCTTCAAATGTGCAGTGCGTGTCCAGTGCAGCTGTGGTGGAGTTGCGCTTTATACCACTAAGGGGCTTCATTGGCCACGCCCCCTCCCCTTGCATCAATCTCCTGGGACAGGTAGTCCCTTCAAATGTGCAGTGTACGTCCTGTGCAGCGGTGGTGAAGTCGTGCTTTGTGGCGCTAAGGGGTTTCTCTGGCCACGCCCCTTCCTCTTGCAGCAGTCTCCTGTGACAGGTAGTCCCTTCAAATGTGCAGTGCATGCCCCTCTAAGTAGGATTAACAAATATTTTTCTCGTGCAGAAGTTCAATAGATGTGGAAATGAAGGGTCTGACCATTATCACATGATCCAAGGCTTATAAACTATTAGGAGGATGTTGTAATGCTCAAAATGTGACAGACATATCACAATTTGACATATATACTGGGCATATAACCTCACTCAAAGATTATGAAAGCAATGGGTAAATGTATTGATTTTGTGCTAGTGTTTGCTAAAAGCAGGTTGTGATGAAGTGGAAGGCTGTTCAGGGACCTAAATAAGAAGTCTAGAAGCAAGACAATTTGAGATGGTGTGAGTATGAAGGCTTAGTTCTAGTCCTAGAGACCAAGAAGGGGAGAGGCAAAATGGACATCTCTAGAGCCTGGGAGGCTATTCTGGCCTCCATCAGTGCAAATGAAAGTTAACAGAGGAGGAGGGCCTCAACTCACACATCCCCACTCGTTGCTGGACCCTACTCCAAGAGAGAAGGTCTATATACTTGAAGATTTAGGGGATTTTAAAACATCCATTTAACACAAAAATATTCATTGGCCAGCCAGGGCTTGCTCTCCAGTGCTGCCATTTATTTAAAAAAATATACAATCAGAAACGTTAGGAGTGCCAGGCCAGATTGACCTTTTACATCAGCGGGCATTGCCTCATCATCCGTATTCCTTGTCCCAATCCTTACTGAGTGAGAAGACATTCTCCTAATTGGTTCTAACAAACTAGAATCAACTTAGAAGAACGACTTCCTCTTCCTGCCTCCACACTATACATAGGAAGTTAGCATTACCACATCCTGTAACATCAAGACAGAAACCCACAGAGCCCTAAGAGGAGGAGGAGGAATAAGGGCTCCAACAAGATTCAGGCTACTGAAGCGCTTGTAAGCCCCCCCCCCACAGAGAGGGACGCTGTGAGTGCTGCGGTCTGCTTGGGGACTACATCACCCACAATCCAAGAGCCCTTAGAGGAGGAGTTGGGCAGGCCTAATGCGATTCACACTACTAAAGCACTTGACCCCTCTATGGAGCGGGATGCTGGATTTGCTGTGATGTGTGTGGACTATATCGTTCACAATCCAAGAGCACTTAGAAGAAGAAGAGGAAGGGTTCCAATGAGATTTGTACTACTAAAGCGCTTGTTCCCCCCCTCCACAGTACAGGATGCCGGGTTTGCATCAGTGTGTGGGGATTGTCATCATCCACAATCCAAGATCCTTGAGATGGGGAGAGAGAGGGGCTCCAACACGAATTGCACTACAAAAGCGCTTGACCCCTCATGGTGTGGGATGCACATGGGGCATGCCGAACCAGGAGGGGCCATCCACGCCCATCGGAACCTGAAGGAGGCTGTGCTGGGCCCCCTCTAACATTTTTGGCTGTGCTCTCTTCTCCTCAAGCCCCAAGTATAGGATCACATATAATTTAAAATCTTGCACTCAGAGCAGAATTGGCCTTGAACCACTTCTAAACACTCAAACGCCATCCTGAATGTACTTCATCCAACTTTGAAGCCTCTTACTTAAGATCTGACTACACCTATTGTCCTTTTCTCCAATCTGTTTTGTTATTTCCCCAACCCTGCATACAATTTGTTGTTGTTGTACATGAAACTTTATTTTTACGCATCATGGGGAAACATAAGGCATTATGTTCTTTGCCTGTGCCAGCATTAAACTCATCACTCAATGGGTTTATTTAACGGTCTGTGGGAGTAATTAACAAGGAAATTCAACTGACCAAATGCTGCCTTTCACTTAACTCTGGGATTCTCCTAGAATTTAACCATTCCTCATAGGAATTTACTAACCCCTTCCAAATTTTGCCCCAGGCTTTGTCTTTGACATCATCAAAAAAATAGTGATAGACTCACCTAGTGTCACCACCAATTTATCCAACTTCAATTCTGTCCCATATAAGGGCCAGGAGTCCAGGAATCTTCCTGAAGAAGGCCCCCCAGTCAAATGCAAAAAGTGCCTCCCTGTTTTTGAAACCAAAGCACCACGTGCAGGTTCCTGGTTAACTGCTCGGACTTCAGTTGCTGATCTATTGTTTCAACTACCCAGTTCAGAGGACTTGTTTTGCGAAAGATTGCTGGGCAAACTTATGGTATCGGTTAAATTGCTCCTATCACCAGTTGCTATTAAAATGTTTGTTTGTGAATACCGAAAAAGAGTAAACTAACGAAAAAATGTCAGTTTACCTTTGTGAATCAGGTCCTAAGTCCATTGCTTACTCCAACAAGAAGAGGCTGGATAGTAGTATTAGACTAGGTGGCACCCTACTAGAGAAAGTAAAGGAATGTGACTACCTCAGGATTAGACTATCGAGCACCGAGTCAGGGGGACCTCACATTTAAGAGCTGTTCTTTAATTAACCATTGAGCTCTACTAGTGCAAGGTTTGCCAAAAGGTCTCCATATTGTCCGATTTCCCCCGCGATCCAGATTTACAATGTCCGGGTCATGAGCACTGTATTGTATAGGGCTGAGTTGTGGGGTCATTGCAAAGCTTCTCCACTCGGCATGGGTGAAAACAACTTCATAAGGACTATTTCCAGCCTGGGTCCTGGGTTCAGGACTCTTTCCGTCGCCCAGGCTGAATTTTGCCCTTAAGACCATTACAGAGGAGGCAAGATTATTGCCCTATATGTATTTGCTTCGGGTGTGGATAATTGAGGTCCTAGAACCCTATAGAGAAGCCTTACATAAGATTTTAGCTTTGAAGAATTCACATAAAAACTCTTTCCTAGCACACATCAAACAGGTGTTTACTAGCTTGAGGATGAGAAGTTTTTGGAAGAACCCTTCAGCTATCAATAGCACTGCCCAAGGCATTACCAAATGGTTATAATGGGCGAACTTTATTACATATAGTGAGACCTCTTCTTTGATAGGCTCCAAGACTAAAGCTTTTCCTATGCATAAAAATGTATTTAAATTTGAAGAAGTCCTTGATTATATGCATCCAATTTTAGCAGTTTTGATATTGTGTTCTCTTCTTGGCAACTCATACATCCTCCTGGCACACGTAGAGCGACAAGTCGAAGCTCTGACCAGTTTGTTGTTTAACAGACGTATCAGAGGAGCATTTTAACATTTTCTGTAGGGGATACTCCAGGCGGAGTTCTAGGCGGATAGCACCTAAATGTTGGTCTTTGGGGCTGTCTAACCGCGTCAAGTCACTGCGAATATGTAAAAGTGACACTGAATTTTAAGGTTATGCGTAAGTATAAATATGAGTTACAAGTATGACATATTAGTTTGAAAGTGGTGCTTAAATGATAAATTAAACATATGACTATAACTGTAGAATTTATAATGTTTGTGTAGTTTAAGTTGGGTTTCTGTACTAAACATAAAGCAAGTTGTCCTAACTATAACTTATCATTAACCTTTGTGTTTTTGTTTATGAATTTCAATCGTTTTTATAATGTTCGCAAGAAACGTGCAATATTAGTACAGTTTAGTGGTGTGGAGTGGAGTGTTATTGAGTGTAGTGTGGTAGACTATAGTGGAGGATAGTGTTGAAAAGTGTACTGTGCTACAATATATTTTGATATACTTGAGTGGAATAAAGTGGAATTATGTATACTGGAGTGACCTACACTGGAATGGCATACAGAGGAGTGGCGTAGAGTGGAGTCGTATACAGTGGAGTGGCGTATACTAAAGTCAGCTACATTAGCGTGGCGTACATTGCAGTGGCATAGAGTGGAGTGGTGTACAGTACAGTGGTATACAGCGGGATAGCATAGAGTGGAGTGTGGTTAAGTGGAGTTACATCCTGTAAATATTGTAGAGTGTATTCATGTAGACTGTAGTGGTGTACAGTGGAAGGTTTTAGAGTGCAGTGTTTTATAGTGTAGGGGCATATATTGGAATGAATATCATATATTAAAATAGCGTAGAGTTGAGTGGCGTACAGTGGAGTGTGGTACACTGGAATGGCATAAATTGGAATAGCATACACTGGAGTGGGGTACAGTGGAGTGCCATACAGTGAGTGGCGTACATTTGAGTGGTGTACAGTGGGCTTACGTAAAATTGAGTGACGTATAGTGTAGTGCTGTAAATTACAATTGCATAAAGTGGAGTGGAGTATATTGGATGCCGTAAAGTGCAGTAGCGCAGAGTGGAATAGTGTACACTACAGTGGTGTATAGTGTAATAGGGTACATTACAATGGCTTATAATGGACTAGCCAAAAGTGTAGTGCCATACAATGGAGTAGACTGCATTTTAGTAGAACTGAGTGCCGTAGAGTGGAGTAGCGTATATTAGAATAGCGTAAACTCCAGTAGTGTACCATAAAGTGGGGTATAGTGGAATAGAAGATAGTGGAATAGCGCACAGTTGTGAGCAGCACATTGTAGGGTCGACCAGTAAACTGGCATACACAAAAGTCTAATAGAATACAGTGGTGAACAGTATAATAGCATAGAGTATAGTAGTGTTTAATATACACTATTACATTTTGTGTTGGGTGAATACCGAGAGTCGTATTTTGTTTAAATTTGGCAGAATTACATATTATGGGCAGCACATATTTATTTTGTGTAGTGGAGGTAAGCTATGTAATAATGTTATAAGTTTTAATGCACTGAAAGATAGTAATATTTGTTATTGGGTATTTTTGCGAAATGTGGGGGTATTTGGCTGTAGTGCCATGGTACATAGTTATTACAAGTCATTAGCTAATTAGGTAATCAGTGGCTTTGCAAAAGTTAAAAGCAGATATGTTGTTTGTAGGTAAGATCTACAGGTGGATCCCGACAGACACAAGAAGAACAGTCACCCAGGCCCTCGTCAGCAGCAGACTTGACTATTGGAACGCCCTCTACGCGGGATCCCCGGCCAAGCTCATCAAGCGACTGCAACGCATACAAAACGCCTCCGCACGCCTGATCCTCGATGTACCACGCCACAGCCACATCACCCCCCACCCGAGGAACCTGCACTGGCTCCCCGTCGACAGGAGAATCTCCTTCAAACTCCTCATCCACGCACACAAGGCACTCCACAAGACTGGCCCAGCCTACCTCAACAGACGACTCCTCTTCTACGTCCCCAACCGCCAACTCCGCTCCGCCGACCTCTCCCTCGCCACCGTCCCTCGCATTCGAAGAACCACCATCGGCGGCAGATCCTTCTCCCACCTCGCCGCCAAGACCTGGAACACCCTTCCACTAAGCCTACGACAGACCCAAGACCTGCTGACCTTCAGGAGGCTACTCAAGACCTGGTTGTTCGACCAGTAGCAGCACCCCCCCCCCCTTTTTTTCCCCAGCGCCTTGAGACCCTCGCAGGTAAGTAGTGCGCTTTACAAATTCTGTGATTGATTGATTGATTGATTGTAGGTACACTTTCCCCATGTTGGGTATTATGCTTTTTTATGTAGGCAAGTATTCAGTTCGGTATTTTTGCCCTAACTATTACCACTTTAGCAAAGTGGTAATAGGTACAGAAAAATAGTTATACCTGCCTAAATATATATTTTTTGAAACTACGTAGTAGTATGGGAGTGCTATGGTACCCCAAAATATTATTCAAAGGATAACATTTTTGTTTATACATTTTGCTACATTTTTATAGTGTTGTACAGTTGAAGTGCATTTTTTAAAAAGGTAGCACAGTCATTTTGAATAATTACTGCCCTACTTCATACACTTCTATGTGCATATTTAAATATGTAAATCATTGAAAAAAACACCTCAACACATTATATTATTAAAAAACTGTCTTTTACTGTATTTCCAATTTTCTTTCTTCAGTACCGTGGTACTCCAGATTATTTTTTTAAATATATATAAACTTATAAATATTTTTTCCTACATATTACAACTTTACTAAAGTATTAATAGGTATGAGAAAACACCACACCTAACACTTACCTACATAGAATGGCATAAAGCAGAACACAGGGAAACTTGAGATGAAAGCAAGAAGGCTGCCTTTCACTTTTGTGAAGGCAGATATTAGCCAATCAGCTAATTACTTGTCAATGCTATATACCTCAGGAGTACCGTGGTACTTCCATGACTACGGATATAGCTAAATCTAAAACATTTAAAACGTATGAAATACTTACCCCACTGACATGTAGAACCCCACAGAATCAGCAGCACACCATAATGTGCAAACCCTCCAAATTTCGTAAAAATCCGACTGACGGTTTTCGTGCTATGCGAAATACAAAGCTCTATGAAAAAAGCATAGGATTTTACGCATGCTTTGCGACCCCCTTTTTTACTTTGCACCCCCTTGACGAAATGCCGCGAAACTTTCAGGACTCAGAGAATGAAACAGAGGCAGTAAGTCTACAAAGTTTCACAGACATTCGTCAAACAGGTAAAAAGTTAATAAGGGACAAAAATTTTAAAAATCCCTATCTCTGTATATCCTAACTATGACTACTGAGTGGCTACCGTCACTCTGTAATATATATATGTTACCTACTGGCAGTCACCAGTATATAGTACTAGTTAGGACTAGTTTACTTAGGAAGAGCATTTTTTGTTTTGCTAATAACTTTGGCAGCGTTTGAAGTGTTGTCACAACATTTTCAAAACTAGTTTGCCACCCACTTTAGCTGTATCTGGAAAGTTTTGGAATGATTAATTAAGCGGGGGCCGAGAAAAAGGGGGGGTCGCCAAAACACATTTTCTCCATGCAATTTCCCATCACTAATGACATCACTCATGCATCTCAAATGACATCACTGAAGGTGGGGGCAGTTGGACGCAGGGCCTGGCCTGGCATTGGCTGCCTAAACCCAAGCTTGCTGGTCCTGCCCCCCTCCTCCTTGCCATCCATTGTCCAAGTCCATGCCCCTGCTCCCTCATTACAGCCCTGTTTGACCATTGTTCTGCCACTTCCCTGCCTGCCCCATCCACATCCTCCCAACCCTCTGTTGTCCAAGTCCATGAACTAGCCCCCTCCCTCTTGCCCTGTATGGTCTGATGTGCTGCAACTGCCCTCTGTTTAGCTTGATATCTCTACCCACTCTTGCTGCCCTCGATTGCCCAAATCTAAGCCCCATCATTGCCCTCCTGCTTAGCCTCTGTGCTTAGCTTCCTACCCCTATCGTCCTTCCCCTTTATCTCTGATGTCTGTGAGCATGTCCCTTCTTCTTTTTTGCTCACTATGTTCCACAGACTTGCCACTGCCTCTCCTATCTACTCTGAGTGTTTTGTTGAGCTGTCACTTCCCCTCCCACCTGCCTAGCATGGTCAGATGGCTGCTGCCTGTCCCTGTCACCTCCACCCTGCATGTCCAAGTTCCATGCCCATATCCCCTCCTCTCTGTCCTCCATGGTCCATTTTGCTTCCACTTCCTTCTGCCCTCCATGCTCTGTTGTCCTGCAACTGCTCCTCCGGCCTGCCTTGCATGATCTGTTGTGAAGCTCCTTCCCCTGCCCTCTCTTGTCTGTGTCCAGCCTCTACCCCTCCCTTCTGTCCTCCATGGTCCTTTGTGTATGCCGCCTCCCTCTTGCCCACCATGGCCATTGTGCTGACACTAACGCTCCCGCTTTCCATACATGGTCTTCTGTGTTGCCACTGCCCCTCCCACCTGCCCTGTGTGGTCAGCTTGCTCCTTCTGACCCCTCCCACCTTCCCCAAGTTGTCTGTGTGTATGCCATTATAGTCTCAATGTTGCCCTTCATGGTGTGTTGTGCTTCCAGGGCCCATTCTACCTGCCCTCCATGGTCAGTTTGCTGCTCCTGCCCTGCCCCCTTGCCCCCTGCCCTCCGTTTTCTATGTGCAGGCCCCTATCCACTCCCTCCTGCCCTGTCTTGTCTGTTGTAGTGCCCCCGCCCCCTCCCTTCTGCCCTTCATGGTCCGTTATGCTGCAGCTGTTCCTCCTGTCTGTCCTGTATGGTCAGCTTGCTGCCCTTGCCTCTTTCCCCTCTGCTCTCTGTTGTCCATGTCCATGGCCCTGTCCCGACCCATTGTGCTTCACTGCCATCCCGCTTGCCCTGTGTGGTGTATTGTACTGCTGCAACCCCTGCCGCCTGCCATGTAAGCTCAGTTTGGTGCCCCTGCCCATCTCCCTCCTGCCCTCTGTTATCCGATTCCATGCCCCTACCCCATTCCTCCTGCCCTCCGTGATCTAATGTACCATCCGTGCCAACATTTTGAGCTTGGTAAGAGGGAGATTTTGAAGAAAAAAACGGAGAATTGATTTTCTCCATTGACTTAAATTGAAAAAGAGATGATTTTAGACAGGAGACAGATAAAATAAAGCCCTTTTGGGCTTAAAAACATCAGTAGTCTCCTGCTTGAATCTAGTCTGTTGGCATGTATGGTTGTACTGCCACTGCCTCTTACTTCTGCCATCAATGGTCTGTGATATTGCCACAGCCTCTTTTGCCTGTCCTGCATGGTTGGTTTGTTACCCCCTTTTCCTTCATTGTGCTGCCACTGCTCCTCCCACCTGCCCAGCATGGTCAACTTATTGCTGCTGCACCCTCTTCCCTACCCTCAATAATCCGAGTCTGTGCCCCTGACCTCTGCCTCACCACAGTATTCTAATGAACAACTAGGTTGCTAACATTCAATGTTTATTACAAAAGTGTGGCACGCCTGACATCATCTTGATGTAATCAAAACTGTAATACCTAAAGCATATCCTGTAGAAATAAAAAAAATGAGAGGGTCTTATTCCCATAACAATTGTGGTTACTGCTCTAAAAAACTAAAATGAAGACATATTTTCGGAGTTCTCAAATAGTGACAAAGCACTTCCAAATTAGTGGCTATCTTTATGTCTGAGCAAATCACTTAATCTCCCCATGCCTAAACCACAATGAATGTATCCTTGTGTAACTGATGCTCATGTAAAGCATTCCAATACATCCGGGTCAAGTCTGCGCTATATAAAAGTGCAAAAAAACAAAAATAATTAAGTGTTTTGCACACTTCTGTCATTGGGTATACTTGTGCTACATTTGGGGGCTATTTATGCTACATTTCGTCTCTTTATTCTCTGGTGACCATCTTGGGAGCTTTACTTGTTATGATGTACTCTAATTTCTTCATTTCCTGCAGTATCCTCTGTAGAAAATGCTTTCAGTTTTCCACTACAATTCAATCAAGATGCCATTCAGATGTGCCATACTTTTGGCATAAATTCAGAATGCTAGCAGTCTAGTTGCTCATTATAACACTGTAGTAAAGCTGCTGATCACCAGAGAGTTAACTGGCAGTCTGCTGCTGGTGTTGAAAGTGTATGTTTCAGTCTGTATGTCAGAATGTCTTAACAAAATAGAAGAAGATATTTGAGAACTCACTTAAAATATGTCCTACTTTTTCTTTCTACAACACTAACCACAATTTCTATGACAAAATGAACCCCCTTATTTATTCCTTTCTAAATTAAATAAATTAAATGTCTTTAAGTTTCATCAGTTTGATTCAATCAAGATGGTTTCAGGTGTCCCATACGTGTGTCATAGGTACGACTGTTAGTGCTCTAGTTTTTCTTTAGAACATTCTGGGAAGCTACAGTAGAACACAAGGGAATCACCTGACAGGCTGCTCCTTTTGGAAGTACATGTTTTACTGAGAATGTCAGACTTCATTCTCATATGGCTTATGTTAGACCTGGAACCATTGGCGTGGGTCTCCCCTGCATTGTTTGCCTTTGCCTCTGGTGTTTTTGCTGTGTGTTGGACTCCGTTCTGCTGGTCTAGATGCTTTGGGCACTTTGCCACTGCTGTTCAGTGCCAAAGTGCAAGTGCTCCCTTTGTAAATTGTTGTTATGGATTGGTGTTTCCATGCTTGGCTGATTTGATTTACTTGTCAGTCCCTAGTCTAGTTCACTGTGTGTGCCCAGGGCCTGTAAATCAAATGCTGCTAGTGGGCTGCAGCACTGATTGTGCCACCCACATATGCAGCCTGTAAATGTAACTCTGGCCTGCCAGTGCAGAGCCTGTGTGCAGTCTGGTACTGCCATGTCGACTTGGCAAGTGCACCCACTTGCCAGGCCCTAACCTTCCCTTTTCTTACATGTCAGTCACCCCTAAGGTAGGCCCAAGGTACCCCTGTGGACAGGGTGCAATGTAGGTGAAAGGTAGGACATGCCCTGATGTGCGTGGCATGTCCTGATAGTGAATTACTGCCAATTTCGTTTTTCACTATTGCAAGGCTACCTGTTCCCATAGGACAGAATGGGGAGTATGCTTATAACATCTTATAAACATAACTGCCCCTGAGAACAAGGTAGGAAAATAAAATTCAGTATGCCTGAACTCAGAATGTTAAAATGCATCTTTTAGTGAGGGTGATTTTTACATTCTGTGTTTGAAAATACCACTTTTAGAAAGTAGGTATTTTCTTGCTTAGCCATCCAGTGTGCCTCTGCTAGGTTTGTGTGTTGCATGTCTGGCTTTGGACTGACAAGGGGCTGGGGAGGGGCAGTGGCTCCAGAGAGCCTGATGAGTCAGGGCTGGGCTGAATAGACCTGGGCTGCATTTAGAGTAGGGGGAGGAGATTTCCTTTCACCTGAATGGGCCTGGTCTGCCAAGGGCAATGCTGTCTCCACCTCCTGCCAGGAAGCTGCACCAGAGAGGACAGAACCAGTTTGGACTGAGCCCAGGCTTTTCTGCCTCCAGAGAACAAAGGATGTTGTGGTATAAACATTGGTGCCCAGACCCCAGAACTTTAGATCACTTCTGGGAATCAAGAGGAACCTTTGCCAAGGAGAAGAGCCGGAGAAGCTGAGGAGGAATACTGCCCCTGTGCTGTTTGCTGTCTGGGGTTGGCCTGCAGTGGCTGCTTGCTGCCAAGGAAAGGAGAAAGGACTTTGCTGTTTGCTGTGTCCCCTGCTTGAGGAAGATCTCCAAGGGCTTGAAACTGAGCTTGCCTCCTGTTCTGAAGTCTCAGGGACACAAAGACTTCCTTTCCTCTGTCTTTCTGCATCTGAAACTGCTGTTTCAGCTGCCACAGAAGGAAATTGCAACATCGACACCGGCGAGCGATGCCGTAACCTGCACCGAAGCCATGGGCACCGCTCGTGAAGAGCATGACGCACCGCCCCGACTTGCACCGTAGGCCCGACGCCTGCTGATGCCGTGCCGCATCGACTCCGAAGCCGTCACCGAGGCCGCTGCTGCACCAGAGCCGAGGACACTGCTCGTGACGTCCACGACACACCGTCTCGACTCGCACCGCAGCCCGGCCTTCACCGACGCTGGTGCTTCATCAACGTGGAGCCGATACTCAATGTGGGTGACTCCCGAACCCATCGACACCGCACCGTCATAAGGAACCGATGTCTTGCCGCTACCGTGACGTCACCTCCCCGACACAGCAAGGAACCGACGTCCCACCTCCCCTGCATCGCAGTTAGGAACCGAGGCTTCACCTCCCCTGGGGTCATAAGGAACCAACGACGCCCGGCGCCAATGAAGCATCACCTCCCCGACGCTGTGCATTGTCTTTGCTTTCATCGTTTCCAAGGTACTGTTCTTTGGGGGTCTGCTTGACTCCGCGCCTGACGCCGCGCACTACGCGGTCGGCGCCGTACTTTGGGATTTTCATCTGTCACGACGTCGTAATAACTCCAGGTGGAGTTGTTTGTTGCTACAAACTTTATTTTAGTAAATAGCCTATTTTTAAGGATATCTTGATAACTGTACTGTGGATTTTTGTCATTTTGGTCTTGTTTGGTTTAGATAAAGATTACTTATTTTTCTAAACTGGTGTGGTGTCCATTTGTAGTGTTTTCACTGTATTACTGTATGTGTTCACAAGTGCTTTACACACTGCCTCTGAGATAAGCCTGTCTGCTCGTACCAAGCTACCAAAGGGATGAGCAGGGGTTATTTTAGAAGTGTATCCCCCTTACCCTGACTAGAAGCAAGGGTCCCTATTTGGACAAAGGTGCAAACCATTGCCAACTAGAGACCCCCATTTCTAACAGCTGAGAAAGACAGCGCGAAGTTACAGAAAATATTCTCTCAACATAGCTTCTGGAGCACCTTCCATAACCTCCATGGGAAAATCATGAGAAAACTGTTTTCCTCCAAACATGATTAATGAAATCCCAGCAGAAGGGTTTTTCATAGGGTAAAATTCCTTTAGAACACACCACAATTCCTAAAATTAGCATGGCACCGTCAACAAATGATTTATATTGTAACTAAAACCTGCTATCACCGTTTATACGTTCTCGTTTTTGTAACCCTCAAAACCTGCCATTTACTACAATGCATTCCAATGGGGTGCTATCATGTATATTGGTCCCAAGATGGCTGCCAGCACTTCCTGTTGACAGCCAATCAGATCTCACTATGAGATGTGCTTAGGCTCCGGCCAGTTATACAAATTTGGATTTCCTTTAATATCTCGAAAACTACTGAATGGATTTACACCAAATAACAAAAAGTGTGCTTTCTGGACCAAGTGCCCCCTTTCTGCCAAATGTTGTGCAATTCCGTCCAGCGGTTTGGGTTGTAGTTGTGTCTAAAATCTCTATGGGAACAGCACTTTTCTTGACCGCCCCCCTTTTTTCTTGGCCCCTGCTTGACGGATCACCCTAAAACTTTCCATTAATAACTAGAATCACCAGCACACTTTTTTTAAAAACAAATTCACAAGGATTCGTCAAACAGCACCAAAGATATACAGAAATAATAGTGATGGCTGGGGAAAGCGGTGCACACTCAATATTGGTACAGTTAAACAGTCAATATTTCAATGTTCATATACTTCAGTCGGTGCTCAGGAGGAGGGAGAGCCACCAAATCTTCCTCAGTTTGGAAAAGAAAAACTTCTCAATGTTTCATAAAATCTCCGAGCACTCAATGAGTCAAGAGTTAATATATCTGTATGTTAAAATGTCCAATTTCTTTTATTCAAACATTCAGGCTTTCTTTTCACATTGCCATTATCAGTAACTTTCTTTGTCACAAATATTATTCTTTGCCAACAATACAACTTCTTGCCAACACGTGTTTCGTCTGTTTGAGTTAAAACAAGACTTCATCAGGGCATTCCAGTAGTCTCTAATGTCCTTATCTCTTTGAGGAGTTATTGTTTCCTATGGGTCATCAGAGTGTCAAAATATCTCGCATCTGAACGTAGTGGATGTTGTAAAGATTAGTCAGTGTTTCTGCAATTCGGTGGGTAGAGTGCTCCCCGCCGTGTAGATTATCCGTGGCGTTCAGGAAAGAAAGCCTGGATGTTTGAATAAAAGACATTGGACATTACAACATACAGATATATTAACTCTTGACTCATTGAGTGCTTGGAGATTTTATGAAGCACCAAAGATATAGGCAAGTCCAAAAAGCTTTTCCTTTGGAAACACGGTCCTAGTTATAACGTGACCAATAATAACAGTCCCAGCACACCTGCTCATTTGTGCAGTGGTGCTGCCTCCATGGCTGGACTGGCCGTAATATTTCCACAGAAAGAGTGGCACTCGAATGGAAGCGCACACACAAACCAGGTTTGGAGGCAGCACCACTACTCAAAAGAGCAGGTCTGCTGTGACTGTTATAATTGGTAACAGATGGAACAACAGGTTGGATGTTTTCAGTAGAGACAGTAAGGTAACATGGAATTCGCCCACTGCTGGGTTATGGACATTGTTTGTAATTTTGTATGGCTATTACAAACCCACTTGAGAAAAATATACATTGCAGAACTTCAATTACCATCATGCACTGGCTTATACCTCACTTGGGAGGCCCACTTAAAGGCAGTATTGCTAACAGGTGTCTGCAATGGTTTTCACTGGATAGCCACGCATTTGGCCTGTGATCAAGGACAGGGAGGAAAATGAATTCTCTGCAAGTTGTTTGTCTCTGCTGTAGTCTGGAATAAAATGACAAACCTGGTTTGTGTGTGCGCTTCCGTTCGAGGGCAACTCTTTCTGTGGATATAAATAAATATATATATATATATATATTCACTGAAAAAACCATAGGTTTCAGACACGTTATAGTTACAAATTAGCATTTAAAAACCTTTGAAATTCACTGAAAAAACCATAGGTTTTAGGGACAGTTTTAGTTACTTGGACATTGCACTCGTACAAAACCCGTGAAATTCCCCCGTTATAGTTAGTTCAGCTAACTATAACTCGCGCCCTGCAATGCACTGCTGATGACGTCACATATTACATCACTCATGACATGGTCAGTGACATCACTGATGACATCACTGATGACATCTCAAATGACATCACTGATGACATCACTGATGACATCATCCAGTGACTGTGTGTTTCTGTAAAGTTTAAATATGTTTAATATATATAGGGAAAGGCATATTGAAGAATGAGTGGGTGTATAAGTGTCTGAATGGATGATTTAGTAGGTGCGTGACTGACTCTATGAGTGAGTGATTAAACGTATCTTACTGAATGCATGGGTTAATGACTAAACTGTGTGAATGTCTGTATCTGTCTGTCTGTTGGTGTGTAAGCGGCTGCATGGGTTTGCGAATAGCTACATGAGTGTCTATATGGGTTATTGATTTGTTGTTTGAGTATCTGTATGGGTGCCTGAGTGTTTGTGTGGGTGGGGTGTGTGTGACTCTGTGCATAGATGTGTGAGTGGGTGATTCACTGGGTGCATGTTTTCAAGAGTGCATCTGTGATGGACTGTATGGGTGGGTGAGTGTGTGTATGGCTGTGTTAGTGAGTAAATGTATATCTCAGTGGTACATGTGTGAGTAACTACATATGTGAAAGGCAGTATATATGTGTGTTGGAGTATATAAATGGCTATAAGTGAGAGTGTGTGATTGTGAGAGTGGCTGTATGGATGAGTGTGTGCTTGTATCAGTGATTGTGTAAGAGCGTAAGAATGTGCTAGTATTTGTATGAGTAAGTGAGCTGGTGTGTGTATAACTGTATAGGTAAGTAAATGGGAGTGTGATTAATTATTTGCATGACTGACTAGGTGTGTGAGTACCTCTATGGATGAGTGGAGGTCTGTGAGTGTGTATATAGGTGTATGAGTGCATATGATAGTCCTGTACTGAGTGACCATAAGTATGAGTGATTGTACTGGTGAGAGAGTAAATGTGTGTGTAGACCTAATAATCAGTGAGTGGGTATGTAGTTTTTGGTGTTGGAGTGTCTATGGTTTTGAGAATGGCAGTCTGTAATTTAGAGTGGGTATATCAAAGGTTATATTAGGGTGTGAGAAGATGCATGAAATTATCACATGGATGATGTCATCAGTGATGTCATCAGTGATGTCATTTGAGATGTCATCAGTGATGTCATCAGTGATGTCACTGACCATGTCATGAGTGATGTAATATGTGACGTCATCAGCAGTGCATTGCAGGGGCGCGAGTTATAGTTAGCTGAACTAACTATAACGGGGGAATTTCACGGGTTTTGTACGAGTGCAATGTCCAAGTAACTAAAACTGTCCCTAAAACCTATGGTTTTTTCAGTGAATTTCAAAGGTTTTTTAAATGCTAATTTGTAACTATAACGTGTCTGAAACCTATGGTTTTTTCAGTGAATTTCAAAGGTTTTTTAAATGCTAATTTGTAACTATAACGTGTGTGAAACCTATGGTTTTTTCAGTGAATTTCAAAGGTTTTTTAAATGCTAATTTCTAACTATAACGTGCCTGAAACCTACGGTTTTTTCAGTGAATTTCAAAGGTTTTGTAAATGACAATTTTTAAATGTATTAATTGTTATATTAATTTTTTTCATACTGATTTACTACATTTTTAGAAACAATTTTTTTTTACATATTTTATTTTTTAAATTACATTGTAATTACATTATACATTACATTACAAAAAATACTTTCTCAGAATGAATTACTTTAGTTTAAATACTTTGCAGATAGGCAATAGACTTTTAAGTACAGTAGTTACAGTTGTTGCAATGGGCAACACATTTTGAAACACAATGCAACATTCAGCTCAATGTGAATTTCTAGTTAAATGCAATTAGTTACTTTATGGATTACTTTTGTAACCACAGGACTGGATCCTAGATTCAGTCCTGGTACATCTCCTGTAAACAGTTGAGTAAAAGCGTTTTGGTTACAGTCGTGATTTTTAAGGAATATTATTGTATTTTAAAAGTTGACACTTAGAAACTTTTTCTCATAGAATCACCAATGTTATCCTATGGAAGGAAATTCACTTAGCAGGTAAAAACTGTTATCGTTACTTTTTCTTACTCAGTGTTGGATCCTGGATCCAGCACTGGTGCATCTCCTGTAAACAGTTGAAAAAATGTGTTTAAGTCATACAGGCGATTTTTAAGGAATATTTGTAGTTTGTGAAAATCAACACTTTGAAACTTTTTGCTGAAAACCAGTCAATCTTAGCCTATGAAGGAAATTCAAGTTACCGGTAAGTACGGTTAAAATTACTTTTGAGGATCAGTACTGGGCTGAAAGATGCAGCACTGAGGTCTCTCCTGATAACAGGTGAGTAAATCGGAATTCGTATTTCGGCTGATTTTAGAGGAATATTTTAAAGTTCCAAAACTCCACACTTAGAAGAATTTCCAAGTGAAACCAGTCAATGTTAGCCTATGGAAGGAAATTCAAGTTACTGGTAAGTACGGTTAAAATTACTTTTCAGGACCAGTACTGGGCTGAAAGATGCAGCACTGAGGTCTCTCCTGATAACAGGTGAGTAAATCGGAATGCGTATTTCGGCTGATTTTAGAGGAATATTTTAAAGTTCCAAAACTCCACACTTAGAAGAATTTCCAAGTGAAACCAGTCAATGTTAGCCTATGGAAGGAAATTCAAGTTACTGGTAAGTACGGTTAAAATTACTTTTCAGGACCAGTACTGGGCTGAAAGATACAGCACTGAGGTCTCTCCTTATAACAGGTGAGTAAATCGGAATTCCTATTTCGGCTGATTTTAGAGGAATATTTTAAAGTTCCAAAACTCCACACTTAGAAGAATTTCCAAGTGAAACTAGTCAATGTTAGCCTATGAAGGAAATTCAAGTTACCGGTAAGTACGGCTAAAATTACTTTTCAGGACCAGTACTGGGCTGAAAGATGCAGCACTGAGGTCTCTCCTGATAACAGGTGAGTAAATCGGAATTCGTATTTCGGCTGATTTTAGAGGAATATTTTAAAGTTCCAAAACTCCACACTTAGAAGAATTTCCAAGTGAAACCAGTCAATGTTAGCCTATGAAGGAAATTCAAGTTACCGGTAAGTACGGTTAAAATTACTTTTCAGGACCAGTACTGGGCTGAAAGATGCAGCACTGAGGTCTCTCCTGATAACAGGTGAGTAAATCGGAATGCGTATTTCGGCTGATTTTAGAGGAATATTTTAAAGTTCCAAAACTCCACACTTAGAAGAATTTCCAAGTGAAACCAGTCAATGTTAGCCTATGGAAGGAAATTCAAGTTACTGGTAAGTACGGTTAAAATTACTTTTCAGGACCAGTACTGGGCTGAAAGATACAGCACTGAGGTCTCTCCTGATAACAGGTGAGTAAATCGGAATTCGTATTTCGGCTGATTTTAGAGGAATATTTGCACAATGGTGAAGCGAGGGGGCGGAGCCTGAGGTTACATCTGTGTAAACGCGCCCCGTGGCGCGTTTTAAGTTGGGGGATTAAGTCCCCTTGAATCCTGAGGGTCCCTAGGGGCCAACTAGCCCACCAGGAACCTCCAATATGCGCCAGGGGCTGCGTTGCAGAGACGTGTAGAGAGGCCACACCCTTTTACACCTCTCTGCAACGCAGCTCTGTGGCGCTTTCTGGATGTACCTGTTGGGCTAGTTGGCCCCGAGGGACCCTCAGGATTGAAGGGGATTTAATTCCCCATCTTAAAACGCGCCACGGGGCCTGTTTGCACACATGTCACCTGAAGCCCCGCCCCTCCCTTCACCACTGTGCAAACGCGCCCCGTGGCGCGTTTTAAGTTGGGGGATTAAGTCCCCTTGAATCCTGAGGGTCCCCGGAGTCCAACTAGCCCACCATATACCTCCAAAAGCGCCACAGAGCTGCGTTGCAGAGAGGTGTAAAAAGGGGCGTGGCCTCTGTACACCTCTCTGCAAGGCAGCTCCCTGGCGCATACTGGAGGTTCCTGGTGGGCTAGTTGGCCCCCAGGGACCCCCAGTATTCAAGGGGAATTGCTTTCTTCTGCAAACGCGCCAGGGGCGCGTTTGCAGAGTGGTGAAGGAAGGGGCGGGCCTGCGGGCCCGATCGTTTTTTTTTTTTTTGTCTCTGAAGGGGGCCTGTGGCCCCCCTTCCTTTTTCTGTTTTTGGGCCCTGGGGACCCCATCCCCCAGGGCCTTACCCCTTTTTTTAAATTAAAAAAACGGGAAGGGGGCCGCGTGGCCCCCTTCCCCGGGCCTGTATTGGCCCCAGGGACCCCATCTCCCGGGGCATGGCCTCTATTTTTATTTTTAATATTTTGAGGGGGGCTGCGTGGCCCCCTCCTCTGGCCATTTTAAGGCCCGGGGACCCCATCCTCCGGGCCGGCCATACCCTTTTTTTTATTTTTTATAATTTTTCAAAACTTTGGGAGGGGGGCCGCGTGGCCCCCTCCCGGGCCACTACTTGCCCCGGGACCCCATCCCCCGGGCTGGCTCCTCTCGTTGGGGACTGTGGGGGTCCCCAAACCCCCACAGTCCCGCCGGCTCCCCGTGTCCTACGGGAGCCGGCATTGCTTTACACATGGGGAGCAGCTAACATGCTGCTCCCCATGTGGAAAGCTATCGGCTTTGGATATTGGAAGAGAGAGCAGGTTTCCTGCTCTCTCTTCCAATATCCAAAGCAAGTTTGCAATGACAGGACGGGAGCCGCGAGGCTCCCGTCCTGTCATTGCAAACAGCAGTGTCCCGGGGTAGGCACCCCGGGACACTGCAGGAGCTGGCCCTGGGGGTGGCGGTCCCCAGGGCCACCACAGGCTTCCAGGAGGGGGCCGCGCGGCCCCCTCCCATCGTGTGCACAGCCCCGGGAGGTGGTGGTCCCCGGGCTCTGGGGTCCGTAACGGACCCCCATATTTAAATGTTTAGTGCCCCGGGAGGTGGCGGTCCCGGGCGTGTGGGGGCTGGAGCCCCCACACAGGTTTTTCATTTAAAAAAAGAAGCCCCGGGGAGGTGGTGGTCTCGGGCTGCGGGAGGGCTCAGAGCCCTCCCGCACCATTATGCATAAAGCCCCGGGGGTGGTGGTCCTCGGGCTTGGGGGCCCTTAGAGGCCCCCAAACATAAAATTAACCCCCCCAGCATGCCCCCGGGACTTGGCCCACCCGGGGGCCATTAACATCGAGCGCGGGAGACCGCGCTCGCTTTAGCTTTTTCGGCAGGATTCGCGCACCCTAAGCGCATCCTGCCGATTTTTTTTTTTTTTAAATGCTTTTTTGCCCAGGGGGTCCTTGTGGGACCCCTGAGCAGGCCTAGGGGATTAGGGTGTTTCTACCCTGCCCCCTTTGTGCGTTTTGCGCACTTGTTTCTTTTTTTCTCGGCGGGATACGCATCCCGCCGATTTAAAAAAAAAAAATCTTTTTCTGCCCAGGGGTCCTTGTGGGACCCCCTGAGCAGACCTAGGGGTCAGGGTGTTTCTACCCTGCCCCCTTTTGCGCTTTGCGCACTTAGTTTCTGTCCCTCGGTTCTACCGAGGGACAAAATGGCTGCCAACACTTCCTGAATCGGAATGTTGACAGCCAGCTGACAGCCAATTAGCATGCAGCTCGTGATCGGGACGGTGCGCGCAGGGTGCGCTGAGGGTACGCGTATCCGACGCGCCCATAGATATATATGTACTTTTACTTTTGATTTTCTCAGGAACTACTGAACGGATTTACACCATTTAAGCAAAAGGCACCAGTGTGAACCAAGGACTAACTCTTTGCCAAATTTGGTGTAATTCCGTTCAGCAGTTCGGGCTGTAGCTGCGACTAAAGGTTCCTATGGAAAAATGAATGGGGAAAACGCGTTTTGGGACCCCCCTTTTTTCTCGGCCCCCGCTTCACGTATCACCCCGAGACTTTCAGGGTAGGAGCGGAGCGGAGCGCCCCAACAAGTTGGAAACTTTCACGAAGATTCGTCAACCGGCGCCAACGTTATTTCAAATAGAATGTCGCGGATTTCCTATGGATAATAGGTTGTAACTATAACTATCTACTGGCGACCGCCAGTAGATAATATATATATATATATAGCTTATATGCTATAAATGATATCAACAATCATGCATTTGCACTTTAATTACTTCCTCAACTTACATGGGACATAGCTTTGGAACCAGTATGGTGCTAAGAGGCCCAGTGTATTTTAAGAGAATGTACTCTGATATCACCATGCAAATATTATGGAATCATGCATTGCCTTGTATTATGAAAACATCAAGGAAATTATCCATTACGTATTGTGAATATGTATGCATTGGGCACTTTAAATATGTTCTCTATCCTGTTTGAAATGTCGTTTGGAAACTCAGATGGCACATATATTTATGTGTCATACATTTCAAATGGAATATATTGTTGTACATATATATGGTGATGCTTTGAGAAAGAGGTTTTGTACAGTTAAATAATTGATTGTGCATTATTGGTTACATATGTGAAAATGTAATTGCGATCTGAATAGTGTATTGAAAAGAACACATCAGACCAAAAAACATTTAATGACGTGAGAAAATGGAGGACACAAATTGCCAAGATAGCACATTGAATCACAGCTGTAGTGCTCAAGGGCTGACAAGACTAAGAAGGGACTGAGCGATAAAATGCAGTCCACTACAATTGTTTGTTAGGCCCAGTTGAAGGCATGAGCCAAAATGCGTCAGCTGTACTTTCTTAATCGTTTTGACCTTTGCAACTTTGACGTTCACTCAATAATTTTGAGAAATAATTGCACAAATTACCTTGCTGTTGATTAATTTTGTGTTGTGCCGCCGTGTCAGTGGTCTGCGGAGAGGAACACACACACAAATACAGAATTTTAAATTCAAAATTATTTATTTTATTTGACATTATTTCCTATGGAGTGTTATTTTAAGTCCATGCCTCCATTATTTTTATGGGAGTGTGCTGTAGTACCTGTGGGTGGCCACGTGTGGTGCTGGACTAGTTCTAAAGCTGGGTTGGAGTATTTTTACAACAGTTTGGGTCCTTTTTGGCTGTAGTAAATGCAGAAGTGCAGTTTGTGAATATCTGTGTGCTTACTATTTTGTGGGAGGGTGTTTGTATTTGCATGTCACTCCCTAAACCCCTCTTTACCCCTTGCTAAGCCCCTCCTCACCCCTCCCAAATTCCCTCACATTTTGTAATAGATATTTCCCATTTTCTAATCGCTTCCCCAGGTACCTATCCAGATTTACAAATAAAATATATACCTTCATGTGCGGAGACCTCCGTAACTGGGGCTGAGAACTCCACATAGAAAAGACAGGAGAGGCAGAGGACTCAGGATGTAGGTTTCTGAATAGATTTTGAAGTATGTGAGTAATACTACTGTAGTACTACTAAATGAGCTACAAAGCGCAGTTTGTGATTAGGCCTCTTTGTCTTTTTAACATTGTGCATGCAAAGGTCCAAACAAACAAATCACCTTGTATTAAAAAGAGTACAATTTGACTTAGTTGGGGTTAATGAGCTAGAAATGTCCCAATACATCAGTCTTGATACTATAAGGCTCTATAAAGGATACATCACAAAATAAAAGAGACTCAACTAACATGTCTGCAAAAGCAGATAAATAACAAAGGGATCTTGGGCCTGTGTGTAGTCAATATGAATATACAGAGTTACCAAAACAGAAATAGGTTTAGCAGTGGTAGTGCTTTATAATGTCTTGTATTCATGTGGAATCCTCTCCTGCTTGCAGTAAAGCTGGAAGTACTTCTCGCCCAGCTGCATTCACTAGTGGATATAAATATTGTCCACATGCTTGCTGTGTTTTTTTATGGGTGACCAATTGATGTAGGTTATTGCTTTTATAAAGTTACTAATATGAATAGAAAATAAAATTGAATCTGCCATTTGAGTACCATTCTGTTTAGGGATTCAAATGTATGCAATTTATAATCTGTGTAAAGTCAAAATTGATACAGCAAGCTAGTATGCACTTGTTTAAATGACACTTATTTCTACTCTTATTTAGTCACTGTTAACACGAAGCTGGTCTGATATTTAGCAGGTCACATGGTTATCATTTTGGAATGTGACATTTTAGGAACCAGTGCATTGTAAGTTGACTGTATACAGATCACCCCTGTCTAGTCTTAGGTGCATCCATCCTGTGACGCTAGTGAGATTGCTCTTTTGCTTTAAACAGCGGTGGGTCCTTAAAATGATACATCATCCTCTCTCCTGAAATAGCATCCACTATATTATTGTCTGTTTTGCTAACAAGGTTTATAGAATTATCCAGATAAGTTTATCTAATCTTGGACAACATTTAGAAGAGGGTAATGTTGTACAACAGCGATTAGAAGGAGAATCTCCTTAAAGATTACAAAAGGCCTATTCTTACTGGCAGCTGCCTGCATGACTTCACTAGCAATCCAACCAAAGATCAGGGGGTGGTGATTCTGAGGCTCTGTCAGGATGTGTCAAAGAGCTGTGAAGTGTTAAGTAACAATAACATCTCTCTGAATGTCCACTGGGAACGTTGCAAGACTCTTTGGGATAGATTAACTAACCCTTTTTTGTGAGTATTTGTGTCTTACTCCCTGTCTTGTATGTGAATTACTACAGAATGTCTGGTAGTTGTGCCTTACTGCAGATTTCCGAGTTACTTGCCCATGGTTTTCCAGAAGTATAACATACATACAAAGAGAAATGTTTTGTGCTTCAGGCCTAAACGTCCAATAGTAATTCACAGTTAAAGCCGGCTTAAGATACAACCACTCACAGAAAAATGTTGTCATACAGGCCCTCTTTATCCATTATTTTCTGGGTTCCTACCTCTTGTTCTCCTGTGGCGTGAAATGTATTTGATGATTTGAATATGGGAAGCCTGTATAGGTAGAGTGATCTCTCCCATCATTGTTGGAACAGGAGAATGTCTGTGAGATTTATTGACATAAACTCAAATATATTCCGTCTTTGTACATGTAGTTTGCCATATTGTGGGGAAAAGGTGTGATGGACGGACAGAAATAAGTGATATGACTGCATGACATTCTAGCTAGCCCTTTTATAATGCACTGCTGGACCCCTTCTTTATACAAGCTTGAATAAGTGAGACACATCTTTCTTCTTACTCTCCATAATCAGGGTAGGCTTTTAGGGCAGTGCGACTGGTGTGGACGCAGTGGGCGCTGACCTGGGGAGGGGCGCTGACCTCAGGGAGGTGCTGTGTTTAGCAATAACTTACAATTTAAAAACACCTTCAGAAGAGTTCCTTGTATGTCCAGTTTTCAGGCAGCATTAAAAATGTCAAGATAACTCTTGTGATTAATGTTCCTGCTAGAGAGAGAGATCAGAGTTTTGTCTAGGGGCAGTCTTGACTCGCCACAAAGTATCGCTGAGGGTTAATATGCATATGCCTGATGCAAAGAATGCGTACCGTGCAGATCACAGATCTGAATTTTATGTGGATAGCTGAGTGGATTACTGCTTTTGTCACAATTATCCTGTTGTCACCGCAGTCCATAAGATACAACACTAATATAGAACAGTGACTGTTACGAACTGTCATCAAAGAGCTGCATGCAAACTGCAAAAAATAGGTTAGGACACTCTGTTTTCCTCCCCACAGTCTTCCATTATTTATTCCTAATTTTGCTGAATAGTGTTTGGGTAGGTATACATTCTTATTAGTAAAGTCAGCCATTACTAGTGCTTTAAAACAAATGAAATGTATGTGAGAGAGGGGCTGTGGAGAGATATGGGGCACTTTTGCCTGGTGGTCGTAAGGGAATCCAAGGAGGTGGTCATGGAGGGGGGATGGGGGGGGGCAAAAATGATTGTTGTGTTGGGCACCAACAGCTCTAAAGCCGGTCCCGTCCATAATAAGAAGTGCCTGAGGTGTTCTGACTTTTGCTTCATGAATGAATGCCTCAGAAAAAGTTAGGAATCCTAACTTTTGTCTGCTACCCTTCTGACTAGCTTCCTGGCCCATTCAGTCTTTGGCGAGCTGTTGTGCTTTCAAACTGGAATTAGAACCTGCATTTTGAGCCTGACCTGCCTGGAAGATAAAATGTATGGGTTATGGAGGAGGCGCACCATCTTTTAGAAAGAATTCCTGTTGCCTACATTGGTGGTGGAAAATGGACTACATTAAAATAAGTTTACTTTCTTTAAAAGCGATCACAGATATGGTAGTCTGCTGACCCTGGCAGGCCACCATCCTTGTGATGGCCATTAATCGGAATGAGTACATCTGTCCCTTTGTGACCAGTTATACAGCCATCAGCAATTCTCTAGGAGCTAGGCCCCTTCTGACTGACCATGTCAGTCCCTTTACTGAAAAGCTAAAGGATATCTTTAGAGAAAAGATTGATTAACCACAGAGGGCCAGTCTGACCAAGTGTTGTGGGAGCTCACTGAGGGTGAAAGCGCTCTCACCCGAAGCTTGACAGGCAGATTCCATTCAATTTGTTCTTTGCATCCAGAGTAAAGGTAGGGAATGCTTTATCTAAGACAATGTGAGGAAAGTCTCCTGGAACCCAATCCTAGATTTAAGAGGGAACTGTAACCACTTTGATAAAATGCAGAGGTAGCTTTGTGAATTGTGTGCCATAAAACTATTGCCATAATCAAATGCCAGTGTTGTTTGGGTCTACAGCAGGGCTCGGTTTTAACAAATCAGTGAAAATTGTGTAGTACTTGTGGACCTGAAAGAAAATCCGTGACTCGTGGTTTATGTTAGCCTTAATTTAGACTGTGCATCATTTTTCCTTAGGCCATGTGATTAAGAGTGATTTATTGTCGGTCTGGCCGGAACATATTTTTAAACTGAAGATAAGTAAATCTTTGAAAGGTTGTTTATAGGTTGTTAACTATTGAAAAAAATATTTATTGAAATGTTTCTTTTAGCAAAGTCAATTTAATAGCTGATTATTCATAGACATAAAGGTTACATTTTATTTTAATCTGAAAATAAACTATCATTTTAGGTCCACGTAATTTATTATTATTTTGATCAGTATTATTAGTAATAATAATATTAATAGTAATGATCACAATAATACAAATAGCAGGCCTAGTACTATGATAGTTACAATGATTATCATTTTTACTACTACTCCTACTACTATTAAGACAAACACTTTAGAACTGTTTCAAATAGCAACAACCAGATATCCCACAGAACTATATCGGACCCTATGGAATGTTAAAATCAATAGGTACGTGCCTGTTCCTCCCCCAAATATGGATAATGTTGTATTGCGTTTTATTCGTTGAACGTCGCCTCTACGCCTTGATAACGGCACAAGCTGGCATGTGATAACAGTCTGCTCATATCTACAAACAGTTCTCTCTGAGGTGTTTGCCCAGTCTGAAATATTTATTTTATTGAAAACTGCTTTGCCAAATGACGGCCCTCTGTTGGTCTAATGTAGTATAATGAATGACCCTTTCGAATGCAGGGTAACTGGAGTTAAAATAGAAGGTCACTAACAATTTGTAAAACATTTGTCAGTAGAGAGGAGCTGTTTCCCGCACCAGTGGCGCTGCCAAAACCCGCATAGTGTTAGTGAAGTGTAATAAGTGAGCAGAGATGTTTTATGAAAAGCATATGTGCTGATACTCGCCGTCGCGAGCAGCAATTAACCCGTTGTGCCTCTGCTGAGGCCTGCCTTTTGCTGGCACTACATCCAGGGCTTTAAGTGGGCCGGGTTTTTAAAGGGGGGCTCGAAACGGGTCTCTATCGGGCTCTGTTTTGTGCCTTTGCACAGGCGGTCCGTTTTTTTCTGGACTGCAGTGACAGCAGGCACATCGATGTGCGCGTGCTCACACTGCTCACTTACGGCATGAGGTCATCAGTGGCGTAACAAAAATTGAAGGGGCCCCCCTGCAAGGTACACAGAGGGGCCTCCGCTCTGGATTTAATCTGGAGCTGTCAGGCCTGAGTACAGTGCTGAGGGGGCCCACTGCAGCTCGGGGCCCCCCCGCACCGCGGGGCCTGCGGGGGCCTGTGTTACGCCCCTTGAGGTCATGCCAGGTGAGCGTTCTAGGGGAAGGGAAATCCTTTATAGAGAGTCATTTTCTCTATGGATTTCCCTTCTCTTTTTGAAACTCAGGAGCAGCAACATTGTCGTGGTGTCACCAGGGCTTTAAGTCGAAGCTTTTTCAATATTATTTTATTTATTTTTTAATTTTAATTTTATTTAATGCAGTTTTATATAGTGCAAACTTTACCCAAAGCTGTCAGAGCGCTTTACAAAAGAACTAGGTAAGTTACAAAAGGTACACAAGATAGACAAAACACGCTAACAAAGTTACATATATAGTTACAAAGGTACACAATATAGAATAAACAAGCTAATAAGTTACATATATACAGTTACAACGCTAACTAGTTGAATATTTATATAGTAAAAAAAAAAATGTCAGCGTTAGGTTAAAATAGGTGTAAAGTACATATTTACAAGTCGACATCATGTGAGTGCAAGATGGCCGTAAGTCAAGAAATGGGTTGAATTATTCCAGGAAGTGCCTTTGTAGGAGGAGAGTTTTAAGATCTGTTTTGAAAGTCCAGAAAGAGGTGGTGGTTCGGAGGGATGGAGAAATTATATTCAAGCCATAGTTGCTGCTTATTTATCTTATGCAACTAACAACCATTGACAAAGCCAATAGTCCTAACTTCTTGTAGGTATGATGTTACTTGTTGTATCATATATCTGGATGCAATGACAGAAACAGCAAAATACAATTCAGGCAGCACACTATGCTAAACACAGATTTTTAGCTTACGTGTTTTTAAGCCACGCCCTTAATTACATTGGTCACACCCCTTTGAGGGACCCCTAGTTTTTCATCCCACTTAAAGCCCTGACTACATCCACTCTTGTTTACTAGGAGGCGCCCAATAAAAATTTGTCACTTGCCCTATTTTGACTTCGTTTTTAGGTGGGTGATAACAGCGGACGAAAATAGGTTCCTTGTACAAAACATGACATTTTGAAGACTCGTGTTCATCTCACAGACTGTAAAAGCAAATAACTGTAACTTGTAGCCCTGTCACGAACTGCTTATAACCTCACATATTACAACAGGACTCATGACATATTCAGTGACACTATTGATAACAACAGTGATGACATCTCAATTGACAGCATTGATGACATCACTTATGGTATCATCCAATAAATGTGACAGTTTGGTATATGTATATATACTGGAATGTATGCAGCGAGGTACTGTGGGAGTCATATCCCAATAATCACCTGAAACCCAATATTTGATCACCTCAATTGTTTACCAAAATAATTTATCTCCAGTGCCTCCAGTTGATCTAGCAGTTAGAGACTCCACTCCTCATCAGGAACACATAATTTAGCAGAGTTAAACAGAACAAAATATTAGAAGCAAGAACTGAATTCGATATCAAAAGTAGAACAAAAAGTGTACTATTACAGAATAGTCAAAATGCAGCACAGAGTAAAATGTATGAATTGCCATGAAGGCATAATTACAGAAGTACAGATAAATGCAAAATCATAAAATGGTAACATCTCTAGTTAGACAGAATCTAAGCAAAAATGTTAAGTCTCAAACTCATAAAGTGCACTGACAATTAGGGGCATGACAAGTTGCCTATGAGGTTAAATGAAAAAGCAGCCCACGAAAAACAGAATCTAACCTAAAAGTTTTATACGTAAATCACAAAAGCTATTATAAGATTCTGCAAATTCAGCATTGTATGATCATCGTTAGGGTCTCATTTGGCAAATCAGAAACAACAATGTAATCATTAAAAGCTATGCAATTATTTAGCACCAACCCATTTCTTAAAGGTAAGAGAAATCTTTCTCCTACTCTCACTGCAACTGTTCTCTGGAGATAATCAGCACAAAATGAAAGATTTCCTAAACAATGGCTCATAGATCTAGCACCATCATGTCTTCAGCAGAACCTTCAGCTGAAGTCCATGAAAATGATACTTTGGGTACATGATGGAAGCTTCGTTCCTTCAATACACGTTTTCTAAGAAATGTTATATATCACTAATATATTGATACCATTCACTTGTTGTGTTGCGGAAAAAAGGGAAGAGATAGCTTTGAGGTGGGATATTGATTGGGGGAAGGGAATCAGCAGGAGAAGTTGAATGGTACAATAGAAACTGCATCCATTAACAAAAATAGCTTATTACATGAAAATGTGGCATAACTATTTATAGCATTATTTACACTTCTAAGTGACCTAGGTAACTCATTTCATGTGCAACCTCATTAGTTCATCGATTACGACTCTATGCACCAATCAAATTTTAATTATCAAAAATAATTTTCACACAATATTTGCACATCTTGCATACTTTGAAAACACTACAATAGTACGAATAGATCTAATTTTCTATAGCCTCTTTACTGCTAATGGGTTTAATCTTTTGCAACAAGTTTGGTCTCCTAATGGATCTTGGTGTCTGAAGGAAGTGAGCTTTCCCTGCACGGCGTGCACAGGGCAAAGACTGCGCAGTAGAGACTTTTCAACACGTGTCACATTAATTGCCCAAAAAAGGTTGGCTGTCTGCAAAAGCCATGCTACAGGGAAAGGTTGTATGTAGTAGGTACTTGGGGGCACATTACGATGGCGGGCGGACAAAGTCCGCCCACCACCGCAACGGAATGCGGGACCGTCCGCAAGGGGTGCGGCGGTCCCGCCATGGGTATTAGGATGCCACCGCCACGGTGGCATCCCGTATTGTTCGCATTGCGGCGGGCGGTGCTGTCACCAGCACCCGCCGCAATGCGAAAAATGCATGTTGTGCATTTGAATGCACAACGTGACAGGCACCGCGCGGTGCCTGCCATCTTGTACATTCAAATGTAGGGGGGTACCCCATGTGCACCCCCCACCCCCCCAAATCCTGGGGGCCCGCAACGGGCCGCCAGAAGCAAAGACTACATGCCTTTCCATGGCGGCAACACCGCCATGGAAAGGCTGCTTTCCGCCAACATCCTAATATGGATGGCGGTGTCTTGCAGACACCGCCACCATATTAGGGTCCTTTACCGCCCGGTCCCCTGTGGGACCAGCGGAAAACCGGCGGACGGTCTTTCCGTCCGCCGGGTTCCCCCCGCCATCGTAATATGGCAGGGGGAAATGGCATGCGGGCGGTGGGAAATGGCGGGTGGATCGCCACCGCCATTCGGGCGGTGGTGATCCGCCCGTCATTGTAATGACCCCCTTGGTCTCCTAAGGGGGTTTCAGCGTCTGCAGGAACAGGGCTCTGCAAAACAACTTGAACATAGGAGTGAAGACTCTAAGTACCAGGTACTAACTCACATGTGTGCTTGATTGCTCACAAGAAGGTGACTATCCACAAAGTGTTAGATACTGGGTGAAGGCTGTGCATAGCCATGAATGTCAAGAGGGAGTGGACTCTCCGTTGAAGGGTTGTGAACAGGGTGAAGACTGTTCGTAGCAGGTACTTTTCCACCGATGGCTGGTTTATTGCCCACAAGAGGTCAGCTATCTGCAAAGGGTTAGGTACAGGGCAGTAGCTTTGCATAGTAGTGGCTTTGTCACTTTTGTAATTGATAAGAGCTTCAATAGTCCATTGTAGTATATGAAAGATGTTTATTAAGTAGTTGTCATGAAGAGCACCACCAGGAGCAGCCTTCCTGCTGCTCAGCCCATTCTCCAACTGAGTCTCTCACTCACCCAACATTCCACAGCATCACCACACCCCAACATTCCACAACCCCAGTCACACTGGCTGAGCAGCAGGTATAACACATCTCCCTTCTTTACAAAAGCCAGAATATAATTAGCAACTACTCCATGCATGTCTACCAAATAGCAAAATGAGAGGAAAGGAAAGTGCATACAAAAGCTAGAATAACATTAGATGCATGTTTACACAATAACAAACGGGAGGCAATAATGGTGCATGAAATATCAGGTGGAAAACATCACACACATGATGCATAACTGAGTAAGCAACACATCGCCAAATTACTTATATGAATGGTACACATCTCAAAAACAAATGTAATAAAACATGCATGTATCATGATATATGTAAAAGACCATGCATGCTGACCACAGAAGATACAAGAAATAAAGATGTTCCTGTAAAATGGAATACATGCAAGTGACCTGTTGAGTGCAAACATATTACCATTTTAACTAAAGGTAAACCAGACACTATGAACACACACTCTGCCATATGCATGTCAATCAGGACAGAGAAAACGATAAAACAAACACGCCTCACTCATCTTGCCCCTTTCAACCAAGAAAACATACACTCTACCACACCACAGCTCCTCTACCAAACCCCTAATGCCAGCAACATGCCAGTTGGCCATGCTGACATAAAAGACAGCCCGCAGGGAACGAACCTCCGGAGGCGCAGTAGAGAACCGCCCCTAGCAAATGAAAAAAAACACCAGGAAGGGTGGAACACCTTCGCTTAAGTACTGCCCTTCACCCCTAACCCCATAGGCAGGGTGGAACACCTTGGCTTAAACACTACCCTTCACCCCTAATCCTTAATAAGGGTGGGAAAACACTTTAATCACAAGTCATTTGGCTTAAACACTGCCCTTCACCCTAACCCATAGTAAGGGTGGAACAACACTACAAGCACAGGTCATTTGGCTTAAACACTGCCCTTCACCCTAACCCATAGTAAGGGTGGAACAATACCACAATAACAAGTCATTTGGCTTAAACACTGCCCTTCAGCCTTACCCCGTAGGAAGGGTGGAACAAAACCTCAAACACAAACATCCTTAATGAACACAAAAACACCCATGCAGAATATATCTATGATACTAGTCCCCAGTAACGCTCAAGATCACCTCTCGATCACATACCTTTGACACGCTCAACTTAATCTACGCATAGTCAGTGCTCAAACTCCTATGCTCTCTAAATCTAACAATAATAAGAAAAAACGTATCCACTGCCACAACCCCAGCCATACCACTGAGAACAGTCAATCATCGACTACAGAGAACCCTAAACAGAAAGATAGGGCTCAAAACCTCAATGTCAATACGAACACACTTTGAACACAAAAGCCAATCTTTTCACCTACCACATACGCATAAGCAAAACTAAAGCACAACGTCCATGAGGTTTTCATTTTTTTTTGTTTCCTTTACCCATAACCCAATAAACTTGAAGTATGCAAGTCTGTTGCATTAACTGTGGCTGGGATAATTAAAGTCCGGAGGGTTGCTTGGGTTCCAAGGGTTCCAAGGGTGCACTCCAACACTAACCCTGCAGTTGAGTGATTCCTACTCCAAACAAGAGCAGCAGCGATTCAGCCACCAGTGACGATGGTGCTCCACCAGTATACCCCCAAGCTAAGTCCACATCTTACTTTATGTTAAGCATCCATTGTGAAATGAACAGTTAAACAACCAATGGGAAATAAAAACCATTGAAAGACTTTTGCTTGTCCCAGCACAGTGAAGACAAGTCAGTCCACTCAGGCTCGACAGGACACACGGAAGCGCATCCCTCACCACATCTCCATGACTACGCTGAGGCCGCATGCCAACGCCATGATCTTGTTTGCTTCTCCGCTTCAAATGAGTGTTGCTCGGGGTCGGAGCGAAAACAGTTGCAGAGCAGTTATCTGGAACCACCACCAGCTGACAAGATGGCAGCACACATACGCTAGGAGCGCCCCGGGTGGCTCCAGGCACACACGTGCTGCACAGCATCAGGTTCCAGGGCTCCTCACCATTTCATGAGCTCCCGATGACTGGGCTCGCACTACCCACCACGAAGACCTGACACACAAGAGTAACCATTGAGGTGCGTTATGTTTTCTCGATTCACACCCTCGAGGCCACCCATAGAGAAAATGTTAGTAGGCTCGAGCGGCAGCACACGCGGCGACATACTGTTTAAATTATTCGCTCTCCTCAACACCAACTCCGAGCATGTAACTGGCCACAACTGCGAATTTGGTTCCTCACATTTCCTCAGCACTGCTAATCTTCTTCTGTCCCACCGACCCTGCCAGTATGCTTGTAATGACCCAGCAGCCCATATCCTCACACACTGCTGGCAGGGACAAACACATAGATGTAATTTGGGCATAAAAACTGCTGCTATCTTCTGTCACCTTGGCATGTTATGACATCGCGCCAATGAAAGTGTATTTAGTTCCATCATGCCCTGGATGTCAGGCTGTCCGGTGAAAGAGGACACTGGAGGGACTAGAGGGCATACTGTCTTTCTCTGCAGTTTTAAGTTGCTTAAGTATCCTTTAAACTTCTTCTTTCTGTAGTTTCCTCAGGTTTGTTTCATGTAAAAAAAGAGGCAGATGGTTTCCTCTCTCTCTCTCAGTTGACACACGCAAGTTCCTATTTAAACCCAATAAATGTTGTAATTGAAATGAGCTTCAATAGTCCATTGCAGTATTTGGAAGATGTTTATTAAGTAGTTGTCATTAAGAGCCCCACCAGGAGCAGCCTTCCTGCTGCTCAGCCCATTCTCCAACTGGCTCTCTCACTCACCCAACATTCCACAGCATCACCACACACCAACATTCCACAACCCCAGTCACACTGACTGAGCAGCAGGTATAACAGTCACCTAATGGGGCTTGGAAGTCTAGAGTGATAGTTTCTCCATGGAGTGTTGAACACAAGTTGAACACTTTATGCAACAGGGGCTTTCCCACTGGATGGATGCCCACATGAGGTCATCAATCCACAAAGTGTTCGGTACAGGGCGAAGGCTACCCATAGGAGGAGCTTAGTTCACCCAAGGGGGCTTGTATGTCTGAAGAGTAATTTATATTTTACATTATTCTGTACCATTAAGTACTTAACTTTAATATCTGAATACACTGGTTTATCGAGTCATTTGAACAGCAGTAGCTTTGATGATGTCATCAGTGAAGTGATCATTAATGTCATCAATAAAATCATTCGAGATGTCATTAGTAACTATAACTTCATTTTAAACTCTTCTGTTTTCAGTGAGTTTGACCATGTGCAATTGCAATAGAGAGTTGCATGCAAGGCCTAGACACAGGGTCTGGCCCAACGCCCTGGAGGTGACCAACCCCCCTAACACATGGCTGATTTTTTGTGAGCGGCATAGATTTGGCCTGCATCCAGAGCCTGCAGCCAGCTCTTGCGTTCACACAACCCCCCACGGATGTGCACAATTAAAAGAAAATGTATTTGCCTCCTCAGCACACCCACAAGATTATGCTGGGTCCCGTGGGGTATCATTGAACTGCCTGGGGACCTCACAGGAGGTCTAGCTGGAACCCATGGGAGTTCTACGGGACTGGTGGCACATAAAAAAAGAAATATTTTGACCCAGGACCACCTCACAAGGGTCGGGTTACCCTGGCCCTGATCCCTATATCGTTTTTTCAAACAAACTCAGAACACAGGGACTGAATGACCATGTCATGGGTGATGTAATATGTGAGGTCATAAGCAGTGCATTGCGGGGGCATAAGTAATAGTTAGTTCAGGCAACTATAACTGCTGAGTCTCTATGGTTTTGTGCGTGTGAAATCTGAACCAAACTATAACGTCCCTGTAACCTTTGGTTTTTTAGTATATTTACACATGTTTGTAATGCCATTTCCTAACTATAATGTTCCTGTAACCTTCAGCCTTTTAAGTGAATTTCTACAGTTATTTAAATTGTATTTCCTAACTGTAACCTGAGAGTGGGTGTGTAAGTTTTTTTTTGTGGAGTTTTATATAGCGCTAACTAGACCCGGAGGTATCAGAGCACTTTACATGAGCACCAGTTACGTTACAGACGGACACATTCATTTTTGTTAGGCACGGGGAGATTAAGTGATTTGCCCAGAATCACACAATGCTGAGCGTCCCTGCCGAGACTCGAACCCATTTCCCCTGCTCCAAGGTCGACCGCCCTAGTTGTTTGGCCACATTCTCTCCTAAGTGGCTGTATAGGTTGGTGAATGGATGTGTGAGTGGCTGTATGGGTCTGTGAGTGAGTGTGTGTGTGTGTGTGTGTGTGTGTGTGTGTATGTGGTTTTGTGGGTGTGTGAGCGGGTGTATGGATCTGTGAGTGGGTAAGTGAGTGGCTCTATGGGTCTGTGAGTGGGTGTGTGAGTAGCTGAAAGGGTCAGAGACTGGGCGTGAATGGCTGTATTGGTCTGTGACTGGGTGTGTGAGTGTCTAAATGGGTGTATGAGTGGGTGTTTGAGTAGTTTTGAGGGTGTGAATGGGTGTGTGAGTGGTTATGTGGGTCAGTGAGTAGGTGTGTGAGTGGATGTATGAGTCTATGAGTGGGTGTGTGAGTGGCTGTGTGGATCTGTGAATGGGTGTGTGAGTGGCTGTATGGGTCTGTAAGGGGGTGTATGAGCGGACGTGTGGGTCAGTGAGTGGCTGTTTGAGTGGCTGTATGGGTCTATAAATGGGTGTATGGGTAGCTTTGTGGGTCAGTGAGTGTGTGTGAGTAGGTTTGTGAGTAGAGTGTGAGTGACTGTATGGGGTGTGAATGGGTATCTGAGTGGCTGTGTAGGGGTGTCAGTAGCTGTGCGAGTGACTGGGCCAGAACAGAACCTTACCTGCCCCTTCATCCAACAAGCGTCCACAGTTTTGTACAAAATGTCTACCCAACTGGAGTACTTTTCAACTAGTAAGTGCTAGCTCGTTTGGTAAATGTATAGTGCATATTCTACACTACAGCTGCATAATGGACCAGGAAGAAATGTCTCCAGTGACCTTGTGTGTATTTAATTTCGGCAATGTGATTGTTCATCAAGCGTCTTCTTCCAGAAATCTGTAATAACATGAAACCTCTTATAGAGAAGATGGCAAGACTACAAAGAGGTGAATCTCCACCAAACAAGGGCACATCCTCTTAAGCATATTAAGTAAGTGTTTCTTTCTTTGGTGGAGATGTCCTCATATTCCTGTGCATAGACAAAGCACCAAAATAGGCAGGAAACGCACTCGGGGGGCCTTTTAGTTAGCTGTCCATCAACTTGGGAAAAGGCGGAAAGACCTTTGCCTACTACTAAAGTGGATGGTGCGGGCCAGATGGGCAGAGCTTCCAGGTGATTTTGCATACTCATAGTAATTTAAAGGGAGAACCATGAAGTCTGCTCTCACCAGGAGATGACAAGAAAGAATCCACTCATCACAGTCACTACAGATTGCGCACCAATAGATCAATGAATCATTCACCTCCATCAAGGATTTCAGATCATTTTTTGGTTTCGGCTAGAAAGCACATCGCTGTCTCGAAGAGACATGTTGTGTTTAAGCTCTGGGCTTAAGCCTGCCCACTTGCTCGTTCCATTGTCTGTCTCATATTCTTTTTCACCATTAGTCGCTGGCAAGTATGATCATGCCTCTTCTTGTGTTTAGCCCTCCCCCCAGAGCATGGACCAAATGCTTGTAAATATCCACTGCTGGGGCGTGTCCAAGATGGCGGCGCGGTAGGACGCAGGATCGTGTCCCTCCGGCACCGCCGATCATAAGCATTGTTACATCGCTTGCTTCCCGGACCATCGGGTCACGCAAACACCGGGAGTGGCTTGGTCTCACTACGGGGCATCTCTGAACCGACGAGCACTATTGTCGGTGCTGCGGCGGCGGAGCTGGGAGCCCCTGAACGGCAAGGGCCTTGGAGACCTTGTGGGCGACGGCGGCAGAGACCCGGGCCCAGGCCGGGAGAGTGGCGCTGGGAGAGGTGCCGACAGCGTGGTCCTGCGGCAGCGCCGAGTGTCGAGCGCCCGCCGGTGACGGTGCGCCCGACTCCAAGTGCTGGCGGAAAGCTGTGAACGCCGGTACTTCCGACGTCGGAGGGAGCGCACTGGGCTACCCGCGGTCCCCGGCGAGTTGATTAAGGCCCGCGACGCGGATCCCACTGACACGGAGGAGGAGGCCCGCAGTAGGACGCGCAGCGAGTATCTACCCTCGCACACCCAACAGAAGTACACGTCCTGGACTGGGTGGGTGGGGTGGGCCGCGGGGGAAGCCTGGAGACCCGCTGGTCAGCGGACGGTGCGCCCGGCCCAAGGGCCCCACGACTGCGTACCCCCGCTCCGCATGAGGCGGGGTCCTTGTCACTTGCCAAGAGCCTGCCCCCCCTCCACACCGTTCAGATTAGCGCTGGGAGTGTGTGTTCGGGCCCGAACAGACGAGGTGGGCCTCTGGTGGGGCCTAACGGTCCGCAGGTCGGCGGATGGGGTGATTGCCTGTGGGCCCTGTGAGGAGCGGCGCGGGCTGCGAGAGGCATCGAGAACCAACGCAGTGCATGGGGTGAGGGACATTACACCCACTGCTCGATCCGCGGTCCCCTGCTGCACGAGGAGGACCGGACATTGGCCTAACCTCCCGGTGAGTCGGTTTGTTGGGGCCCCGTACGCCTGTGAAGAGCCGAGGCTCCTACCGGGGAGTGATAGGTGGAAGAGGACCCCATATTGGGCGACATTGGAGGTCGGGCTGGGGAGGTCCCCCATCGATCCGCGGCTCGGTGGACAGACTGCACCCAGTGTGCGCTGGCCCTCTTGGGGCTCCTCCGCTGACGACACGCCGTCGGGCCTCCCTGGATTAGTGTTGTCCCCGTTTCGCTGGGAGGCTGCAGGAGCATAACGACCAGCATTGAGGGGCCCGTACATTCCACGCAGTTGCCGTTCCACTCTTGCTTTGGTGGCTGCGGCGCCCGGGGCTGGGACCGGTTATCCGGCGGCGTTGGGTGGCGACCTACGCCATGGCAGCAGCGCGTTCCAAAAGGGAGAAGTCGCTGAAAGAGCTTCTTTTGAAACAAGCTGGGCAGGCCCCATCCACGGGTGAGAAACCTCCGGGGCCGATGGAGGGTGACGACGCGCCGGCCACCAAGGGGTTTATGGTGGAGCTGTTCACAGCCATAAAAGAAGATATTCAGGACCTCCGGAACCAGCTCGCAGCAGACCTAAAAGAAGTGTGTCGAGAGGTGGACGACATCGGGGAGAGGGTGGCGACCCTTGAGGAGCATGATGTGAGCAGAGACAAAGAGATCCACCATTTACAACAGGATGTCCTACGCCTACAAGAGCAGAACATAGATCTCCAGGCCGCCGCAGAGGATTTGGAAAATCAGTCACGGCGGAACAATGTTCGGATCAGAGGGGTTCCATGGAAAGAGGAGGGGGACGATCTCCGAGCCTATGTCGGGGCTCTATTCAAGCACATCTTGGGCGATGATGACGAGGCTGACATACAAATGGACAGAGCTCACAGAGTGGGACTTCCCCGTGGCAACAAGGCGCCCCCGCCCGACATTCTTGTGTGCGTCCATGATTATCAAGTGAAGGAGCGCATAATACGGAAGGCAAGAGAGGCCCAACCTCTGCAGTTCCGCGGCCAACATCCCGCCATTTAGCAGGATTTAGCTGCTTCCACACTCTCTAAGCGCCGAGAGTTCAAAGTTGTGACCACATATCTACGAGAGCAGAATATTCCCTACTCCTGGGGACACCCTTTTCGTCTCATCTTTAAGCACGGGGGAAGGCTGCTGCAGCTTCGCTCGCCCTCTGAGGCGCTGGAGATCCTGGGCCTCGAAGATGCCGGTCCGGTAGAGGTGGGAGAATGATCCAAGGTGCCTCGCCCATGGCGTAGCGATGGTTGGCAGCGTGTGGGAAAGGCAACCCCAGTCAAGAAACCCGACCAAGCTACGAGGGAGGCGGTCATTGCCACCCTTTCGCAAGCTTCAGAGCGTCCAGCCACTCCGTGAGCAGTGCTACTGATGGTTCCGGACTGGGCTTCCAGGAGAGGTGCCGGGGGGACGGCACGGACTACTTATGGACCTCTTGGATGCCCTCCCTGCAGGAAGGCGGCAACATCTCGGTCCCGCTCCAGGCCGGAACGATGGGTCGATCCCGTCCTGCTGGACTTCTCTTACTCTGACAGACTTTGGTCATGTTTCCTTTTTGACGTTGTTTTTGTTTATTGGGTTGGGGTGGGTTCTCTCCTCGGTGAGTTTCTCGCTGCTGCAGCGTACACTGGCGACTTTCGCGCGGCCCCCTTCTATCCCTTTCGCGGCACAGGTCGGCGCGCGCTCCCACATAGCTCCCTGTTTTCTCTTCCGCCCCGCTGGATCTTAAAATAGTTAGCCTCAATGCCCGAGGCCTTAACAATCCAGTCAAGCGGAAGGCGGTCTTGTCCTTATTAGAATACTCGGGAGGAGACATCTGCCTCATTCAAGAAACTCACCTGTTACAGGCCGACACCCACCGTATGACGCACAGTCACTTCCCTCTCCAGTTCTGGTCCTCTACAGCTAGCAAGAAAGGGGGAGTGGCCGTTCTGGTTGCCAAACATTTTAGGGGCTCTGTGGTGGGGACAGTCTCCGAGATTAAGGGGCGCCTACTAGCGCTGCGGCTGCACGTAGGCTCTTCTGCTTGTACGGTTGCTTCCATCTACTCTCCTAACGACCGTCCTGAGACGTTCTTGCTAGAGGCCTGTGCTGAGGTGCTGCATTCCCCGGACCCAGTGGTAGTTATAGGAGGCGACTTGAACCTTGTGATGAATGGGGATCGGGATCGCTCTGGTTCTCGCGTGGGCAGCGCTGGTGCCCTATCTGCGAAAGGCGGAGATTGGCTGCGGGAGGTTGGGATTCAGGATGCCTGGCGCTGTTTGCACCCCACCGAAGTTGATTTTTCCTATTATTCGGCCGCACATAAAACGTATGCCCGTCTTGACTATTTCCTCGTTACTTCTGCTGCCTGGGCCCTGGTCACGGAATCTTCTATCGAGCCACGGGCCCTTTCCGACCATGCACACATTACCCTAACGCTGCGCTTCCCCTCCGTAGGCTCGACTTTCACACCGCGCTGGCGCCTGCGTGACTCCCTGCTCCGATCCCCTGACGTAGTTACTGATATCCGGCGCTGCATCACCGACTATATAATGATTAATGTCAGGTCGGATACTCCACTTTCCTCAGTGTGGGAGGCCCTGAAGCTGGTGGTGCGCGGTGCCTTTATCACAAAAGCCGCTTATGACAACAAGTCCAGACGGGCGAAATGTGCGGAGCTCGAGGCTTCCGTCAAAGAACTTGAGACAATCCATAAGCGCACAGGCGCCCATCGTATCTGGCGGCAGCTAGAAAGAGAGCGCCTTCAACTGCGCCGTTTGGATCTCGATCGGGCTGAATATGCTGTAATCCGCCTGAAGCATAAGTACTTTGTCGGCACCAATAAAGGGGGTCGGATGTTGGTGCACTGTTTGCGCAGTCAGCAAGAAGCGCACTCGGTCAAGTCATTGAGGGACGTGCGTGGACTCCTCCTCACGGACGACGCTCAAATAGTCTCGGCCTTCCGCTCTTTCTACCATTCACTGTATACGGCTGACCCCACCTTGTTGTCAGACCCCACCGAGTACCTGGGGGATGCGGCAGTCACACCACTGCCTGAGGGGGAAGCTGCTGCCCTTGAAGCGCCCATCCGTATTGAGGAAGTTATTTCGGCAATCGCCCGATTGAAGTTACAAAAGGCCCCGGGTCCGGATGGCTTCGGTGCCCTTTTCTATAAAACCTACTGCACGGAAATCGCTCCGCTACTCACCCGCTTATTTAATTCATTTGGGGACACAGGTTCGCTTGCCCCTCTATGCTACAGGCGTCCATCTCAGTTATTCTCAAGCCGGGCAAGGACCCGGATCGATGTGGCTCATACCGGCCGATCTCCTTGTTGAATATTGACGCAAAGCTGTTCTCCAGTATTTTGGCGCACAGGTTGAACCCTCATATGCCGGGCCTCGTGGACCCTGACCAGTCGGGCTTTGTCCCGGGGCGCCAATGTGGGGACAATACCAAACGCCTTTGCCATCTCCTCGACAAGGTCCGACGGTCCGGAGAGGAAGCCCTTTTCCTGGTGATAGACGCGGAGAAGGCATTCGACCGGGTGCATTGGCCGTATCTCTTCGCCACTTTAGAGCACTTTGGGATGGGCCCCCGGTTCAGAAGCTGGATCGCAAGCATTTACAGCTCCCCCAAAGCGGCGGTTAGAGTCAATGGCTTACTGTCTGAGCACTTTGAGGTGGGACGAGGGACGAGGCAGGGATGCCTCCTTTCCCCCCTGCTTTTCGCTCTATACATGGAGCCCCTGGCTCAACGACTGCGTGACAACCCTCTTGCACAGGGCATCCCTTTTGGATTAGACCGCCATCTCATTAATTTATATGCAGATGACATCATATTCTCAATCGCCCACCCCACATCCTCTCTACCAGCCATTATGCAGGACCTCCAGACATTTAGCCAGTTTTCTGGGTTTAAAATTAACATGCAAAAATCTCAGGTGCTTAATGTTACCGCTAGCCCACGCACAGAGGCGACCCTTCGGCTCCGCTTCCCATTCGACTGGGTATCTGGAGGACTTGAATACCTAGGCCTGACCCTTCACAAGAGTTTGACGCAAACGGCGGAAGTGAACTACACTGCCCTGCTATCCCGGGTCCGTGCGGACCTCCAGCGTTGGCGTCGTCTTCCCCTCTCATGGTCGGGGAGGCTATCCGCGATTAAAATGAATATCTTACCCCGAGCCCTGTATTTATTTCAAACGTTGCCGCTTGAACCCCCACCACGCGTCCTTCAACAGATACAAACAGCGATTGAGGGCTTTGTCTGGGGTCCGATCTCACCGTGAATATCCAAGGCTCAGCTGCAGCGACCTAAGAAGTATGGAGGAGTAGCGTTCCCAAACATCACCCGATACTTCTATGCTTCCCTCATACGCTACATTGTGGAATGGAACCGTCCAATGACGGAGAAGTATTGGGTCTTCATGGACCAGACGGTCGCTGGTCATCATATCTGGCGGGACGCCTGGTTGCCCAGGTCTGCTCGTGCTTGGGGACTCTATTCCTCACCGGTTACTCGCCCCACGATGCTTGCCTGGGGCAGAGTCTGCCAGAAGGCGAACCTGACTTCTTTCCCTTCCCCCCTGACCCCGCTATTTTCCAATCCTGCTTTTCCCCCAGGAATGGCCGTTAAGACAGCGGCACTCTGGACTGCGGAGGGTTGCAAACGTATAGGGCACCTGTATGATATCC
The DNA here is from genome assembly GCA_963921515.1 of Calotriton arnoldi. Classification (NCBI taxonomy): domain Eukaryota; kingdom Metazoa; phylum Chordata; class Amphibia; order Caudata; family Salamandridae; genus Calotriton; species Calotriton arnoldi. The sequence goes on from CAWUFW010007403.1 coordinate 655,508, forward strand.
GGGGTCTTCTACTCTTTAAGGACCTACAGTCGGACTATCATTTACCTGACACGGACGTCTACTTGCACTCCCAACTGCTCCACTGGATTACTGCACCGGGGACGCGTCCCCTGGCCTGCCGCCCTATGAAGCTGTTCGAGAAATGGATCCTTAACAAAAAAGAGGATAAAGGCCTTATCTCCGAAATCTACTCCTTTCTTAACTCCACACCCATACGATCTCGTGCCGCCGGGCAGAAGCGATGGGAGGTGGAGCTGGGGCGCGCGCTATCAGACAAAGAATGGGAAGACATTTTTTTCCGAGCGCACCATACGGCATATTCCTCGAACCATACCGAGACAGCTTTTAAAATTGCTACCTATTGGTACTACACCCCAGAAAGGCTATCCAGGTGGCAAACTCAGTGCAAAGGTCTCTGCTGGCGGGGATGCGGTAACCCCGGGACACTTATCCACTTACTTTGGCACTGCCCTAAATTAACTCGTTACTGGGAACATATTTTAGACGACATCGACTTGGCCTTCAACACTACTATCCCCAGACTTCCTGCCTACACGCTCTTGAGGCTTCCTAATGCGCTAAACTTTCCCTTGCGCTCGACTAGGGGGCGGCAGATGGCCCTGGCATTGAATGCAGCGCATAGGATTTTATTGTCACGGTGGAAATCTGACAAGATACCCGACCATACACACTGGTTACACCAACTATGGAATCTTTTGGCGATGGAGAGACTCTCCATGGTGGCGGCGGGTAAGGACAAGGACTATGCTAAAATCTGGGCCCCTTTCTTGACTATTCTCTCCACTGAATTCCGTGAATTGACCTGCCCACAATATCTTCGCATCTTGAAACTGGTCCCGGATAACACTGCGGCCACCCCCTAATTATGTATCTGGCTATCCTTAGCTCCCCGTAGGCTTCGCGGCCCACATTGACACTGCACGGCCCTTGGCATGCCACATAGGCATCTAGTGGCTCTCAAGCTCACCGAGGAGAGGGGGAGGGGGTGGGATTGGGGTTGCGGTTATTATTGTGTTTTATTATCTTTTGTTTTATTCTTGTTCAATTATGGAACACCTCTTAGAACCTGCGGCCCTGTGTGGGTCACCCTCTAACGGACATGATCTCCCTGCTTCCCGAGGGACTGGCACACTCCTCAAGGCTTCCACTACAAGGCCTTTTCCTCTGCCCCCCTTTCATTTGGACGCGGCTGGCCCTGATGGGTTGTAGGCGACATGCTGTGTTAATTGGGGCTGTCTACTTCGCACTGTGTCCTACCGATATAACGTCGGATGGTGAGCCGGCCCGATGGGTTGTAGGCGAGTCATTACTGTATCTCTGCTTGTGTTCCATCAATAAAAACAGATTTAATACTAAATACCCACTGCTCCAGTTTTTATGAACATTTTAGGACCTACATTTTTCTTTCTTTTTCAGCACTTTACACAGTGCTCATGCTTTTACCAGTTCAGTCTCCTCCCACCCACCCTCATGCCCCATCCACAGATCACACCCTCCCCTGTCACAGATTTTCCGTTTGTTGCTGATTTCCATTTCCCCCACCTCCTACCTCTTGTCTCTGCTTGCTCCCTTGCACCTTCCGGTGCATGCCCTGTCCATAAATCACCCCCTCCCGGACCCCATCACTGGTTTAAACCACCATTGTAGTCTGTTTCATTCTAGTGAGTGGTGGTGCTCTGCCTTTTAATGTCCTGTTAGTCTATAGCTGACGTGCTGATTGGAGCATGTGTGCATGGCTGCTATTACTTGGCACACGTGTAGTCTCTGTTTATTTTGCGCATGTGTGGGTGTTAGATGTGTGTGAGTCTTTACACCATATGTGGTCGTTCAGCAATGGTGTTTATAGCTGAAAAATCAGACCTCAAGTGAATCAGGCATGGGTTATCACAGGGCATGTCAGAGCTTCTAAAGTACCTGTCTCTTCTGCTGTAATTGTATAGCCACTTTTCTCCCTTGCAAAATGATTGAACTGTTCGTGTCTCACCATGTTGCTTCTCATTTCATAGGGTGGGACTCTATTTTTTCAAATTTCTCCCGTCTGGACTCTTTCGTCCTTTTTCCTCATTCATCCGTGAAGTATTTCAGTGCAGCATTGTTGCTTAACTTGAATTCTCTTCAAAGGAGCAGGGCTGAGTATTGATGTCATCCAGGTCTGCTTACACCTCAATGCCCATGGCAAAAGTAGTCCTTTTAATTCATTTTTGTAGGTACTAGGAGAATAAATGATTTACCCAGAATCAAGGATGTTAAGCTGACGCCGAAACTCGTACCCGGTTTCCCAGCTCCATAGTCGGCAGCTGTGGTCCTTACGTAACATCCTCTCCCAAGAGGACACCACATAATCTCCCTAGACTTGGCCTCAGCTCCACATTTTGTGATTAAGGCCAAATCACTTAATCTCCCCGGGGCAGCCCGTATTTGCTTTTGGTTGCCTTTCCACCTCTGCCCCGTCACTGCTTGCCCCTGCTGAACTCCATTGCACAGATGCCCTCCTTCCCGGACTCTGCTTTTCACATTTTTTGTGCAGTCTTATATAGAACCAAAACTGCCCAAAGGTATTGGAGGGCTTTACATTAGCACCAGATACTTTTTTTGTGCAGTTTTATATAGCGCCATCACCATCTGAAGGTATTGGAGCACTTTACATTAACACCAGTTACTTTTCATGATGACACTGTAAACGTTGGCAAATCACTTAATCTCCCTGTGGCAGCCCGCATTTGCTGTTTATTGCCCATAAACCTCCTGCCTGTCACTGCTTTCCCCTGCTGAACTCCCATTGCACAGATCCCCTCTTCCCCAGATCACCCTTCTCCCCTCAACTCTGATTTTAACATTAGTTTTTTGTGTGCAGTTTTATGTAGTGCCAACACCACCGGAAGGTATTGGAGCATTTTACTTTAGCACCAGTTACTTTACACAAGGACGCATTCATTTTTGTAGGCACTGGAAGATTAAGTTGTTTGCCCAGAATCAAGGATGTTAAGCTGACGCCGAAACTCAAACCCAGTTTCCCTGCTCCATAGTTGGCAGCACTGGCCCGTATGCCACATCCTCTCCCAAGAGGATGCCACATTGTCTCCCTAGCCTCGGCCTCAGTTCCACATTTTGTAATTATGGGCAAATCATTTAATCTCCCTGTGGCTGCCAGCATTTGCTGTTGGTTGCCCGTCCACCTCCCGCCCATCACTGCTTGCCCCCCCTGAACGCCGTTGCTAAGATCCCCTCCTCCACCAACTGTGTTATTCAAATTTTGTTTATGCAGTTTTATGTATCGCCAACACCACCTGAATGTATAGGAGTGCTTTACATAAGCACCAGTTACGTTTTTTGAGCATTTTTATATAGCTCTAACACCACCCAAAGGTTTTAGAGCGCTTTATATTAGCACTTGTTCCTTTACACGAGGACACATTCATTTTTGTAGGTACTAGGAGAATAAGTGATCTACCCAGAATCAAGGATGTTACCTCAATGCCTAATCTCGAACCCGGTTTCCCAGCTCCATAGTCTGCAGCTGTGGTCCTTACGCCACATCCTCTCCCAAGAGGGCGCCACATAATCTCCCTAGCTTTGGCTTCAGTTCCACATTTTGTTATTACAGCCAAATCACTTAGGGCCAGGTGTACAACTCTAAATTGTGGTCGCAAACGGGCAATTGGCCCTTTTGCGACCGCAATTTAGGGCATGGCCATGTACAAACATCATTTTGCGAATCAGTAAATTTTACCGATTCGCAAAATGAGGTTTGTGACTCGCAATATATTAGGAATGGGCATGCCAAGGGCATCCCTTCCTAATAGCGACTTGCATTTGTATGTATGAATGTTTTGTGACCACAATTGCGGTCGCAAAACACTCGCAATTTACCACCTACTTGAAGTAGGTGGAAACCATTTGCAAATGGGAAGGGGTCCCCAAGGGTCCACTTCCCCTTTGTGAATGGGTCAAAACATTTTTTTTAAGGGCAGGCAGTGGTCCCAGGGACCACTGCCTGCCATTAAAAAATGAAACAGAAAAGTTTAATTTTTCTTTTTTTTTTAATGCATCTTGTTTTCCTTTAAGGAAAATGGGCTGCATTAAAAAAAACTGCTTTATTTAAAAGCAGTCACAGACATGGTGGTCTGCTGACCCCAGCAGGCCACCATCCCTGTGAGTGCTAGCCATTCCTAATGGGGTCGCAAATTGCGCCTGCCTCATTATTATTAATGAAGCATGCAATTTGCGACCCCATTAGGAATCGCAAACAGTGTCTGAGACACTGTTGTACAACCCAATTTGCGAGTCGCACATGCGATGCAATTTGCGAGTCACAAATTGGTGTGTCGTACATCTGGCCCTTTATCTCCACGGGGCAGCCTGCATTTGCTGTTGGTTGCTTGTCCTCCTCCCGCCCTTCACTGCTTGCACCTGCTTAATTCCATTGCACAGATGCCCTCCTCCCCCAACTCTGCTTTTCACATTTTGTTGTGCAGTTTTATATAGTGCCAAAACCAAGCGGTATTGGAGTGCTTTACATTAGCACCAGTTACTTTTTTTGTGTGCAGTTTTATATAGTGCCAACACCACCCGAGGGTATTGGAGCGCTTTACTTTAACACCAGTTACTTTTCATGAGAACACTGTAAACTTAGGCAAATCACTTAATCTTCCCATGGCAGCCCGCATTTGCTGATGGTTGCCCGTCAACCTCCCACCTGTCACTGCTTGCCCACTCTGAACTCCTGTTGCACAGATCCCCTCTTCCACAGATCCCCTCCTTGCCCAACTCAGACTGTCACATTTGGTTTTTTTGTGCAGTTTTACGTAGCGCCAACACCACCCTAAGATATTGGAGTGGTTTACATAAAAACCAGTTAAATGTTTTGTGTGCAGTTCTTTATAGTGCCAAACACCACCCGAAGGTATTGGAGCATTTTACATTAACACCATTTACTTTACAACAAGGATGCATTCATTTTTGTAGGCACGGGAAGATTAAGTTGTTTGCCCAGAATCAAGGATGTTAAGCCAACGCCGAAACTCAAACCCAGTTCCCCAGCCCCATAGTCGGCAGCTTGACCCTTATGCCACTTCCTCTACCAAGAGGATGCCACATCGCCTCCCTAGCCTCAGCCTCAGTTCCAGATTTTGTGATTACGGGCAAATCACTTAATCTCCCAGGGGCAGCCTGTATTTGCTGTTGGTTGCCTGTCCACCTCCCGCCTGTCACTACTTGCCACCCCTGAAGTCCATTGGACAGGTGCCCTCCTCCTTGATCTACTCTTCACATTTTTTTGTCCAGTTTTATATAGTGCCAACACCACCCAAGGGTATTGGAGTGCTTTACATTAGCACCAGTTAAATTTTTGTGTGCAGTTTTATATACCGCCAACACCTCCTGAAGGTATTGGAGCGTTTTACATTAACACCAGTTACTTTTTTGTGCAGTATTATATAGCGTCAACACCACCCAAAGGTATTGGAGAGCTTTACATTAGCACCAGTTACTTTTTTTGTGTGCAGTTTTACATAGCGTAAACACCACCCGAAGGTAGTGGAGAGCTTTACATTAGCACCAGTTACCTTACACAAGGACACATTCATTTTTGCAGGGACAGCAAGATTAATTAATTTGCCCAAATCAAAGATGTTAAGCTGATGTGGAAACTCAAACCCAGTTTACCAGCTCCAAGGTCGGCAGTTCTGACCTCCTCTACAGAAACGACACCATATCATCTCCCTAGCCTCGGCCTAAGTTTCACATTTTGTGATTATGGATAATTCACTTCATCTTCCCGTTTCTAAACACAACATTATTTTTTGAGGTCATGGAGGTAGCCCCGATGCCCCGTGGTCCTTGCCAGCTACCTGCCTCTATTGGGAGCCGGCATTGATCCCACAAGCAGGGAGTACCAAAAAATGCTGCTCCCTGCGTGTGGGAGCAATTTTGTCATCAGTTTCCCTGCCTGCTTGACAGCGGTCACCTCAGGACACTGCAGAAGTCGGGCCTGGGGGATGGCGGTTCCCAGGGACAGGAATGCCACCAAGGGGGGTGTGCCACGCAGCCTCCTTCCTTTTAAAGTGCACGGCCTGGTTCCGGGGAAGGTGAGTCCTACTCTGCCCCCTTATTTATTTATTTTTTGCCTTTTTTCTTGGGAGTCCCAAGATGGCTGCCAACATTTACTGGTTGAAGTTTTGGCAGTCAATCAGCATGACATCTGTCGGATCCGCGGAGGGTTGGCGTCCCTAGATAGCTATATTTCTTTTTTTTTTTTAAATAACTCTAAAACTAGTGGATAGATTTACACCAAATTACAAAAAGGGTTCTTTCTAGACCAAGATCTAGCTTTCTGCCAAACTTGGTGCAATTCTGTTCAGCACTTCGGGCTGTAATTGTGTTCAAAATCCCTATGGAAAATGGCATGGGGAAAACGTGGTTTAGGACACCCCCTTTTTCTCAGAAGTAGATTTCCTCTCGAATTTGACTGCTCGTGGCCCCAAAGGATGCCATGGTTGCACAAGTGTATGGGAGCTGTAGTTCTCAATCCCCTCGCTGGTATCTGGAGCCCCTGTGCAATTCTGAATCTCCAGTGCAATGCGGATCTCATGTTCAGGGAGCGGTCAAATACGAGAGTAAATTGACATCCGGATTGCAAGCTAGGCTGTCAAGCACTATCCACGCCACTAGGAACAAGGGATTCACAATCAAGGTATTTAGCTCTACATTCCGTACTTTAGCACACTCACATGCACCCCCTACAGAGAGGATAAATCTCCTTTGGTAAATCTCTCCTCTTTCCTTTCTTTCACCCATGCGCTTAGGCAGAATCCAAGCCCCAAATTGAATACTGTGAGCCTGCATGTCAGACAGCCCATGCTGGACAACAAGAAATATGTCATCAAATGTTTGTGCACTATACATATTTTTGCCCCCACTAGATGCAACTATGACAAAATACGCAATACCTTATGCATTTGTAGAAACTGAAGCGCACAGCGTGAACCTGCCTGGGTCCGCTGTGTCTGTCTCTATGCCAGGACCCTTCAACTATCCAAGCTAAAGGAGTGAGTAAATCGTCTCCCAAAAGTAAGGCAACACCGCCCCATGCAACTTTACTTGCCTCATAAAAGCAGATTCCTATAACTAATCGTGTGCCCAGATGTTCCCTTTTGCCCTTTATCTAGAAGCCATTTACAAGCGGCAGAGTTCATCACCTGCCTGCTACAGATTACAGATTGTAGCCATCTCAGCTGGGGAAGATGATATTAAAGTATAGGGCACTCAAATGTCTAGGGATATTCACCAGAACATTAAGGTGTCAAGACAAAGAGGTTTCCCCATGAAGTGGTGACTTATGGCTCTAGTCTTTTGTTTTATGTGTAGTGTCCGTCATGATATTTCGTAAGCCCTGAAGAAGACCTTTGCTAACTGAGTAGCAGGCCCACAGAGAAGGTCGAAATGCATCAGCGTAACAAAGTGTGTTTTGAGGTCACCTCCCCACCCCCACAAAGGCCAATAAAAGCCAAAGGACCGTAATCAAGAGGATTGAAGACTCTTACACACCCAACTAAGGGTAAAACATTGTGCCCCAACCACATTGGGCCCCCTGCTGTACTCATAAAAATGCATAGGGAAGAAATTGATGTATCCCCTCTGCTGCTAAAATTTATGTTAGACATTTGTTTTTGTTGATATGAGAATAGGCGAATTGTGAATATGTAATGTATGTGTTTGATTGTTGTCATCCGTTTAATTGTGGGGCCAATCATCTTCTTTTTTGTCTCATACATTAATGTGAATACACCACAACTCCTTTAAAAGTAAACAAGCTATCTGTGAACAGACTATATGTTCACAAACAAGAACACCTTTTGCCTACACTGCTTTTTGTGTTTTGATAATGTCTTATCTATTATGTCATAACTTAAATGTGTTCAGTATGTATTTTAGCGCAGGTACAGATACATGTTTGAATAATAGGTAACGTGTGTGTGTAAGAGCAGGCGCGGAATGGTAACGCAGCCTGAGTAACTCTTGAATAAATTCACAGTATAGGGAGTACTTTTTTGTATATCAACTGTTTATTGATCCTGCCCCCTATTCCCTTCACAGGATCACTCCCCATCACGTTTGACACTTATAGAATGTTGCCATTTTCTTGTCCTAAACATTTAGTGCCTGCTGTCAGTGCCCTGGGTGTAATGACTGTGAATGGCTCTGCTTTTGAGGTTTGTGTATTCCTGCCGGACAGTGACAAAAAGGGGACTAGGTGTGGGCAGGATGGGCCATCCTGCCAGGATCGCTAGGGGCAGAGCTGTTCTCTGCCCCACTTGCACATTAAAGGGTGTCAAAGGAACCTGACACTAGTCTTTTATCACCCCAGACTTCTTGAAGCCTTGACAGGTGAAGGAAAGAAGTTTACAGAACCAGATATGGGGGTAGTAAAGGAAAGCCCTCCACTAAAAAGGCTGGTACGAGGTATACATATTGTTTATTCAGAAAACGTCTTCAGTCCAATCCTGGATCTGTGGAAGACTTGAGATGGACTAGCTAGACCCCTAGAGGACTTCAATGCTTCTACCAGAGGACTACCCTGGTACTTTAAGGCCAGACTTGCTTCTTCAAGAAGAACTGAACCATCACCTTGAATCCAGAGCTACCAGAAGTTACTTCAAGAGCTAGTTGGCTGGCCTTCTGTGTGAGCTACAGGGTCATAACAAGATCCAGACATGTTGAACTCTGCACCAGCCCTCTGCTGGAGTGAGTCCTTACCCTCACAAGTGGTGCCCCCAGTCCCCTGGCCCTTTTACGTAATGTTAGAGGTGCTTCTCCTACCTAACCCGTAAACATGGAACTTAGAAATATTTTCAGCAAAAAGTCCCAGAGAAATGATAGAATACTGGGCCCTACTTGCCAGTCAATTCTCCCAAGGTGCATCACCAATTGGCCTGACTTTGCAGTAGCTCCCGTTATGTTCAGTAGTTGTTTTCCAGTTTTCTAATTTATAGCAGGCTAACTGTTCCTAGGGAGCTCGCCAAGGAGATGGACAGCTGTCTCAGCACCAGGGTCTACAATGAGATACCTGGGAGTGACTCCAAGAAGGGTGGTTCAGGTCTGCCCACCAGAGTGAGTGGGAAGTCGAGGGTGACACAGAGAAGTACCAGAGTAAGGTGGGGCCTAGGGCAGTGGTAGAGGTGTGGCAGAGTGGCCAGAGTGGCTGACTCCGGAGAGTGGGGCCCACGGTTTGATCCCCGCCGGCAGCTCAGCATCATGTGACTCTGGGCAATAGCTTACTAAATCTCCCTGACGGCCCCCATCGCCTTGAAACCTTAACGGGTGATATATTTGCGCTTTACAAATATGGATTATTATTATTTCCAACACCTTTGAGTGTTCCCAGTTAGAACACAAGCAGGGGGACTCTGTCTGTCCCAACAAACCACCCTCTGGTGGAAACTCCAGAAGGATGGCCACTGTAGCCTTGGGGAGAAGTCCTCCCCCAAAGAAGAGGCCAGAATATGTCCTAGTCTCCTTTAGTTGGGAGATCAACTCGGAGGGTAGGCTTGTGATCCCTAAGGGCGGGAGTCACCACTTTCATAGATTATAGTAAATTGGATCCCTGTCACTGCTTTGAGAGATACCAGTGCCAGTCAGCCCATGGTAGTGGAAAGACTGGTATCTCTAGATCAGTGCCTGCCAGGACAGGTGTGTAGATTAAGCAAGGCCCTTGGTCAGGATTTTATCCATGCTATCACTCTGGTACCCTTGAATGGGGTGGGGAAGTGGCCCTGAGGAGGGTCATAGTTAGTCCCCAGATGCCCAATGACTGCATTCTAGGAAATTAGTTAGCAGCGGTGTTAGAACAGCTGGGAGAATGCAGCCAACCACAGTGCCCTGAAACTCAGGGTTCTGGGGGTTCTGATATATATATATATATATATATATATATATAACTTTATTCAGATTCATAAAAAACATCCATAAAAGCAATTGTACAGTAAAGAGGAGAAAAACAGTGAAAAAGGTAAAAGGGCATACAATTCATTTCGCTTTCTAATGGTAGGTTACAGTTATGTACGATATAAACATGGGGTCCTCTTGTTAAAACTTGCATCCAATTCATTTCACTCGATGTTAATAAGTTACAGTTGTATATATTGTAAACATAGGCTCATCTTATTAAAAACGTATAATTATCAATCTATCGTTACATGGGGGTACTGTTTCCGCTAAGGAGAGTATGGAGGGCCAGATGAAGGGGCAGGAGGTGGAGACAGTCCATAGTGTGGGGTGGGGCAGTGGAACAGGGGATGCCAGCTCTGAGAACAGAGCACCCAAGACTGACCTTGGTGAGGCCACTTCTGTACTGTAGATTTTCCCTGTGCTGCCACAGAGATAGAGGGACAGAGACCTGCATCAGGTAGACCCCTGCATGACACAGACAGGGTGTGTCACCCTAGAGGGGTGTGGTGGTTCCCCCTATAAATTCTGGACTGCCTGGCACCTGTTCTACCTCGGGGTAGATACCATGAGCTGAGAGGCCAGTCTCAGGATGCCACCTTGGACTGGTGGGAAGGAGAGTGGAAGGAGGGTGGCTAACACCTGAGGCTGATGTTCTGCGCTCTGAGAAACTTCAGTGGTCTGGGAAACCTCATGAGTAGGTAGGGAACTACTTGCTAGTCCCAAGGTTTGAAGTGAGGTCTACCCAAAACACATGCTTAGAGCCTCCACCTAGCAGTGTATGGCAAGGGGGCTGGCTCTTAACACTGACAGATGTCAGTGGCTTTTGCTGATTGTTGTCCTTATGGGCAGAGCTTTCCTTGGATTGAGGACATCTGACCCCAGGCGTGGAATGGGCCACATCACTTTGTTCGTGATGGCGGAACTGTCCTACTACTGGGAAGCATCTGTGAGCAAATTAAGGTCAGAAGCTTCACAGATGTGATCCTAAGGTGAGAAGTAGGGTTCCCCATGTCTCAGTCCTGTGGCTCAGCAGAGTGTTGAGAGAGGGATCCAACTGGGTTCAGAAGCGCATAGAACTGGCATGCGACTCAGCAGTAGAGAGCCATTGTCCACATTCTATCGCCTGAGCAGGGAAGCCCATCAAGGTATTGATCAGTGTACCCTAGCTTTGGCTGGAACAGGGTCATATTAGACTTGGCCCTCTCTGTGGGTCACCCCTTATACTTTTGCCTTCACCCCTTCTATTTTCTGAATTTGTTTTTTCTTGGCATTAGGACTGCTAACCAGTGCTAAAGTGTTTGTGATCTCTCCCTAAAGCATGGAAAAATTGGCCTACATCTGATTGACACATTTAATTATTTACTTATAAGTCCCTAGCCTTAGTACTACATAGTACCCAGGGCTTGTAAATCAAATGCTACGAGTGAGCCTGCATCACTCCTTGTGCCACCAACTGAAGTAGCACCTTAAACTTGCCTCAGGCTTGCCCCTGCAGCCTGTAGTGCACTTTTAAATTGCTATTTTGACCTGCCAACATAAACCTTTAGCCAAGCCTAAAACTTCCTTTTAATACATATGTCACCCCTAAGGTAGGCCCTAAAGGCCCATGAGGCAAGGTGCATTGATTTTAAAATGCAGGACATGTGGGTTTAAGTTTTACTTGTCCTGGTAGTGAAAAACTCCTAAATTCATGTTTCAATATTGTAAGGCTATCTCTCCCATAGACTAACACTGGTTTACCTTACTACATTTAATAAGTGGTTATTCAGTTTGGAACAGATAGAAAAATGCTTCTTCCACTCAATTGAATTGTAATTGAAAATCCTCTTTAACTGTAATTCCGGATCTTAAGTTACTATTCTGAAAATGCCGCTTGTAGAAAGTTGGCATTATTTTGCATAAACCAAATATGCCTTTCTGCTAGTATCAAGGGTCACATGACTGTAAATGGCTCTCCTGTGGGGTTTTGTGCATTCCTTCCAGACGTGGGGACAAAAGGGCCTTGGATATGTGGCAGGCTGTTCCACTCCTGAGCAGGATGTCCCGGGGGTTGTACTAGGGTTTCTTGAATTTCAAAGGGTAACTTCAGTGCTATGCCCACACCTTCCTGACTTCTAAGAGCTGCCTACCACTGACAGATGTAGCTCACACCTAGGGCTGTCTGCCCTTTGTTACCCTAGACAGTTTGGATCAAAACCCCAGAAAGATGAAAGATTAGACAAATGGGGAGCCCCCCACCCACAAGCTGTCCCTGGGGATAAAAGTGGCACCTTCATAATCCTCTCATCAGAACACACCTAGACCTGTGGAAGAAGAGCCACAAGGACTGCTATGCTGCCTGAAGAAGGAAGACTGGACTTCTTTGCCTTAAGTCTAGGCTCCCCAGACGTGACTTCAAGGGTTGGTTGGCTGACCTCCTGTTTGAGGTACAGAAACACAATAAGCTTCCAGAGGTGTCCGTGCAACTTCCCTGCAGACCAACATCAACTGGGCCTGCCTGAGCCCTACTGTTGTAGTGTAGTTCCTATTTCCCTAATAGGCTCTGTGCATTGGAATAATATACCCTATAGGTTTGACATAGGACTGAGGTCAGTATGTCCCTATCGAGTATATTAAACTTAATTACTTTGTGCCAGCTAACTCAGAGGCCACTAGAAACTCCTTGTAAACAAGAAGGGAGTAGTTTCTGGCAACCGCATAAACATGACAACTTTTTTTCCCTTTAGAATCGGAACACTCTCAGAATCGTGGAAACAATAGATAACAGTTTCACTCAGCTAATCGTGCATGCTTAGTTTCTTCAGAGTTACACAGAAAGAATAGACGGGCATTTCAATAAAAAGGATTTATTGAACAGTCTTGTTTCTCGTGTAAGAGATATGAGCTGTTATGATCACAAGACAGTATGCGAGATATATAATGTACAGCGTAAGCAGTAGAAAGAAATAATACTGCACTAGCATTATCTTTTAGCTATGACACATATATTCATATACATAAATAACATAAGCTAAAAATGCGAGTACTCATACGATGCTTCTCTAAGCTAGTTCTACCCCAGTGTACCTAACCTAGCCTAGGTGTAGGGCAAGGTAAGAAGTAGGTGAAGTATTCTATAGTATGGTATACTAAGAGTCTTGTATGCCAAGAGTCCCTCTAGGTTCTAGTCAGCTCCATACCTTGAGAATGAGAGAGGTGGGAATCTCTTTCCGGGTCTCGAATTCTAACACACCGCGAAGGGAGTCAGAACACTGGAAGCTGGATTCTCTGCGAGCAGGGATGACAGCGTCTCTTCTCAGTGCGTCAGGCCGGGATACAGGCTTCTCTGAAGTCGAGGTCTCCTCTAACTTGCTTGGGCAAGGGAAGGTATATTTATACCTGGTAGGTGCCTTGGAATGTTAGCATTGACGTGAAGTCGGACAGAGGAAGACGTCAGGAATGAACCCTTAAGGAATAGTGGTTCATGCATAATAGGTGAGTTCTTGGAGAAATCAATAATCCTGTGCTGGGCTTAGGGTTTGGTTTCTAAGAACTCGTTGTGACGTTGGGGTGGACGGATGTCGGTGACCATGCCTGTATTTGGAGTTCATGGCTAATGCCTAAATAAGGACTGGGATCTTATGCCTATATAAGGGCAATGTGAATTGTGCCTATATAAGGACGTTTCAGGAAAACCTATATACGGACACCTAAAGCGGAATACAACACCCACTCCACTTTCGAATGAACGATAATACTAAATGCTAAACATTAAACTTGAGTACCACATATTGCTAAAAACATTTCTAAAAGCATATTAAAAGAAGTTTTTAAAAGAAACTGTTGATAAAACATGTAACGCAATAGGTACTGTGCATTTTAAAGCATTTTTTTAATTCTAGGCATATATCATAAATAAAATGCAACCTGAATGAATAAATAGAAATATATACATATGACGAAATGGTTGACAAGTATTTCAAAAAATCAAAGCCACTTCATAACATGGTACTAAAATGAAATTATAGTAAAATAAGGTGACATTGTGTCCCTGGAAGTATTCAAAGAAGTCCGTTTTATATGAATAGTTCTACTGTAAGCAGATTGAGTTGCCATGTATTTTCAAAAAAAAAGAAAGAAAAAGAAAACGTTCAATTTTAGGAAGAGTTCCAAGTATTGGAAATATGAAGGCCAAATTCATTGTGTCCCCGGTACACTGTGAGCCGAGTCGAAGTCAGTGTATGGGTCTGGTGTAAACATGAAATCATCTATTTCTGTAGACAAAATATCGTCTACCGATGTTGGTGACTTTTGGAACACCTCGTTCAGAAGGTTAACTGCACAGAGATGAGAAGCATCGCCTTCAGCATAAGATGCCACAGCAATGTTCGCGTCCGTTTTTACCTGTGTGCCTGTTGATCCATCTCGTACCTCAGGATTGGTAGTCTCTGGGGGCAACACAGAGCATGGGCTGTTATCGGGTCCAGCAGAGTATCGATATCCATTGGCATGACTGATGGGAGTGTTAGACAGGTGTCTAGCACGCATTCTTCACCGCAAAGCAGGCAGCGTAGAACAGGTAAGATGCAATCTTGCCAGATTGGTCTAAATGACAGGAACCATGTTGTATTAAGTTCCCGTAGACGAGGCATGCCCAAAAGTTGCACTATGCGCTCACGGCACTTCCGTTCTAGGAGAGCTTTCTCCACTTCGCTCGGAGTGACGCCGGTGGATAGGCTTGCCATAGCGTAGTAGTAGGAATAGAAACAGGATTCCTGCAACAAGTGCTAGAATTAATGGCACACCACCAAACACCGAATGTGCAAAGTTTGGGATGATTCCGAGGACTGCCTGGAAGGGTGCTAACAGTCCCGAACAGATGGTCTTAAATACATGTACAATCCCGCTCGTATCAGACATGTTTAAGATACGTCCCATCATTTCTACAAAATGTATAGGGCAGTTTGTACGAATTAAGGCCTGTATCACAGCCGAAGTCCTTGCAATTTGTAAATCATATGTTTCTTTGGCTGAGGTCAAAGGCACGGTCTGTTGCAAAAGCATGGCTTTCATTCTGCTTAAAGTATCAAAACGTATAAAAGAAACATTCAATGAAGGCCATAGAGGCGACTCCCTGACTGTCTCTATTTGGGGGAACAATACTTGCATACAACAAGTAACCCTGGAGTCGACCGTCACCAGATATGGGATTCCTGGCAACATGCCACAGCAACTCTGATCATTCAACATGAGGTAACTCCCGTTAGAAAGTTGGCCAAACGTTGGATTAATCACAGCAGCTGGTGTACCTTGCATGTGACAGGACAAGTTTGCCACAGAACCATTACAAGCCCCGTGTAAAGAAATGTCCTGACATATGAGAGAAGCGCTTAATGCCTTTTCACAGTTTGTACCGCTTAGAAACACTTCACGATCCCCACTCCAACATCTGTATTCGTAAGGTAAATCCCAGGATGTCTTAATGTATTCTTTACCCAACCTTTCATATTTGCCTGCTTGCATTTGTTTGAGGCAATACTGAAAATGAAAAGTAGTGACAGGCAGAGTTATTTTGCCATGGATGAGCCATTCTGTAGCTGGTTTTTCTGCTACTGTAAATGGTAATTTTTCCAGTTTTTCAATGCTCAGCACTGTATACTTTGCTCCCCTTTGTGCCAGTTCGATCTGTTTATCCGTTAGATTGTATTCCGAAAACAGAGAAGACGTGTTGATAAAACGCCAAGGCACATAGCCCGCACACAAAGATTGCAGCGTCCAGCCTAATAACATAATAGAACGTAACTGAGATTGGCCTTGTTGTAACATGGCTAAATCTTGTTCCAGTATGTCAATAGCAGAGGATACAATGTTGTCCAATGAATAAATTCTGGATGACAAAGTTGTTAACCCATTGTCGACCACAGTGAGAGATTTCTCTAAGTTAATACGATCAAGTTCACGTATTCTTTCTGCGGCCTCTGCCTGTGAAACCTTCCATACTTCATTATAAGCAGCATAAATGCCGGCATATATGAAACGTTTTTGACGCGGTTTTCTTGGTCCTAGCAAGAATTCCCTAAGGTCTGCGTCTTCTTTAAGTAAAGATAAGTGTTGTTTCACATCCTCAAGTGTAGATTTTTGTAGCCAGTCGAGGCACAATTTTCCTACACTGTATGTTGTTACTACCCCCGGATGTTGTCTTTGAACATAACGTGGGTCTGGCCTATGGATAGTAAATCCCTGTATTCTATTCAGGAATCTTTCTTGACAGATGTTTGTGTCTGTGGGCCAGAGCAACCATTTTCTCCAATCATGATCTGTTCTGTTGGTTTGTAGTATTGTGTCTACTGTGACCGCTCCCTGTGTAGTGTTATTACTTGCAGGTGTTGGTACAGAAGGTGTGTTCATGTCTTTGATCTTGGCTAAATCAAGGCAAGACGTTTGTTGCACAGTGTCATTCAAAAACATTATTTGATGTGGGATGATACAGGCTCTAAACAAAGCTTCTATCCCCTGCACTTGCCAATCATTAGAACCCCAGACAGATTTTGTGTCAATTGTGTCTTTCCAAAAGTCAAATCCTTGTCTAGACAATTGGGTAATAAAGGCTGCAGAATAAAACTGTTTTGTATTAGTTAACATAATTTTCTGACCTGTTTTGTTTACATTTTTATAGTAAAATGTTTGTGGTTCAGATGTATTGTACCCTGAAAAATATGGAAACTTATTGGCAAACGTTTTTGAACTACCCTTTGGTGGTGTAGGACAATGTTCCCATTGGTTAAACATAAACACATTTCTAGGTGTTGCAGATTTATGCAATGAATGATGACCATAGTGGTTGTAACAATATAGCTGTTCGTAGTCTGATGAGTCCTCTAAGTATTCATGGTTAGAGAACGCAGCAGACCTTTCTAGATCAGACATCATATCATTTACAGTCTCAAAGTCCCAATCATCAGAATAGGTACTGGAGGTAATAAAGTCACTTAATGAAATTTTAAATAAATGTGGAATCTTCAAAAGTTCCGTCGGGCCGAATATATCGAAATCGGTTTTGTCCCAAACTATACCATCCTGTATAGGAACGGCTGTGATGTTCACTGCTGACAAGTCTCTTGCTTCACGATGGGATGATTTGTGTGGTTTTAAAAGTAAGTTCACATTTTTACTTTCAGTGTCCAAACGAATGTATCTGCCATTTATAAGCATGCTAAGAGTCATAACCAAAACTAGCCAAAACAGAAAGAAAAATATTCCAGAAATAATCCATATTTCAATCCATGGTGAAACCAGATAAGTCTTTTTCAGGAAATGAAAAAGGTCTTGTACTTGCTGTTTGAAAGTTTTTGATGCTGGCGTCGTTTCAGGCTCACTCGGATCCTCAGAAAACCTATCAAAGTAAATGAAATAGCCAGAAGCAGTTCGGTCAATTGTTGAAATTGCATCAGGATTCGTACAAATCGCTGGAACCAGTTGATCACTTGTTACGTTGGTGTAGACAAGTGTATCTGGACGAACTGTTACTTGAGTTTCAAGAGGGATGAGTTCCATAGCATTGTTGCTTAGTCCTTCATCTGTTACTGCTGAATTCTTGATGGTTATGAGTCTTTCAGTCTGAACCTCTTGGATAGTAGCGAGAGGAGTGCGTCTGCTACTAGGTCGGAGTCCACGAGGCCTACTATTTAGTATTGGCCACATACTGTGGTTTGATGAGGTCGATTGACACAAATCTTTTCTCCTTTTTTCCAGCAAGGGGCGGCAGAAGTACTGTTCTTGTTCCGTGGACAGCTAGGACAGGTACTGGTTGTCTGTAAGAAGGTCCAAAATCCTTCTTGTCCGCAATCTTCTCTCTGACTAGATCCCCAACTTTTGGGATCCAAACAGGCCTTGCTGGGACTGCCGGTGTTTCCCCAGTGGTGGTTGGCTTCAGGAACACGTTGCTTTGTTTCGATCTTAGTTTATTTAGATCCTGTAAAACGATCTTTGATTTATTTTCCACCACTGTGCCTTTACATTCGAGATCAGGAACCCACATTCTTGTCCCAAATAGGACCTCATATGGAGTGACCACCCCTAGAGAACTTCTTGGCAAATTATTTAATGAGCGTTGGACCCCATAAAGATGTTTGACCCACCCATCACCCAAACCTAATACTCTAGCTGTTATAGACTGCTTTATGTCCCGGTTTTTCCTTTCCACAACTGAATTTCCCTCAGGATGAAACGGAGAGGAGTACCGCAATGCTATGCCCAAACTGGCCATGGCTTCTTTGTAAGCCCGAGAGCTAAACGCAGTTCCCTGGTCAGAATGTAGTGTGCCAATTGCGTATGTGCCGATAAAGACTCGCAAGTCTTTTATAACAGTTTGAGCGTCAGCCGAGCGCTGAGGCCATATCCATAGGAACCTTGAGCTAGTGTTTGTGGGATTGCATTTGTCCAAAAGGACGCCTGCGCGTAGTCTAATGCTGTCTAACAATGGTGTCTGTACTGGGCAGGATACTTTGTAGTCTGGTGCCTGATGGCGTTCTGCATCACGCTGTATATTGCAGTCTATGCAGTCATCGATGAAGATGTGAATCTGTGTATTCATTCCAGGCCACCAGTACATCTCTTTTAATGTTAATATTGTCTTAGAGATCCCTTGATGTGACAGACCCTCCCCCAGATGTGCTTCATAAATCAAAGCTGCTCTACGTTCCATGTTTGGAATTACCCTATCCCCCACTCCAGGGATTCGAGCAAAAGGAATGTTGTTTGCATCAATTATATAAGAGTACTTGAGTGGAAATTTCTTTGGTAACGCTGCACCACTGCCTTTGCTTGAACCATTGACAGCCAACAATATCTCACTGTCTATTCTCGTTTTTGAACGAGTGATCGCAGCTACGGAAGCCGTCTGAACAGCCCCCTTTGCGGCTTCATCAGCCAATGAATTCCCTGCAACGTGAACGCCATCACATTGATGACTCAGCATGTGTATCACGTGAGCTTTTGGTAGTTCGTTTTTTAACTGAACTACTTGTTCCCAAAGCGTTTTATGCTTTATTGTGCCACCTTTTGCATCTTTGAACCCGTTTTCAAGCCAATTCTGTATATATTCATTATACGACTGAACACAGTAAAAAGAATCGCACACTATGAGTGTGGGGAATTCACGATCTGTATTTTCAAGTGCCAGTTTGAAAGCTTGTAGTTCAGCTTGCTGAGCTGTACAATCTCCTAGAGATTGAGTTTTAGTGACCATTGGTCTGAAGTTATCATCTTGCATGCGACCTTTAACGATTGCGCATGCTGCACTGCAAGCTTGCTTACTCCCCGTAGCGGGTTGAGCTGATCCGTCAGTGTAAATTATAAATTCATACTGATCGAGAGGCAGAATTTCGGTGGGCAGAGGACATTCATGTTCATATTGCAGGAACGCTTGTGTTTTTAAATCAGGATCAAAAACATATTCAACATCTGTTGCAGCAAGAGAATTAACCCATTTTATCCATCTAGGATGTAAAGCTTTTGCATTTGGAATGCTCGCTTTTGTGACCGCCTCTAAGGCTGGTACTGGAGTTACGACAATAATGCGTTTCCCTTGGGCTAGAGCTCTTTTTTTTGTTACAGCGGTTTGAACTGCTGTCAGTATTTTTTCTGTTGAAGTGAAGCGCATTTCTGCTTGTGTAAACAAATGTGATTTGTATGCTATTGGTACTTTTTCACCCTCATTAAATGTTAAGTAGGTGAATCCGCATTGACCCGAAATTATTCGGATCACTAAATTGCGTTTATTTACGCGTGTTTGTAAGTGATTTGTTGCTAACATGTTAGCTTGGAGTGAACGCAAGATTTCTGTGTGTTCTTGTGTCCAATGTTTGATTGAAAAATCTGGTTTGATTAATTCGTAGAGAGGTTTAACCCTTTCTGCGTAATTTTGAATGTAAGTTCTTCCAAAATTTAGGAAACCCAAGATGGATTGTAAATTTTTCAGCGTTTTTGGAGGTTGGAGCAGCGTGCACTTTTCTAAAAAGTTAGCTGCCAGGCTCTTGCCTTCACTTGAAAGCTCATATCCTAGGAAAAGAACATTGAGATGGGCAATTCTAGATTTTTTAAATTTTTCAGCGTTTTTGGAGGTTGGAGCAGCGCGCACTTTTCTAAAAAGTTAGCTGCCAGTCTCTTGCCTTTACTTGAAAGCTCATATCCTAGGAAAAGGACATTGAGATGGGCAATTCTAGATTTTTTAAAGTTGAATTTATAGCCCTCAGAGGCGAAGCCCAATATAATGGTACTCACCCTGTTCAAGTGCCTATCTAGGTCATCGTCTGTCAGATAGATGTCATCGACATATAACAATACCTCATTATCATAAATTTGTAGTAACTCTGTTACCCTTGCTGAGAATAACCCCGGGCTGTTTTTGAACCCTTGTGGGAGTCTACAATATTGACGCTGGGTCCCCATTATTGAGAAAGCTGTTAAGTACCTGCTTTCAGGTGCTATGTTTTGACAAAAGAAACCATTTGAAATGTCCAATGTAGTTTTATATTTTTTACGCACAATGTTATTCATTAATGCTGTACTATGTGCATTTTGCACTGCAAATGTTTTTGAACAAGTGTTCAAGTGTCTGTAATCCAAAACTAGACGATATGTATTGTCTGGTTTGGATACAGGAAACAAAGGATTGTTCATTGAGGAGGTGCATGTTTCAATCACCCCTTGGTATTCAAGTTGATCTAAGATCTCCCTGACCTGTTTTTTAGCTTCTTGCTTTATTGGGTACTGCCTTTGTGCAGTAGGTTCATTTTTTAACTGTATTTTATGGTGAGGTGAGTCCTCTTCCCATCCTACATGATTTTTGTATAATGCCTGGGCAACTGCCCATTTCCTGGCATAAGTATATTTTAGGTGAATTGGAATATGGTTGGAGAAGGCTGGCATAATGATGTCCTCACCATGTGGGCACTCCCTGACAAAGTTTGGTGGCCAGTCTTTTTCTGCCAGAAGTATATCATAACCCCTTGAAAGTTTCTCCCAAAAGAGTATTTTCACTTTTCTAGGTATGTCTCCCTCCATTCGGAGTGTTATTTCATATAACTTTTGTGGAGTACTAACCCTGGTGTCTACAGTCTCTACTGTGATGTTCTCATTCAAGTCCACTATCTCCAGAAGTTCCTTCAGGTTCTGGCGAGTTATTGTTACTTCTGCTGCACTGTCCAGCATTGTCTGAGCCCATTCTCCGTTCTTGAGCTGTGTTCTCAGTATTCTCGGCATGTCTGATCTTCAGACCAGCTACCTTCTTTTTTGTGAATTGAGGTTTTGATTTATTTTTTTGAACGTGTTTATCGTCTTTGGATTTCACGCGTTCTTCTCTGTGTTCTGACCGTCATCTTCTTTCTGATGTCTGTGACGATATCTGAACGGTACGAGAGGAACATGTATCAGTATCTTGATACCTGTCAGGTTTTCTTAAATTATCCCTATTCCTGAGGTTATACCTCCTTTCAGAGGACTCCTTTTGAGGAGACCTACCTCGGGATTGAGAACGTGTATCTCTTGAATTTTGTTTATTAGTTTCCCACTTCTTTTTAGAAGATGTAGGACTTTGTTTAATAGAGTCATTCTCAGGACTTTCAGATAGTTTTGGCTTTAAATGTTTTCCACCCAAACTATCTCTGCCTAATTCTGCAGAAGATTGTTCAATTATTCTGGGTAGTTCATGTTGATGTTCTGTAACATCAAATTCCCTTAAGCGTTGGCGGATCGCCACTGATGCTGCCTCTCCTTTAATATTAGATAATATTATTGTTGAGACCTGGTCGAAGTTTTTCAGTAATTTCATACCTAAATTCAGAGCAGGTTCTGCCCCGTATTCGTTTTGAATTTGTTTCAGGACATCTGGTATTACTGCAATTGATGGAACACCATGAGTTTTAGTATAGATGGCAGCAAAGACTGCGCCCCAAGTGGTGCAGTCTTCCAGTTGTGGTGTGATCCCCATTGGTAAACAGATTGTTAGGATTCTGTGTTTCTCATAAGGGCTAGTATTTGGAAATACTGCTTCGATTTGAGTAATTTTTTGAGCTATCCAGAATGGAATTTGTTCACGTCTTGTGGGCATTTTACCCATGACTGCGTGTAAATTCTGTGGAGTAATTTTTAGTGTATTCCCCTGTTGAGGGGTTTGATTTGGAATGGTAATTGGTGGTTGGACTGTGAAAGTCCGCATGACATATTGGACTAATTGTCTGTAAATTTTTATTAACTCTTGTAGTTGAGTAAGTAATTCCTCGTCTGACATTACATCGATGTCAGGATGAGGTGTGTAGTCTACCTAGTGGACCGAGCCTGGTAATGTTTTTGTGATGTTTTAGGGCGCCTTTAAACCAGAGATGATGCTCCTGGTATGTGAGTGGAATTTCAATATCCTCGAAAGGAATATATTCCTCTGGTGGTTCATCTTCTTTAAAGAAGTGAAACAGTTTTGTTACTGGATTTGATTCTGGGAATACTATCCATGAATAGAATACCTCTGTCTGAAAGGATTCGTGTGCCTCTATCACGAAAACTGCTCTACCTCCTCTTGGTGGTAGGCCTTGTTTTATACGTTTTAGAGTGATGGCTCTCCTTAAGTTTGGAGGGATGTCTATAACACCCTCCTCGGTTTCATTTAAACCTGTAAAGTTAAAAGCTGTTACGACTGGGTCAGCCGCAGCTACACCATTCTCGGTGCCATTATCCTCGTGTATAGACATTTGTTTTTTGAAAAATGTAGAACAAGTTTCAAGGAAACAAAAGATAAGGTGCACGATATTTTGGAACACTGTATCCTTCAACGTTGAACAAACCAAACAGCTAATATATAGGGTTTTTGTCCTATTTAGCTTTGGCGGATATTTAACCCTACCCACTCCAGACGTCTTATGGAGTATGTGAGTAGGGGTCTCTGAGAGAAAAGCACGACTGAGTTACTCAGTATCTAGCGTTAAATTAGTGCCTTACCAAACCGTTGGGCGCCATTTAGTGAAGTTCCTATTTCCCTAATAGGCTCTGCGCATTGGAATAATATACCCTATAGGTTTGACATAGGACTGAGGTCAGTATGTCCCTATTGAGTATATTAAACTTAATTACTTTGTGCCAGCTAACTCAGAGGCCACTAGAAACTCCTTGTAAACAAGAAGGGAGTAGTTTCTGGCAACCGCATAAACATGACAAATTTGTTTCCCTTTAGAATCGGAACACTCTCAGAATCGTGGAAACAATAGATAACAGTTTCACTCAGCTAATCGTGCATGCTTAGTTTCTTCAGAGTTACACAGAAAGAATAGACGGGCGTTTCAATAAAAGGATTTATTGAACAGTCTTGTTTCTCGTGTAAGAGATATGAGCTGTTATGATCACAAGACAGTATGCAAGATATATAATGTACAGCGTAAGCAGTAGAAAGAAATAATACTGCACTAGCATTATCTTTTAGCTATGACACATATATTCATATACATAAATAACATAAGCTAAAAATGCGAGTACTCATACAATGCTTCTCTAAGCTAGTTCTACCCCAGTGTACCTAACCTAGCCTAGGTGTAAGGTAAGAAGTAGGTGAAGTATTCTATAGTATGGTATACTAAGAGTCTGGTATGCCAAGAGTCCCTCTAGGTTCTAGTCAGCTCCATACCTTGAGAATGAGAGAGGTGGGAATCTCTTTCCGGGTCTCGAATTCTAACACCCCGCGAAGGGAGTCAGAACACTGGAAGCTGGATTCTCTGCGAGCAGGGATGACAGCGTCTCTTCTCAGTGCGTCAGGCCGGGATACGGGCTCCTCTAAAGTCGAGGTCTCCTCTAACTTGCTTGGGCAAGGGAAGGTATATTTATACCTGGTAGGTGCCTTGGAATGTTAGCATTGACGTGAAGTCGGACAGAGGAAGATGTCAGGAATGAACCCTCAAGGAATAGTGGTTCATGCATAATAGATGAGTTCTTGGAGAAATCAATAATCCTGTGCTGAGTTTCTAAGAACTCGTTGTGACGTTGGGGTGGACGGATGTCGGTGACCATAATGCCTAAATAAGGACTGGGATCTTATGCCTATATAAGGGCAATGCAAATTGTGCCTATATAAGGACATGTTTCAGGAAAACCTATATACGGACACCTAAAGCGGAATACAACACTGTGACCTCTGCTGGAGTGAGTCCTAATCATCAGCAGGTTCCCTCAGGGTCCTTTACCCTTAGCTGGCATCAGAGTGCTCTCCTCCGAATTATAGGTGAAAATCCAGAGGTTTTGGATCTGCGTGACTCATATGAAACAATGATCATATTTGACACTCGCAAATGTGAATCTCCAGCGACGACTGCTGTTTACGTCAGCCATGACAGTCCACATCAGCAGTGACAGTCCTTGTCGACTGCAACCACAAAGCTTCAGTGACGACTAGCTCTTCATGCCACGGCAGCAACTGTCCGGGACATCTAACCTGCTCCTCCTGCTGATAACGGTCTCCTTGCGGCCACCACCAACACGAGCCTCCACCTGCAGCTCCTCACTTGGACTCGAGAAGGTAAACTCTATAGCGAGATGAATCTGATCCCTGAATCTGACCCTCACACCATCACTGTTGGCCTGAACTTGTGACTTTACCCTGGTGCAGAATGATCAGTTAACCGTAAGTGGTACTCTGTGGTGCTATTGCCACATAAAACTTTAAAACTCATAATTCCATTTCTACCTATTGGATATGTGACATTTGGGTGTCATTTTATTTATTACAATTAACACAATTTGATTGGTTAGGATTTTCCTAGTGTTGTGCTTTTACTTTATTACAGTTTGAGAGATGTATAAATACTTTACACATTGCCTCTAAGTTAAGCCTGACTGCTTTTGTGCCAAGCTGTCAGAGCTAAGCACCTGTTTATTTAGTGACTTTTGTGGTTCACCCTGACAAGAGCTGTGTATATTATTTGAGTGGGGCTCTCAACCCCTCTACTAATAAATACATTTTCTACACAATATTTAAAACGATTTAGCTATAATTACAACAGTTATTTCAACCCTCATCCCTTTACAGATAGCACTCAAGCATGCTATTGGTTCTAAGCTATCACTTAAACATGAAACTGCAATATTAAAGAGTTGAACAACAGTGCAAAGTTTTGCAAGAGGAGTGTTAAAACACAACTTTTGTTACAGTTCCAATGCATGCATGGGAAAATGTGTCACATAACAAGAAATGTTGATAATTTTAAGAGCCAAAATAGGAAGAGAATATGGTACAGATTCTGCATAATCCACACAGTCTGCAATCCCCTATATGCGCTAAAGATGTTTTCCATCCACTCCTGATTTCCCTGAGCAGGACGAGCAAGATAGCTAATATTTGTTTTCTTAATGATGCAGAGAAGCAGATAAATATTCCTGCATCAAGCCAAGTTGATAAGAACTCAGTGTAAAAGAGGAATTAGTTTTATTGATCAGGATTATAGTCAAAATCAAAGGTTTGCTTCTTATATTAACCCCAACTGCTGCCTTAAATTTGCTACATTCTTCAGCTTAGTCTAATTAACAAATCACTTTCTAGAATCCTACTTTCCAGGGATGTCCCAAATGGAGTAGGAGTGCTTGACACTTATGAGGCAGTATCAATTTCTTCAAAAGGGCTTTCAATTAATGTCTTCCACCAAAGCCTTAATCCTATAAGCAAGTTTGATTAATTGTTACTCAAGCACTAAATCCTGTCACAATAGACCAAGACTTCAAGATTTCAAGCAATGCAAACATGGAGGAAAAACTATCATGGAAGAGCTTCCCGAGCAGCCTGATTGTTTTTCTTTTCTGGAATGATGATCAGCGCACTGACATAATTACAGGAAAGTAATGAAACACCAGCATTTGTAAAGCGTACAGCTACCTCCGGAGAGGTGTCCCGGTGCTGGGGGCCGTAAGGAAGATTAAGCAACCTATTGTCCAGAGTCACAAGGTGCTGGGCTAACCTGCCGCCGGTGATCGAACCGTGAGCCCCTGTGTTCCGGAGTCAGCCACCCTGGCTGCTGCACCACACCTCTTCTGAAAGTAAAACAAGCTGATGGGCTCAGTTTACTTTCACTGAATCAGTGCTCAGGGCATATCTCAGTCCCCTGAGCACCAATTCCTTTGGGAGAGGTATTATTGGAAAGGGGAGAATCTCCCCTTTCCAATGTTACCTCTGGCCAGTGCATCCCTGATTGAAGATTGTCACAGGAGACCGGTCGCAGGGATCCACCCAGTACCCACTGGGAATGGGGGAACGGCCCCTTAGGCAAGGGATTGTGCTCCCCCAGCACATTTAATGCCCCAATATTTCTGCCCCCCCTGGGGGTGGATAGGGTAGCTACCCCTGATCTGCTCCCTGGGGGGGCAAAAGCCCACTAGGCAAACTTTTAATAAATATAGGTGTGAGGGCTGCCCACAATGGGCATGGCCATGTCTCTGTCCCTATTAAATGGGGCATCAGTCTTTCTACCCTCCATGGTGCAGATGGGGGTAATTACCCCAGATATGCCCCGGGGGTTGCAGAAAGTCCACTACACACCAGGGGAAGTTTTTTTTAAAACATTAAAATAGGGGTGGTGGCTGCTTACCATGGGCATGGCCATGTCCCCACCCCAACTAAGTGGGGCATCAGTCTTTCTGCACCCCCTGGAGGGTGCAAGGGGGTTATTACCCCCAATCTGCCCCAAAAATATAGGAGTGGGGTTGGCATGGCTTTTCTTCCCAACAGAGCAGAGTAGACAGTCTTCCTACCCCCCTAGGGGGGACGGTTTGGGTAATAACCCCAAATATGCCCCCCGGGGGGCAGAGAGCACGCTAGACACTAAGGACTGTATTCAGGCAATATGTTTGAGGGTGAGCTGCCCCCCTTGGACATGGGTCAGTTCTCCCCTTACCCAGATGCCCAATAGACATTCTGCCCCTCCTAGGGGGTGGAGAGAGTATTCACCAACAATCTGCCCCACGCGGGGGCTGAAAGCCCACTAAACACCAGTGATTTCAAAATGACACCAAACCAAACATAAGAATGCAGCAGCCTACCCTGGCATCGAGCCATACCTCTGCCCCAGTGGGGTCAATAGTGTCTTTCTTCCCCCCGGCCTGGAGGAAAATAGGAGGCTTGTCCCAATTGAGGAGGTTGCTCCAAACTTGCCCCCAGGTTAGAAAATCCACCTGAGACCAGGGATTTTGTCTTGGGGCAAAACAAAAAAGTGCAGCTGTTGCTCTTTGGCATTGGTCATGCCCTGACTATAAAAGGAACAAACCAGCCTTCTTTGCTGCCTGGAGGCAGACAGGATTTGTGCCCTAAATTTGCCCCTGGGGGGTAGAAAGCCCTCTGTATGGCAGGAATATATATTTTTAAATAAATGAATGTGGTGGGTCTGGTGTATTCTAACATCAAGTTCCACCCTCACCCCTAAACCCTCAACAGCCTTTCTTCTCCTTCGCAGACTAAGGCATCCCATCCCAATGGCAAGTGAGAGGACATTTTATTCTTTTGGGTTTTGTTTTTACATATGGGCCAAGAAAGTGTGGCTGACGTTTCAAAATCGTGAATGGCTGCACTGTTTGAACTTGGATAGGCTGCCACCTGGAACAACCTACCAGACCCAGATAGTTCTGAAAACAAGATATCTAGGGGTTTCCAGGGTGGTGTGCTTCACATGGATCCCACATCATTTTCTTACTCAAAACACCTTGAAAACCTCAAACTTTGACCAAAAGCAGACATTTTAATCACACTTCAGTGAGGAAAACCTCTATAATCTGTGGGTAGCCACAAACTTATTATCACACAGCATGCCCCTAAGTCTCCCAATAAAAATGGTACCTCACATATGTCGGTGGGCCAAGAGACCTTGACACAAAAGGCCCCATAGCGATACATCTAGAGATCATCAAAAGAGGTAGGTGCTGGATTTTAGGACGTGCCCAGCCGCCACCCATGGAAACCTACAAATCACAGACATTTTTTCAAACTAGACAACCAGGGGATTCCAGGACAGTGTGCCTTGCATGCATCCCACAAGTTTGTCTTACCCACAATGCTCTGCAAACCTCAAACCTTGCCTGAAATCATGGATATTCCTTACTTTTCTGTGTTGGAAACTTTCGGAATCTGCAGGAACCCACAAAAATTCTAACACCCAGCATTCCCCACTTTTCCCAATAAAACGCTGCCCCTCTTGTGTGGTTGGGCCTAGTACCTGTGACAGGAACGGATCAAACCAGGGTCAATGGGAGTCCCCTCCCAAGGGCTCCCATTGACCTTGATTTGATTTGTTCCTGTTGCATTATTATTGGCACCAGTGGGGCAATGCTAGGTGGTAGGAATTTTGTGAATTGCTGCGGATTCCGGAAGTTTCCATCAAAATAAACGTAGGGAAAATTCATGATTTCAGGTCAAGTTTGACGTTTGCAGCGCACTGTGGTTAAGAAAACCACATGGGATCCATGCAAGACACACCCTTCCTGGAATCCCCTGGTTGTCTAGTTTAAAAAAAGTCTGTGGTTCATAGGTTTGCATGGGTGCCACCACAGCATGGCCCCAAATACCACAATTACCCCTATTGCTTCTCTATCAGCGTAGTTTTTAGGGCCTTTTGTGTCGTGGTCTCATGGGCCATGCACAGTAGTGGGGTTCTGTGTTTGTTGGAGACATGTTGGACCTCAGGTGGTAGGAAATTTGAAGCTCCCAGCAGATTCTAGATTTTTTTTTGTCACAGAAATGTGGGGGAAATGTGTGTTTATTACCATAGTTTGATGTTTACAAGGGCTTCTGGGTAAAATTACCTAGTAAAAGCCATGCAAGTCATATACCCCTGGACTCCCCTAGTTGTCTAGTTTTCAAGAATGTGCAGGCTCACAAGGGTTCCCAAGGTGCCCGCTAAGCTAGGGCCCAATATCACAGTTACCCACTTTGCAAAAAAAGGGACAGTTTTGATTTTAAAAAAAAAATATTTTTATTGAATTATTTTTTGGGCGGGGCACGCAGATAAATTCATATACAAACAATTATACAGAGAGATTTCATAAAGATAAAATAAGCATTGGGGTAAAAACCTATACATTCTATTAAAAGCAGCATTACTTTCATACACAGTATATCAATTCATTATTACTTCAGGATCCCCCAACCTCTGCCTTCCACAGATAGATTGGGGCCCAGATTGTTTTTCCCCATTTTTGGGCCTTTTCTTTCATAAATTCCGTTCTCCAGATTAAAAGTGGAGAGGAGCCGGGCGAGCCATTGGGAAAAGGATGGGGCCGCCGGATCCAACCAAGCTGTAGCAATACAGATTTTAGCCACTGCCATCGCCAGAAACATAAAATATGGTTGGGCGCCCTCTGATCCTGAGCTACTTACCCCCAGTAGCATTAATTCTGGGGCTAAAACCACGTTCACCTTCAGGGTTAGTTCTAGGAACTGCTCTATATCTTTCTTTAGGGTATCGAACCGCAGACAGGTCGAGAACATGGGAACCACATCTGCCCTGAGGGCTTGGCAGCGAGGGCAGCTGATACCCACTGATCCGCCCCACTTTGTTATTTTATCTGGCATGTAGTACAAATCTAAAATCGTTTTAAAATGCTGCGCCTGTAATTTTAATGAATAGAGTATAGTGTGTCCCTTATCTAAGGAATCGAGAAAACGGATCCTTTTATCCCTAGCCTTTGATCCCATTTATCCGCCTGCCTCTCTAGAACATCTGGCTGCATGGCGATCAGCTCGCTATAGATCCTGCCAATGGTACAACCTTCTTCGCCCCTTGGCCCATCCATAGTAATGTTTTTAGTTAGTCCTTTTGGGCCCCCTATTTTCTTCCCCAGGAAGCTATGTATCTGTAGATATTTGAAAAAAATCTTTCCTGTCTACCCCATATCTATCTTGTATCTTGGTAAATGACCTGATTCCAGTTACACTAACTAAATCCCCAATTGTTTCTACCCCTAGGCCCTTGCACGTCTCATTGTATTATCATGAAAGACTATCGGTAGTGATGGATTCATGTAAAGGGGGTTTAGTAATTTATTCTTACTATCCCCATATTTTTCTTTATCTTCCTCCAAACCTGGCCTGCTGCTAATAGAGTCTTAAACCTCATCTTTTTGTAATAACTAGGCTCGGTAAACCTTAAATAGAGGTGTTTGGCATCTTTCCTTACCAATAGCTCATAGATGTCCGGTACCCTCCCCTGATTCTAGAGATCAAAGGGATTTCCCCCAACTAGTCCACACATATATTGCAGGGCTGATGCTAGGTAATATAATCTAAAATTTGGGACAGACAATGCTGCTCTCTCCCTAGGGAGAGTCATGAATTTCAGGATCCGCCTTGTCTTCCACGTATGTCCATATAAATCTATTTACCATCCCCTCTAGCTTCTTGAACCACACTGTCTCGAATATCAGAGGTATTGATCTGAAAAAAAAGAGGACTTTAGGCAAAAAGATCATTTTCACCACATTACAGTGCCCAATCAGTGATAAGTGGAGATTATTCAGCCGGTCGAAATCCTGTGACCCCTTCTGGATGACAGGGGCTAGATTCAGCTCTACGATTTGCCCTATATTGGGTGATATGCTTACCCCTAAATACATTGCCGACTGAGCGACCGGAAAGTCGTTCAATCCAAGATGATCATTAATTAAAATTTGGGTTTTATGTTGATTAAGTGAGTACCCTGATATTTTCCCAAAAGCCTAGTGTTTATTTCGTTATTTCAGCCAATGCCAACTCCGGAAGCGATGTGACGACCGATAGGTCGTCTGCATAGCCTAAAATCTTGGTTTCAAACCCATGAAAGCTTACGGGCTTTATACCTGGGTTGGCATCGATCCTACATTTTAGAGGGTCAACGTAACAAGCAAACAGTAATGGAGAACAAGGGCAACCCTGCCTGGTCCCCCTTTTATCTTGAGTTCCTCGGTTTGTCCTCCCATCAATATGAGTCTGGCTGTAGGAGAGGCATACAATACGCGTAGGGCTTTAATAAAACCCATTCCCAACCCCAGACGTTCAAGGGCAGCCCACAGAAAACCCAGGAGACCCTATCAAATGCGTTCTCTGCATCTAGTAATATGAGTGCTATAGGGTCTCCTGACACTGAAGCAGCATCGAAAAGCGTAATAACCCTTCTGACATGGTCTGTAGTCTCCCTCCCAGGCATAAATCCATGTTGTCTGGGCGAAATGACTCGTCCAATAACCGGGCTCAGACGGTTCACCAAGACCTTAGAGAATATTTTTGCATCTGTGTTCATCAGAGTAATTGGCCGATATGACCCTGGATCTATGGGTGGCTTCCCCTTCTACAAGAATACCACAATACTAGCCTGTGCCCAAGACTCTGGCGGAGCATACTAGAGAAGTCTGCCCCAAGAGATGGCCAAAAAACTTTATAAAACTCGAGCGGGATTCGGTCCGGCCCTGCGGCCTTTCCTGCTGAAGGCTCACCAAGTGCTCTAAAGGTAGGAAGGCAGCTACCATGGCTTCTCGGTCCTCCGTGGAGAATTTCTCCCAGCAGTCAGAAACGAAATATTCACTAATTGTATTCTCCCCACTGTCCCTCTCAGAATAGTATAATTTCATATAGAACCTACGGAATTCCTCTCGGATTTTCGGGGCTGTGGTAACCAGATCCCTTTTCTCGTTCTGAATTGCTGTTATCTCGCTCCGTACATTCTTCTGTCTAGTACGCATTGCTAATATACGCCCTGCCCGTTCACTACACTCGTAACTTTCCTCCCTTCGAGTCATATATTTCTCGGTAACCTTTGTTATAACTACGTCACCTATTGCCGCTTTGGCTAGGGCAAGCCTACCCAATATACCCTCTATAATCTTTCCAGCCTCTATCGCCCCAACTAGTTCTTCTTCAATTACTCTTAATCTTTGATACAATTCAGATAGTTGCTGTCACTGCTTTTTAGAGCGGTGTAGGCTAAAACTCAGTGTCTTTCCACGGATGCCAGCCTTTAGGGCATCCCAGACCATACCAACTCGGGCACTCCCTCTGTTATTTCCCAAAAACTCTTCTATCCATTTCTTCATGTGGGCAATATAGCCCTCATCCACTAGCAGCTCCCTTTCAAAGATACTGTTCTGTTGTGTCCTCTCCCCCTGATCTGTATTATCCCTAGCACTAGGGAGTTATGGTCTGACATTACGCGGGGATATTTTTCAATACGACATTTCCTAATTATACACTGAGAAACAAAAAACATAATCCAGCCAGGCAACTGTTCTGTGAGGGGCCGAGAAATAGGTGCTCTCTGAATCGGAATCTGCCGTTTTTAGATTCCTCCATACATCTAATAGCCCATTCCCCTCAGCCAAATGAGACAGAGCCCAATAGACCCTAGGCTTCTGGCCTTTATATGACCCCGGGTTGTCACCCCACCGCACACCAATCCCGTTAATGTTCAAATCCCCACACATTATAATCGGGGTCAGCTACCCTGCTAATTCCAGATTCAAAAAATCGAAAACCTCAGGGTCATCCCCCGTTGGCCCATATATTGAGCACAAAAAGAATGAGAATACAGAAATATGTAGCTCTACGATGACCCAGCACCCATATTTATCGGCCAGTTGTTTCTTACATACAATCTCTTTTCCCTGAGTTAGAATAGCTACCCTGTAGTTCTGATGCCCTGTGTGGTATGAGTTATAAGACTATACCCTAATTGATCTAGTGCTCATTTGTCTGCACCTACAATGTGAGTTTCCTGGAGGCAGACAATATCGGAATGCAGCATTTTCAAGTCCTCTGCCACCCTGTGTCGCTTTCCAGGGTCGTTTAGGCCACAGATATTAAACTATGCTATCCTTAAGTTAGTCATGATGAACTTATTTCTG
Organism: Calotriton arnoldi; assembly: GCA_963921515.1. Taxonomy (NCBI): domain Eukaryota; kingdom Metazoa; phylum Chordata; class Amphibia; order Caudata; family Salamandridae; genus Calotriton; species Calotriton arnoldi. The sequence goes on from CAWUFW010007403.1 coordinate 688,337, forward strand.
CCTCCAGGAAAAACCACCTCCCTCCATTGACTACTCTATTCTTGCTCTTCCTCTCCCAAACTTTGACAGCTGCTCTAACCTGAAATCTCCCTGATGCTTGTTGTGTCCCATTTCCTCCCTTGACAACCCCTAAACCCGCTGCCTCCCTCCCCTCACTTCCCTCACTCCCCCTCCCTAGAGGCCCTTCCTCTCCCCTCCCTCCCCCCACCCGAATAGTGAGACAAACAGACCGGGTGAGGTCTGGGTGATGGTGCCCATGTCCCTCCCCCCCACCGCTCAGTACCCACACCTATAACCAATCTTTGTGCCTGGGAGTGTCTGAGCAAAGCCTCTCTTCACTGCCCCATTTTATCCCATCATCATACAAATCACAGACTTATTTCATTACTCTTGCTCTGTCTCTATTTCTGTATTTCATCCAGATATTCCTTCACCTTTATTTTGGATGTGAAGACTGTCCTTCATATGATCGTTTAGAGTCCGGGCGGGCTTTAAGGAATACTGCTGCACGCAATAAGAAGTTCCCGAAATAAACTATGATGGCTCTTGGTTGTTGCATACCCCCTGAATGGGCCTGCTTGGGGTTTTTAAGCATAAGAGGGTGGCGATGGACCCGGTGGACTTCCATGTCCCGGTTCCACTGCTGGAGCTCCGGGAAGGCCCCTTTCAACAGCTTTAAGACAGAGGCTCTGATGTCCCCTCTTTCTATGCCTCCTTCTATGCCCAGGATCCTTAGGTTGTTAAGTCTTAGCCGATTTTCATAGTCTTTGAGCTTCCATTGCATGTCCGCTATTTGTGCTCCCTGGGCTTCTGTTTGGCTTTGTCCTTTTGTCACTTCGTTCTCTAGACCTGCTGTACGTTGCTCTACTGCTGTAATCCTTTACCCGATTTTGGTACAGACTTTCGCTACCTTTCTGACAGCCCCTTGTATTTTCTTGGTTGCCAGGTGGGTTTTTTTGCCATCTCGTCGCGTCTCTTCCTGGTGTTGTATGATCGAGTCATATATCAATCTCAAGGTTGGTTCCTCCGGGTTTTGGCTATTTTGCCCCTTTCTGACCTCCGTATAGGGCTCCTCATATGCTTTTGCGTGGCAGAATAATCCCACTTTAAAGCGAGGCTTCCTTGTTTCTTTGAGCCCTCCTTGGGTCAGTTTTGAGTAGACAAATGTTTCTTGTAGCAGGAACTAGGCTTACCCACACAGATTCCAGAACTTTCCATTACAGAAATGTGAGAATTGCTTTCTAGTCAAAGTTTGAGGTTTGCAAGGGGTTCTGGGTAAAAAACACCTGATGAGAGCTACGCAAGACACTCCACCTTGGATTCTCCCAGGAGTCTAGTTTTCCAAAAAGTGCAATTTTAATAGCTTTCCCTAGGTGCTGGACGAGCTAGAGCCCAAAATGCACAGCTACCCACTTTGCAAACAAAGAGTCAGTTTTGAGTGGAAAAAACCGATGTATCCATTTTGCATTTTGGGGTGTTTCATGTCGTGGGCACTACGCCTACCCACACAAATGAGGAACCATTTGTATTGGAAGACATGTGGGAGCATATAATAGTAGAGCATTTGTTATTATCAATTGGATTTTACTGTGTTTGTGCCATCCAAATGTAAGCCAGTGTGTAAGAAAGAAGACATTTTGAAAAATACCCTCTAAATCATATGCGAGTACGGTACCCAGAAATTCAGAGATGTCCAAATAACCACTCCTAAACTCCAAATCTTGTGCCCATTTCAGAAATACATAGGTTTCCTTGATATCCAATTTTCACTCTACATATTTCAGCATATGAATTGCTCTATACTTGGTACACAATAAAAATCTATTGTACGGTGCAGCTCAGTTGTTTTCTCTGAGGACCTTGGTTTCTTGAAGAACCTACACACCCTATCTATCCATGCAACTAGAAGGGTCTAGCGGACATAATGATATATTGCTTTTGTAAATCAGCCATCGTGATAAAAAGTTACAGATAAAAACGTTGTCACAAATGGCCGTTTTTTCTTTCTCATTTTCAATATTTCTTTATTTCAACAGTTAATTGCTTTGAGAAAACCTTGAGAGATCTACACTTATGTCCCTTTTGAATGTTTTCTACTTTTTCAGAAATCTATAGCTTTCCTGGAACACCCACAGTTTTCAAACCGGTTTCCACCACAAATTGGAAGTAGGTTGAGAGCATAAAAAACCTTTTTGAAAAATGCCAAAACTGTGGGAAAACATATTTTTTTTATTCAGCTCTGCATGTCCCTGAAAGCTGGGAAGATGGTGACTTTAGCACAGCAAACCATTCATTCATGTTATTTTTAGGAAAAAACACCAGACACTATTATCCGGAGGACTTTTTTCCTATTTTTCCCGCTAAAATACCAATACACAAACCCTAGGTACATTTAGAATCCCCAGGATATTGGAAAAGAAGGACGCAATTTTGGCATGGATAACTTATATGGAAAAAAAAGTTATAGAGCCCTAAGCGCAAACTACCCCAAATAGCCAAAAAAGTGCTTAGTAGTGGGGGATTAAAAGGCCCAGCAGTTAAGGGGTTAATTGCTATTAATGTAGATATATGAAATGCACTGTTATTGTTCAGTTCAAAAGGTGTAAATCCTACACTTGATGTACACCATCTAGAGAAGGCCCCAAGATCCCCACTTATATACATCACTACATTATTCCCCCAAAAGCAAGAGCAGTTTAATGATGCGTATGTATGGATTAGCAGTCATACCAATCCATACACATACTTCATTCATCTTTATACCAATACATACATATGCATCATTACACTCGATTTCTGCATACATTTGAATCCTCCATAAATGTCTAATATTTACTCCTCCCAAATTTCTTGAGACATTTGTTTGTCTATTTTGGGACACATCAAATTCAGTCAGGTCCATGCAGGACATGTTTACATCGGTTGTTGCCTATAGTTTTACTGTCTTAGTGGTCATAACATGTAGGCATGGGACTCCTTTCAGAAATATTAATCTATGCTTGGCCCAGTGGACTTGGTCCTCCAGTAATTTCCTTGCGTTCGACTACAAAGGACCTGATTATGAGTCAGGCAAAGTCTTGTCCTTGGGTGGGATGCTGCTGCCTCCGATCAAAACCGGCCTGGTGTTCCAGCACCCGTTTTTTCCGGGTGCAAGATAACTGGACCCAATTTTACTGACCAGTAATTCTGGCCTGTTATATAGGTTTTGGCTGCAGCACCAAACTAGCCTCATCCCTTACTTCGTAGTACATTTTCTCTGGAAAACGGGGAGCATTCAATGCTCCTTCTGCCAGAACAAATCTTCTCATTCCTTCCCCTGCCTTTCCCTCTCTCCGCCCCTGCCCTTTGCAGGACCCCCCAGTGCACAGTCAACACCTGCTTAAAGCAGGTGTTAAATATGTGCATTAATACCTATCTGAACAGGGAATACTGGGCAGAATATCACACAGTCCCTCTGTGTCCGCACAGTTATACCCATTCTCAAGGTTTAACTCATAATTACACAGTACAGGCATGGAGTTACTGCACACTAATGATAATTAGTTGTACTGTGCTTTGCACCCCGTTTTACACAGCTGCACTGTGCAACTTGTAATCATGGATTGATTCTTAGGACCTAACTAACAGTCAGGTGATAATAGAAAATTCTATGATTTGTGGAGGAAGTACTAAATCCAGAGAATTTTTACATTATCATTCTATTATAAGGCCCTTCTACTTAATGTGCCAGGTATAATACTTGCTAGGGAAATTTGTCTGTTTTTGTTTTTCCTTCTCTAAATATCATTTTTGTGGAAACCAAGCTTCATCAGTTGTGGGACTAACTCTCCCTACTGGAAAGTCACTACAGCTGTACTTGGTACACTATTTCCATTCACCAGTGTGTGTCTCTCTTCTGTTGTAAGAAAACAATGGTTTTGGCCTGAATATGTCTTTCTAGTAGTTAGTGAAAATATGCTATGTTTGCAAAGGCTATTTAGCAATGGATGCCTTGAAGGATACCCATCTGCCCACACATTCATGCTACGTTTGTGCTCTACCACACCACTTCCTTAGAACGTATATAAATCTCTGAAAAGGGTGCCCAATATAATTGAACTATGCAGGTACCCTGGGCATCTCATTGTGATCTTATTCAGGTGCATACCATCCACTTATTAACTCAGGAGTTTTATTTTTCATTGAATGGTGCATACATTCTCTCTGTCTTTCTCTCTCTCTCTCTCTCTCTTTTGCTCCATATCTCCACATCTATGAGCTATATCTTTGAATCATAACAATATTGGGCTCTTAAGTTGTACTTTGGTAGGCAAATAAACACTATCAAAATGCACATACCATAACCAGATGACACAGAATCACTTTTATGGTAAGTTTACATTCTCAAAGGATATAATTGTGTGGGAACAATCTGCTCCCATGGTGGATTTTCGGCTTTCACAAATTCAGAGTTCGGGGTAGACATTTGGGTGTTCTATGTGGCAATACAAAAGTCAGTAAACACCTACAAACTTGTACATTTGTGATTGTTCTGAGTTGTGGTAATTGTGCAAACTGGAAGTGCAAGTGGCGCTGGTTAAGTGTGCCTAGGCAGGAAAGGAGAGAAAAACACCCCATATTCAATAAGGTTGTGCAGAAGGAACAGTTCTCTTGCCAGGCAGTGCACATTGACTGTTTTTGATTAGAGTATATGTTCTGTTGGGGTTCCGGAGTAATGTTCATAAAGTTCTAACTAAAGAAATACCACGGTCCGTCAGAGGTGAGTGGACAAACTTCAGGCAGGTAAAGTCAGTCATACAGACAGCATACACAAGAACTCCATCCAGCCACAAATTCATCCTGTCCATATCCAGAAGAAGGCTGCCAAGAACCCTTTTCTACTTGACTACTTGACTATAAATACATCATGTTGAGAAACAGAAATAAAACATAACACTGTCCTTTGTCTCAGCCAGGACTGTCCTCAATGGCTTCAAAAAGACTAACATACATAGTGCCTCCCTAGTAAAGCTGAGTGGGGATAAATGGGTGGTCGCTGTGGGCTTGCTGCGCACTATCATAGTATGTTTACTCAGGTCTATTGTGAGGGAAATTTGTGCTGAGATGTGAAATAGCAAGTGGTATGTGATTATGTACAGATTGGTGGACTTACTCATCCAACATCTGGCGGTGGGAGGTTTGACCCAGTAGTCTGGTTTATGTGGACTAACTCGGCATAGACCATCAATGTTGTGGGTTGAGTAATTGCTGCATTATTTATTTTTCATTTTATTTTTATTTGCAAAAGTTTTATATAGCGGTGGCTAGACCCGGAGGTATCAGAGCGCTTTACATGAGGATCAGCAAGTTACAGGTTACATAATTACTTCAGTTACAGGTTCCAAGTATAGACATAGGAGAAAAGGTAGAGGGAAGGAAACATAACGGGGAGGCGAGGAAAAGAATGTCAGATGTCCGGCTGGGTAGGTGATGGCCGAGGGGGTGAACCAGTGCCAAACTTCTCTATGGCTGCAGAGGACAGCTCCACCGGGCATCGGCCAAGGTTGCTCGGACTCCGCGTTGAGAACAGAACAGTAGAAAAACATGAGATTACACAATAACATAAGTTATTTTCGCGTTGCATAGCAAAGACAAAACGTCTTATGTGGAATGGATGGTAGAGGGGGAAAGGTAAACAGGAGAAAGGAATGCAGATAGCGTCAGGCAGACCAGAGGGGGGAAGGGACTTCAGGGGAAACAAGCAGTCAAAGTGAAAGACAGACAAAACCGTGAAGCACCGTTAAAAACAATGTCCGATGTCCGGCTGGGTAGGTGACGGCCGAGGGGGTGAACCAGAGACAGACTCCTCTATTGCTGCATAGGACAGCTCCACCGGGTAACGGCCAATGGTACTCGGGTTCAGCGGTAAGTACAAACAGATTCGGTTTTCGTCCATGGGGCATCATCATACTTCAATCGAAGGCATCGGTCCGGGTGTAATTGGGAAACACCCTCCGCTTCGTCCTCCCGCTAGCCCCATGAGAGGAGAGGTGGAAGAAACAGATTATCAGTCCTCAGGGGGCTCGCTCCCAAAAGCGGTAGCCCAATGCTGTGCACTATCAGTGTTTGATGGCCTATGGGGAAGGCCACAATCACCTCCTTCTTTACATCCCTCATGCTGCACTGCGGAGCTAGATGCCGCAGAGGCACTTTAATGCGGCATCCCCTTCAATTAGCACATCCTCGGCAGCGTGTCGGCCGCCATCTTGGGGTCAGGGACGGCCAGGCGTGGATCTGATTAGCTGCCGTTGCTAGCCTGAGGCGGGCTGACCAATCCTGATAAGGTGCCTGCTGCTGATCCCAGGCAGCTGTAGAGTATATGCCCAAATAAATAAATAAAAAGCTCGCACACCACGCGGTCCGGAGCCGCTTGCCGCTCACAAAAGCTGTGCCACAAGGGAAACGCACCCCCGGCTGCCCGTTGAGCCGATCCGCCTTAGAGTGGGGGTCGGGCACGCTCCACTCACCGCACCATATGAAATGATGCTGCCTGGGCAGATGCGTCGTCTCCACACACCATTATATGTTACATGTTCAGACACACAGACACACTGGTTTTTGAATTTTAGTTTGACAATGCACATTCGGCCATCATGCAGGTTCCAACAAGTTACCCTTTGGCTGACCAATCGTTATATTCACACCACAAATTTATTCTTCATGAAGGCATAGTCATGTGCCTGCCATACCGGCATACTCTCATTTTTTAGATATGGTTACACCGCGTATCCCTCACGCACAATGACGTAAATATGGCTTATCATGGTCTTTGCACCTAAAATGATTGTACCTCCAGTATAGATGATTCCTCTAATTTCTGCAACAACAGGCACTCTTCAAGCTCAGCAGGTTTATTGTTTGGCATACATTTGATATGAACACCATATTGACATTATTTAATTAGACTTTACAGCACTTATGATTCTTTTGCAATAGATACAGCCTCTAACTGTGTACCAGATACACAGCTGCAGGTTTTCACAACACTTTGTTAACATGATTGCTTAACTCATAGCCAGAGGCTTTTTGGCACGACACATCGATTACTGCAGAATAATAGACAATATATGTACAATATAATTGATTCCCGCATTTTGTTTCACATAACAGAACTTGATGCATGTGATGCACTTATCACATTAGTCTGTATATTACTCTTGTAGTTACACAACTATGAATGTATACACATAAGTTGCATGCAAAGTTCATTGTGCTGTGAAAACAAAAGTACTCTAATCCTATACTTGAAAAAGCAATGTGGTTATTAAGTTTTTTTGTTTACTTTTTAGAATATATATCCCCTGGAGAAGGGTCCTGTCCGAAATGCATCAGTATATAAGGAGATGCTTTATTCAATGATCATGGAATTGTTTGGAAATCATTTTCATTAATAAAATATTCTATTCCTCAAACATTGACACTTGGCGCTTCATCTATGTGAGCTCCGATGAAACATGTTTAACCCCTTTACTGCGGCCGAAATTTCGCCGCGGTGCGGCGGCTTTGAAGAGTGGGCGGGGCCGCGTCGGCCAACGGACGTGCGCAGCACTACGGAGGTAGTGCTCGCGACGGCCGTTGGCCGACAGAAGCAGCGAAAGGGTTAATTTTGATTTACCTACTTTATTTACGAGTTCAAAGTAAATTTCATACTTAAAGGATTATCATCCCAGTCAGGATCAAATTGTAGTGCGCTGAGGGGATGCCGTTCCAGTTCAGGAGAACGCTTATTTTGACATTTAAATTATAGACAACATTTGAAATAATTTACAAAACAAAACAAAAATAAATATTATTAAAAACAAGCATACTAATACATTATTGCTAGTACTACTACTACCAATAATAATAATAACAACAATAACAATAATACAATATGAAAACTAATAATAATAAATTCAAGTCAAAATAAAATTGATCAAGGGATAAAGAAAAAAGCAAGTTAAAAAGTAAAAAGAAAAGGAAATTGTAAAAGGGATACTATATCTTTCATTCATATGTGGCAATAGAGCCTTTGTGGGCAAGGCTAGATGAAACCTTCCATTGAAAAGATTTTTTAGCTTTGCATAAAGCTTTAAAAAAATACATCCACTCAGGTTGTTCCTGTAAGATTTGTACAAATCCATCAAGTAGGGGACAAATAAGAAGGGAGCAGGGTTCCAAAAATGACTTTTTCCATTATAAATCACATGGGTATCTCCGCTCATCGGTACAGAAACATAATTACACCAAAACTGGCATGAAAGAGTGGAAGTTTACTCAAGGCTGTGCCTTTGCTTATTTTGGTGGAAATTGATGCAGTGAGAAATTAGCATTTAAAAACTGTCATGGGCTGTTTCAAACAAAAAAAGGGTGGGAGCACACTGCCTCACATCCCAGCACTCAGTACGCCCCAATGTATTATTGCAAATGCAGTGCCTAATAACACTTACTTCAGTGACAGTCTTTCGTTTTGCACCGTTGTTGGTGCAGCCAGTGTTGTGCATCTCTAGGCATGTGTTTCAGGATAGTTGTCCTTCTTCAGTAGAGAGCAACACATCATTTGGGGGTGCTACAAAATGCTGCCCAAAGTCTTCGCAGGTCTCTATACTACTCAGGTGGTGCAGGTGCATAAGCCTTTTCAAACAAAAAGAGGGTGGGAGCACACTGCCCCACATCCAAGCCCTCAGTACGCACCAATGCATTATAATAAATGCAGGCATGATAACTCTCACCCTTATTGGTGCAGACAGTGCTGTCTGTCTAAAGACACGCGTTTCAGGATAGTGGGCCTTCTTCACTAGAGAGCGACACATCATTTTGGGAGTGCTGGAAATGCTGCCAAAAGCCTTCTCAGGTCTCTGTACCCCTCACTGGGCACAAGTGCATCAAGGGACCATTTTCAAACAAAAAGAGGGTAGGAGCAGACTGCCTCACATCTCTGCACTTGGTACGCTGCATTGCATTACGGTAAATGCAGTAAATAATAACACTTAATTCAGTGGCAGTCTTCAGTTTTTCACCCTTGTTGGTGCAACCAGTGCTGTGTATCTCTAGACACATGTTTCAGGACATTTGTCCTTCTTCATAACAGAACAACGCATCGTTTTTGGGGTGATGGAAATGCTGCCCAATGTCTTATCAGGTCTCTCTATCACTCACTGGATGCAGGTGCGTCAGCTCAAGGGAGCCTTTTCAAACAAAAAGAGGATGGGAGCACAATGCCTCCCATCGCTGCACTCAGTATGCCCCAATGCATTATGGTAAATGCAGTGCATGATATCACTTACTTCAGTGACAGTCTTTAATTTTTCACCCTTGTTGTTGAAGCCAGTGCCATGTATCCATAGACACGTGTTTCAGGTTAGTTGTCCTTCTTCAGTAGAGAACAGCACATTCTTTTGGGGGTTCTTGAGCTGCTTTCCAAAGGCTTCTCAGTTCTCTGTACCACTCACTGGGCGCAGGTGCATCAGCCAGATGAATCATACCAAAGGACATAGCCACCCTTGTAGCCATTCTGCATTCCACAGTTCACCTAGATCTTCTCCAAAAAGTGGAGGTATTGGATTCTTTCTAAACCTTTCCCCCTCTGGATGTAAGCGAGTTTCAATGATCCGGTGACTTACATTCTAATAATGGATAAATGTTGGCTTGATTAATATATTCATATGGCCCAGCCAAATGGGTGCTGCTCTGGTCCCAGAACAAACTGCAAAAAGTCTTGGTTGTAGAGAATACCAATCTCCAACTCCTGATGTAAAGAAGGAACTTACTGCTTCTTTAGTTAAAACACAGCATTGAACATACCACAGCATTTAATGCTGCCCAAACTAAACTACTGCACACCATTCTACTCTAGAGTGCCAAGAAATATTAAAACATTTCAGGAACTAAAGACCCAAGCAACTACATTATATCTGAACCTGAAGAATTTTGCACATCAACTAGCTCTCAAAGAAATCCATTAGTTTTCAATTGGCCACTGGCAGAAAGAATAAGGCTTAAAGTTCTATGTTTTATTTTCATATCACACAAGGACACCAGCCAAAACTACCTTAATCAGCTGACATCGCATTACATTTCTATCTCCACCACATGATCCAGAAGAATAAACCTTACCCCAGCAACAAGGTTCAACAGGAAAACATGAGTAAGCAAAGCAATTTTCTATATCGGTGCATGTACACCTTATAAGAAAAACAAAAGAGGGTGGGAGCACACTGCCTCACATCCTAGCACTCAGTTCGCCCCAATGCAACATGGTAAATTCAGTGCATGATAACACTTACTTCAGTGACAGTCTTTAGTTTTTCACGCTTGATAGTGCAGCCAACACATTTTTATGTACCCCAATTTAGGTTTAGGTAGCTACACGACCTTTTACATACATTTGTCCTATCTTGCTCTACATAACAGTTCTAGCACTGACCTTTTACCCAGTTATGTGCTGAATAAATGTCAATTGGTTTCCATGAAACTAGCCTCATTTATTATGCATGAGGATTCTCAGAAAAGCCCTGCACATGACGTACATAACAGGATTAACATACTCTGTATAAAAGTCATGGTCATCTTCATCATAGGGCGAAAAAACTACTTTGCATAATTGCAGGTATTGATTTAGGCTCATTTACAGAATCATACTCACAACATATCGATTGTGTAAGGAACCCCGAGGCTATCTTTATGGTATAAAAGAACCATGCCAACACTAGATAGGCAGAGGAGAAGCATTTACGTCGACACTAGATGCTGAGGTCCCGGCCTGCAGAAGCTACAACACGCAGCAGTCTGACATGCCTTGGGGGTGTCCATCTTGAGACCAAGACTGGATCCTTCATTCTCTCCCATCAGATAATGGGGTTGGCTCTTTCCTAGGGGATTCTTGACTTTACACTCACATACATGCTAGGTACACTTAGGTACACCTAGGTAGGGTTGGCATCGTTGGAGTACGCTTGATTACTGTCATGTATATATGCATGCATATATTCGCAGTTTTAGCACCATGGTAGAATTCTACCTTTTATTTACTCTGCTGATACTTGTAATCTTATACATCTGTTTCTGTCTAATGGTTGTTACAGCAGACATGTTTTATACTAGAATAACGCTGGTTCAATAAATGCTTATTGAAAACGTCCCCATCATTTATTCTGTGTATCTCTCTGAGACTAAATGAGCACGATTGACTGAGCGAAACGTACTGTACTGTTTCCACGATCCCTGAAGGATCAAGGGTTGTCATGTCTGATAGTTGCGAGAAACTATTTGCTCCTTGGTAAGGTTAGGGTGCTTATGGTGGCACTGTGAACTAGCTGGTCTAAAGGCTAACATATCCTTTGGGGGTGTCTGGAATCAGTCTGGACACCAATCCCTTAGTTTATGTTGTTTAAACGCGCAGATCCTATGTATTTTTAGGAACTACACAACAACATTACTGCATTTACTAGGATGCATTGGGGTGAACGGAGTACTGAGATGTGAGGCAGTGTGCTCCCGACCTCTTTTTTTCTTCTTACTGTTATGGGCTATGCATGGAGAGGTGAAATTTTAGTGATATCCGGACCATTCATTCATGATTATGCTGATCTCTGTGGATTCCAATATTAAATAAAATACTCAGATCTGATTGGCAGAGGAAGCTTTCTTTTCCATTTCAGGTTTGCAGACCCACAGTTGAACCTGCAAGATTGGAACATTCTGATTGGTTGCCTGCAACTTGGAGGAAAAATGTTGCATCCGTCATTACAGGACATGAGGATTTGGTCCCCATGTTTTGGGGAAAAAATTGAACAGTCACTCAAGTTGGTAGGGTGAGTATGCACTAACCTCATGGCCTATGTGGGATGACCGAAAGGCACCTGTCTATGGATAAAGTTAAAAACATGTTGATTTTGCCATTGTGTTTGCAGATCCCCATATCAGTATTCAAAGTTCCCAGAGCAGCAACTCAGTAGTCGCAAATACTAGCTGGCAAGTGTGAACCCAGCACAAGCTTCATGGCCAAAAGGACTGTGAACCCACGGCAAGCATAAAGGACCCATGTTGGCCTATAAGTTGGATTCTGTTGATCCAAAACCAGATCCTTGGCCCCGAAGAAAGTTCAACATGAGCCATGACTAGCGTGGTCACTGCAGTGGTTGACTGGTGAAAGGCAGGTTGGGCATAGAGCCAGGACAATCTAAGCTCTGAGGCTAACCTCTGCTCTGATCAGGTGTGCATTAGGGAGGGATCTTTTACTACTGGATAATGGAATTAAAGGTATGCCAAGTTCAACCAATATCTTTGTTTGCAACAACAACTTCAAAAAATCACATCCTCAATTGGATATTACAGCCTGACACAGGATACTTATGTGAAAGTACCATTCCATAATGAGGCTGAGTTCAACTCACAGAGAGGAGGAAGAGTCATTAGTGACTGAATGTACTTACTATGGTTTTCATTAGAATACTTCAAAACCTTTCTCCAAGGAAAGAGCTGAGCCAGGGATGGGGCCCAGCTTGGTTTTGAAAGTCGAAATGTGATCTGAGCCAGCACAAATTATTTTAATGCTGTTCAGGATCTATTACGGCAACCATTCTAACACATTTATTCCTGTCCACATTGTCAGACAGATAGACACAAACACAATGTCACTATCTGACTTATTCTTACTCACCTCCTCTCCCTCCCTGAATTATATTCTTTCAATCACTCTTAATTACTCACTCATCCATTCACTCTTGTCATCATTTTTCTATACATACCCTTTCATTCACTGATTCCCTTATGCTTATTCACTCTCACTCATTTTCTCACTCACCTACTCTCTCATGCGCTCCCTGTGCCAAACACATGCACTCCATGTGCCACACACATTCCCCATACCCTCATTCTTCTCACTGTTTCAGTCACTGTCTCTCTCACTTTAACACTGACAACTTCACTCCCACTCACTTAATTTTTAATTTTCCTGGTCCCATCATTTCATGGACTGAATACCTTATCTGTACTAACCCTCTTTCCTGCTTTAATCACCCCTCTCACTCAGTCATTTGTACTCTATATCATACTATATCTCTTGTTCATACCCTCTCTTATGCCCTCCTTTACTTTCAGTCACTCTACAGTCTGTCTCTTTTTCATGCACACCCACTCACCCCTGGTTTACTCACTCATCATTTCACTGATTGACTCCCTTATTTTTGTTGTTCTTGTTTAATCTCACTTACTCTTCATTTGCTGTTACCCAGTCTTTAACTCACTTTCGCACTCATCCACGTCCCCATACGTTGCCTCACTAACACCTTCCTTCACTTTTACTCACTGTCTCTCACTTACTCTTTACATAATTATAGCACTCATCCACTTAGTCTCTCCCAGTCACTCACTAATTTTCACTCACTGACTACCAAACTTTTCCTTACCCACTCTCACTCATGCTCACTCACTTTTTACACAACACATCTCATTTTAGTCTCTCACTCACTTTTCAGCCACTTCTCTCATGCACTCACTCTTTCACATCCTCCCTCACATGCTCTCACCATAACTCTCTCTCTCTGATCTATTGTTGGGGGAGCCGCATCGCCGCCTATCAGTACCTTGAGGGGGACTCCAAGTCCCAGAGAGCCCAGCTGCAAGCGCCTGGAGGCGCTGTCATCACTGCTGTGCGCCCAGGGGGGCTTATCTAACGACTCGCGGCACCCGCTTCGCGGGAGCCGCATCGCCGCCTATCAGTACCTTGAGGGGGACTCCAAGTCCCAGAGAGCCCAGCTGCAAGCGCCTGGAGGCGCTGTCATCACTGCTGTGCACCCAGGGGGGCTTATCTAACGACTCGCGGCACCCGCTTCGTGGGAGCCGCATCGCCGCCTATCAGTACCTTGAGGGGGACTCCAAGTCCCAGAGAGCCCAGCTGCAAGCGCCTGGAGGCGCTGTCATCACTGCTGTGCGCCCAGGGGGGCTTATCTAACGACTCGCGGCACCCGCTTCGCGGGACGCGCGCAGGCGCGCGCCGGGCGAAGCCCGGGCCAAGGGCGGGCCCGTCCTTGCCCGTCATCGCCAGGAAGAGCCAGGGCAGGGCTTCCTCCCTTGGTTCTTCTACTTTTGAGCCCTCAGTGGAACTTTCCAGGACTCGTGGACGCTAGTTGTTCCAAATACTGTGAGTTTTATACGCATAGATATTGCATAGGTGGTATATTGTATTTTTACTCAGGGTACACTTGGATATATTGGCCAATCAAAAACGTATTTCAATACCTGAGTATTTGGTTCTCTGTTTTAATGGGGAAAAGGAAACTAACTGCGAGTGCTAACAAGGAGGGTAGATCACCCGAGGGGGCGCAGAAAAATTAGGAAAGCCAAAATTGCGCGTAAATCGGCTGCCCAAAATTGTGTTTTAGATCGTATAGATGAATTATTGGTAGAATGTCATGATATTTTAGTTCCTCCTACCAGCATCGCTGCTAATACATTAAAGTTAAGGGAACAGCATTCCACTATCTATTCAGATATAGAGCCTAGCCCTGTTACCAAAACAAAGCGAATTCCATCTATATTTACTAAGCGCACAACACAAAGCTCCGCCCCCAAGGTCTCTAAGCCTCTTGAGCATATCATCGAGACGCAGTCTGTAACTGAGGAGCATGGAAGGGTGACAGGATCTTCCCCCCTTCCTACTCTTGAGTCGGATAATTATATCGATAACAGCAGGAATGACATGCACACAACTGTTAATATTTCACTATCTAATCGATTTTCGCCACTTCAAGACCAGACAGAATTAATGGCGGATCGACAGGAAGCAGTGTTGGAAGTTAATCCACAGCGTAGTACGGATGTTATAGATTCATATAGTATGAATGAGATCCCTGGGGAGACTGGGGAGCTTTCCCAGATACAGCATCCTACGGAAGAGAATCACACTTGCAAGCTTATTGCTGAACTAAGGGATGAAATTAACTCGCTTAAAACACTAATTTTAGTACTTTCAAACCAAGTGAAATGCTTGATAACAAGCGAACAACCGATTGTAAAACCTAGTGTTTTGCTCCCTAGTTCTTTAATGGTTCATGTCCCTGCCAAAGAAAATGATTCCTCTGCAGGGCTTATGAGAAATCCAGTTCCCCTAATGTCCATTCAAACATGCCGCCCATTAGTACATAGAAATATAAGTCCTCCCAGACTAAAGCAGACGGTGAATAGAGATTATAGTACTCCATGGCAGACTCAGGATCATGGTTCCAACAAGAGCTCTAAGAGTATTTTTTTGACTAATGTGCCCAAAGTTTTATTGGTAGGTAGACAAGAGGACCAACATTCACTACTCAATAAATCAATCCACTGGATTAGAAAAGTAAGAGGGTGTAGATCTATCATTAGAGACGATATTCTTTGGGCTAAACAAATATCAAATGGTGCTTCCCCCACAGATTTTATTGAACTCCACTTAAGCGATGAAAATTTAGCCCACTGTTTAATTGCTCTAGAAGCAAGAACTTGCTCTCCAATAACCACAAATATCCAGATGAAATATAGTCCCTTTGCTTTAGCACAGCCATCTATAAATAGAAGAGTTAGTGTCTTGAAGGGGTCTGATTTATCCTTAGCTCAGAATGACTGACTGAGGCATCATGACACTACACCCTGCAAATACTCTAGCCCTCATGACATAAACATTGATCAGGCTCCGGAGATATCCCAACCAGAAGGCTCAACAATTGCTTCTTTGGCCATAATGCCGTTTCGTTGTTCTGAGCCTTTCAATTCATTGCACTCTAGTGTGGAAAAAGAAACTATATCAAGGTTTGATCAGCAAACCATCTCCCGAGTCTCACAGATGAGTAGACCATTAGAGAGGTGTCATCATATCATTCCCCGAGAATTAGATGATACAAATTCATCACTCCGTATATTGACGTGGAATGTGGCTGGAATAAAATCTAAGATGCAACTCCCCCACTGGATTGAATATATTACCCAATTTGATGTATGTATTTTACAAGAAAATTGGGCCACTACTCCGACTTACATCCCTGGGTATGTTACTTTACATCGATCGGCTGTTACCGACAGACCAGGAAGACCAGCGGGAGGGTTATTGATCTGGATTAGGATTGATTTGTTATGTTCAATAAGAGAGATTAAAATTAATGATCCCAATATACTCGCAACTAGCCTTAGGGGTAGAAATGGTAGGATGGTGGACATCTTTAATGTTTATGCCCGCGGGACCAAGGCAGGCACATGCTCACCAACTCTTCATGTATTAGAAAACACCCTTGATGAGAGGGAGATATCAACACCCCTGATAGTTGCAGGAGATTTCAATTGTACGTACAAACCATTATGCATAATAGATGTATCTAATAGTGACCAGGTAGAGGCATATTGGCATGTTCCCCCCCTTGATTTACCCCCAATAAGAAAATGGACACAAACTGCCCTGCAGCTTCAGGCCATATCCCTTGGTTATGGACTTAGGGCAGCAAATGGCCGTACAAACTCCGACAAGATGGGAGCCAATACCTTCAATAGAACATCTAACATGAGTCGTATTGACTATGTTTTGATAGATATCAGGCTATGGCCAGAAGTACTGGATATGGTGGTTGGAGAATCAATTGACAGTGACCATAATCCACTTGAGCTTTCCATGACCTCCTTCTGGAGTAAAACTAGTGTTATTTCAGAGATAAAGCTCTCGTCTAAGGATTTATACCCCACAAATGACAATAGACGATTAAAATGGGCACGGGTGGCATTGGATACTGACAAGATTGAAGCTATAAATTTAACTTTACAAGAAAATACTGATAGGCTTTATAATAGAGCCCATCAGCAGGACGAGCTTAAAGTGGTCACAGATATACACTCGTCTTTTTTTTCACAGTTAGCTTCCCATTTTATTTGTACAAGATCTCATCGTAGGAAGACGTCTGCTAACTCGCATTATTCCTGGTTTAACAATAAATGTAAGGAGGCACGGTCACTTCTGACAGCTGAGATTAGAGCCAAAAACTATACTAATATAAGTTCAGCTAGAAGAGCGTATAAGAAAGTTCAGAGGGAAGCCAAAAGGGACCATGTGGAGGATCGCTGGCAACAGATTAATGCCGCTTGTAAACTGAAAGATCAAAAGCAATTTTGGCTTCTTGTAACAAGGGGTGACGCTGAGAGACCGAGTTCTCCCTCTAATAATATCACAGCGGCAGCATGGTTTGACCACTTTTCCGGAATTTATTCTGGAACTGGAGTATCCACTCCTGGAGGTACTTCTTTAGACTTAACCAACTTACAGTCTAACGGTAATTTTTCTCCGAAGCAGATATTACTGAAAGTATAAGCTCTATACTCAAAAACAAAGCATCAGGCCCAGATGGAATACCTGGTGATGTTTTTCTGGCTGATATTCCTAAATGGTCTAATTATATGTGGTTATTAGCCAATGGCATAGCTGCTGGGGCTCCTATACCCCCTTCTTGGCAAGGAGCGGAGGTCATCCCGGTTTACAAGAAGGGGGATCGATCGCTGCCCTCAAACTATAGACCGATAAGTTTGATAGATGGGGCACAGAAAGTTTTTCTCGTGCCCTGCTTATTAAAATTACTGATTGGATGGAAGGGAATGGTATATTATCCCCCTTCCAAGCAGGGTTCAGGAAAAAAGTTAGCACTATCGATCAGGTTTTTCGTTTTACCCTTCTGGCCTGGAAGTCTGTGATTTTGGAACAGGGTAGTCTTTATACTGCTTTTATTGATCTGAGGTCAGCCTTTGATCTGATTCCAAGGGCTACACTTTGGCAAGTTTTACGTGATCAGGGGCTCCCTCACAATATTTTGACACTTCTTATACGCCTTCACGAGGAAATTATGCTAAAGTACGTTGGGGAGACCAAATGCAATTGACAGACCCAATAAAGGTTGTAAGAGGGGTGAGGCAGGGCTGCGTCCTAGCCCCCACCTTATTTTCACTCTTTGTAAATGGGGTGGTGAATTATTTAGCGGAAGCCCATGCGGATGCCCCTTCATTGGGGAGCGATAAAATAAGCACATTGCTATTTGCGGATGACACGCTTTTAGTTTCTAAAACCCCAAGTGGCCTTCAACTGCTATTAGATCGCTTCATGTCTTTCTGTGAGATGAGAGGATTAGAAGTAAATACCTCAAAGACTAAACTTTTGTTAATGAACCCCCATAAATCGTTTAAAGGGAAACTATTATTGGGGGGCATTCCGCTGGAAAGGGTCGATTCCATTGTATATCTTGGTATAACCCTCACTGAAAAAATTGATTGGAAACAACATATTTCGAAGCAAATTCTACAGCAGAGGAAGACATCAGGGGCTATAATCTTATAACATAGGTCATCACAAACTAGACCGATTGCAGCACCGCTACAGATCTATGACCAGAAGGTGGTTGGCTCGGCTCTCTATGGGGCCGAAATCTGGGGATTTGATAATTTGGAGGGCTTGCTTCTTACAGAGAACAAATTCCTAAGATCACTCTGCTCAATCCCCCAGAGTACCCCGCTCACTCCCTTGCGACTAGATTTGGGCAGAACTACAATAATGGATAAAGCGAGACTTCGACCTCTTCTCTTTTGGCTCCGCATTAAAAAACACCTGAGCTTGTTCATTATGCGATTGCTACTGAGGTGGTTCTTAAGTTGGATCGTTTTTAAAAAATTGGCTGGTTCTGTAACATCAAAAAATTGCTTTTGGAAATAGGCCTGGGAAACCTTTGGGAAGAAAAGGACTCTAGTTTACTGCCTAGTAGAGAGTGGGTCAAGTCCTACTATTGGAAATGGGTGGCAGAGAGAACAGTCACACAAGTGAAAGGAGGTCGACTCACGACAGAATTTATGGAGTTTAAGATGGTTGGTGTGTACGAGCCCTATATGGACTTCATCACTGTCCCGCAAGAGAGGAAGTTATTTATCCAATTTAGATTTGGATGTCTTCCCTTAAACTCCTTTACTGTGTCGTGGAATAGGGGCTCCCAAGTTAAATCATCCAACTGTCCATGTTGCCCCGAGATAGAGGAGACGACTAAGCACATTCTCTTTATATGCCCTCTGTATAAAAATCCAAGATCTAAATGGTTAGCCCCTGCTTGTAGACAACTAGGAACCCGTAGTCATTTAGAGGCCCTACGTATCCTCAGGACAGATACAAGGCCACAAATAGTATGTGCAATGGCCAAATTCCTGGGGAGGTTTTGGTTCATTAGGAGGAAGATGCTAAAATGAACTGAGTATACCATTAGATTAAGTATCATTCCTCACAAAGTATCCAGTCTACACTTGATGTTTTATGATCATGTTACTATATGCCTCATGTTTAAATTACAGAAGACTGTGCAATATTGTATTTCTGCTAATTATGCACTAGCACTTTATGTACTTTCTATGTGTTTTTAGCTTGTTTGGTTTTATCATCTTGGAAGCTAGTTCCTTTTAATTTGTTTTTAGATTTTAATGGCTCGGGTTTTAATACATTTTGTCACTGTATAAATAATGTCATCTATTTTGGCTTACAATTTTCAGTATGAAAATCTTGTTCTAACTACTATACTTCTGTACGCCTATGCACTTTGATGGTCTTAACGACCGAATAAAGTTTTATGATGATGATGATGATCTATTGTTGTTTACTTTCACATGTACCACTTCCTCCCTCTCACTCACTCACTTCCTTCCACATACTCTCACTCAATATTTTATTCACTCACTCACTGCATTCTTGCTCTTTCTTTCACTCTCTCTTACTTGCTGACATACAAAACAAACAACATATATTTTCAATACAGAAACAAAGAAAAACCTAGTCAGTCCGACTACAATAGGCATGAACAGATATATAATTACGCACTATATCACAATGTAATACACGATAAAATCTATATCACCACACAAATACAATAGCATGTAATCACATACAATACAACATATACTTTTGTAACCAATACACAAACATTCAACTATTTGTGTAGCACAGAGAAGCCACTAATATGTTGCAAAATAACACAAATAACCAATACAAACCTATTCTATTCTCCTAAAAATACTGTCCCAAAAATAGAAATCCAAAACAACTCATTATGAACAAAATATAACTCATATCAATTAAAATTACAATTTTACAGTTTCATCAATCGCACTATTAGAAACATTTTAATAACTCCAACAGCAGTATCATGGATGATGTTATCAGTAATATCATCAGCTATGTCATTTGACATATCATGAGGAGTGTCATATCTGAGATCATAAATACTGCATGACAGAGGACAAGTTATAGTTAGTCTGCCTAAACATAAGTAGTACATTTCAGTGTTTTTTTAGGTTTTGCTTTGTAAGCATTACTTCTTTTTTTGGTGCATGTCAGAGGTTTTTTAAACATATGATAAGGTTTGTTCTTTATATGTATATTCACTGGAAAAACCCAAATATTATATGGACATTATATCAGTGATGCAAATTTAGATGTTATCAGTGCTGTCATCAGTGATGTCACTGACCATGTCATGAGTGTTGTAATATGTGAGAACATAAGCAGTGCATTGCAAGGGCATAATTTATAGTTAGCTCAGGTACCTATAAATGCTGAATTTCTATGGTTTTGTACGAGTGAAATCTGAGCCTAACTATAACGTTCCTGTAACCTTTGGTTATTTCAGTGAATTTCTAAGGCTTTTTAAATTCTATTTCCTAGCTATAACATCCCTGTAACCTTTGGTATTTTCTGCATTTATTTAATGTTATTTCCTAACTACAATATCCCTGTAATAATTTGTTTTTTTACTGAATTTCTACGGTTTGTTTAATTTTATTTCCTAACTGTAACCTGTAACCTTTGTGAGTGGGTATGTGGGTGGCTGTACAGGTTGGTGAATGGGTGCATGAGTGGCTGTATTGGTCTGTGTGTGAGTGGCTGTATGGGTATGTGAGTGGGTGCGTGAGTGTCAGTGTGGGTCTGAGTGGGTGTGTGAGTGGCTGTATGGGTGTGTGAGTGGGTGCATGGGTCTGTGAGTGCCTGTGTGGGTCTGTAAGTGGGTATGTGACTGTCTATATGGGTCTGTGAGTCAGTCTGTGAGTGCCTGAGTGATTCTGTGAGTGAGTGTGAGAGTGCTTGTATGCATTGATGAGTGAGTGTGTGAATGAGTCTCTGAATGGGTGTGTGAGTTTCTGAGAGTCAATGTGTGAGTGTCTGTGTGGGTCTGTGAGTGGGTGTATGAGTAAGTCTCTGAGAGGGTGTGTGAGAGTCTGAGTGGATGTGTGAGTGGATGTATAAGTGTCTGACTGGGTCTGTGAATTGGTGTGTGAGTGGTTTTGTAGGGATGTGAGTGGGGGTGTGAGTGTCTGTATGGATATGTGAGTGGGTCTGTTTGTGTCTGCATAGCTCTGTGAGTGGGTGGGTGGGTGCACCTTTGTGGGTCTGTAAGTGGATGTGTAAGTGGATGCATAGGTATGTAAGTGGGTCTGTGAGTACCTGTGTGGGAGAGTGAGTATGTCTATCAGTGCCTACATAGATTTCTGAGTGAATGTGTGAGTGCCTGCATGGCTCTGTGACTGGGTCTGTGAGTGCCTGTGTTGGTCTGCGAATTGGTCTATCAGTGCCTGCATGGATCTATGAGTAGATGAGTGAGTCTGTGAGTGGGTGTGAGACTGCCTGTGTGGGACTATGAGTGGGTGTGTGAGTGGCTGTGTGGGCCTGTGAGTGGGTGGGTATAAGTGCCTGGGTGGGTCTGTGAGTGGCTGTGTGGGTATGTCAGTAGATGTGTGAGTACCTGAGTGGGTATGTGAATGGGTGTTTGAGTGACTGCATGGGTCTGTGAGTGGGTCTATGAGTGCCTGCATGGATCTGTGAGTGGGTGTGTGACTGCCTGTGTAGGACTCTAAGTGGGTGTGAAAGTGCCAGCACAGAACTGTGAGTGGGTGTGTGAGTGCCTGTGTGGGTCTGTGAGTGGGTGTGTGAGTGAGTGCCTACGTGGGTATGTGAGTGAGTCTGTGAGTGCCTTGATGGGTCTGGGAGTGGGTGTGCCTATGTCTGTATAGGTCTGTGAGTGGGAGTGCCAATGTAGGTCTGTGGGTGGGCTTTTGAGTGCCTGGGTGGGTCTGTGAGTGAGTGTATAAGTGTCTGTGTGGATGTGTGAGTTCATGTGAGGGTCTTTAAGTGCCTGTGTGAGTGCCTGTGTGAGTCTGTGAGTGGTTGTGCGAGTGCCTGTGTGGCTCTGTGAGTAAATGTGTGAGTGTCTGTGTGTCTGAGTGGGTCTGTGAGTGGGTCTTTGAGTGAGTGTGTGAGTGTCTTATGGATGTGTGAGTTCCTGTGTGGGTCTGCAAGTGCCTGTGAGAGTGCCTGTGTGAGTCTGTGAGTGGGTGTGTGAGTTTCTGGGTGGGTCTGCCACTGGGTATGTAAATGCCTGAGTGGGTCTGTGAATCTCTGTGTGAGTGTCTGTGAGTGGGTGTGGGTCTGTGAGTGGGTCTCTGAGTAGTTGTGTGGGTCTTTTGAGTGGGTGTGGGTCTATGAGTGGGTGTGTGAGTGCCTGTGTGGATTTGTGAGTGGGTGTGTGAGTGCCGACATGGGTATGTGAGTGCCTGCATGGGTCTTTGAGTATGTATGTCAATGCCTGCATAGGTCTGTTAGTGAGTGTGCAAGTGCCTATGTAGGTCTGGGAGTAGGTCTGGGAGTGCCTGTATGGCTCTGTGTGTGGGTGTGTGAATGCCTACATAGGTCTGCGAATGGGTGAGTGACTGTCTGTGTGGGTCTGTAAATGGATGTCAGAGTACCTGTGTGGGTGTCTGAGTAGGTCAGAAAATGCTTTTTTTTATTCATGTGCATCACGGATCCATCATGGATTTACACGTGGGGCCGTGCTGAGCCGTGCGAGGGATCTGCGGATTCCCAAAATGGCAAAAACCCTGATATAACTCAATTTTGTACCTAACATAGGTCCCTCTCACACTCTCCTAACACACCCATTGGGTCAGGGTACCTCTACCTTGACCCCTATAATTGTTTTCCAGAAAAACTGTAAGTCCCCAGAACTGTTTCCCGATATTTAAAATGGCGGCCGCAACCATCTCTCGGTCAGGTTGTGGTCAGCCAATCACGGCATTGCTGGTGGCGCGTGACTTTGCGAATCCACCGCAGGGGATCCGCGGAGGGTCCACGTCCCTAGATATACAATTTCCTTTAATAACTTCACAACTACTGAACGGATTTCACCAAATCACAAAAATGGCTCTTTCTGGACCAAGAGCTACCTATCTGCCAAATTTGGTGTATTTTCGTCTAGTAGTTCGGGCTGTAGTCGTGTTCAAAATCCCTATGGGTAATTGTATGGGAAACACACAATATTTGACCCCCCCTTTTTTGTCACCCACAGCTTGACAGATCACTCTAAAACATTCAATGCAAAACTAGATATTGCGTGCCACTTTTTGGGAAAATTTTCATGAATATTCATCAAACTGCACCAAAGTTATAAGCAACTCAAAAATTGCTTTTTCCATGGAAACTAGGTCCTAACTATAACTACCTACTGGCATCTACCAGTAGGTTATATATATATAACCTATATATAAGCCTCCTTGTGTAATAAACTTTGGTGTTTGATCAACCACGGTGTCGGCGCCTGCTTCATCTTCAGGTAGCGGGACTGGTGATTATATATATATATATATATAAAACATATATATCAATGATGTCATTTGAGATGTCATCAGCGATGTTATAAATTATGTAATAGAACATGTCATGAGTGATGTGATATGTGCGGTCATAAGCAGTGCATGGGGGGACTCAAGTTACAGTTAGTGCTGCTAACAGTGACTGGTGAATTTCTGTGTTTTTTTGTTTAAAACATTAACGTTGTCACTGACAAATTCACCTAACTATATCGTTACATTTACCTTTGTTTTTTCAGTGAACTTTTAAGGGTTTTTTTAAAATGAAAACAGGTCTTTTTATCACACCTAACTATAAAGTTACTTTAACCTTTGTTTTTTTCAGTGAATTTCTAGTGTTTTTTAAACGTAAAGTAATACTTAAATTACCATATGTAAATGTGCCCCCCCACATTGCACAGCTGAAGGCCAGACCCCTGCAGCCACAACCCACCATATGGCCAACACCACGCTGCGCATGACCTTCGGCCGTGTACAGTGGGGGGTGGCCATATGTTCTATCCCTGGGGACCCAATTCCCCATGGATTTTTTTTAATTGAAGGGGAGGGGCACCATGCGGCCCCCCCTCCCTGGACGATTTTGGCCTGGGGACCCCATCCCCTGGGGCCCGGCGAAACTTTTAAGGGGAGGGGAATGGACTGATTTTGGCCACTGGGATCCCATCGCCTGGGGCCCGGCAGCATTAGGAAGGGGGCACGCTTTCTCCCTCCCCGGGGAACCAATCCCCCAGGTCCCAATAGAATTTTAAAGGGGGCAGCTGTAACCGGCCTTTCCCCCCTGAGCCAATTTTGGCCCCGGGGACCCCATCCCCCTGGGGCCCGGCAGCATTATGAAGATTGAGGGCACACGCTTCCCCCCTCCTCCCTAGGCCGATATCAGCCCCGGGGCCCAGTAAAATTTTAAGGAGGAAGGGGGCATGCAGCTCCATTCCTGGGCCAATTTCGGCCACGGGGACTTCATCTCCTGGTGCCCAACTCAACAGAGG
Organism: Calotriton arnoldi; assembly: GCA_963921515.1. Classification (NCBI taxonomy): domain Eukaryota; kingdom Metazoa; phylum Chordata; class Amphibia; order Caudata; family Salamandridae; genus Calotriton; species Calotriton arnoldi. Next base: position 713,014 of record CAWUFW010007403.1, read on the forward strand.
GTGGGTGCCCTGCTTCCTACCCAGGGCACCCAAAACACTGTTGTTGGGGCCCGGGCGGAGCCCTAAGGCCCCCACTGCCCCAGCCAGCTCCCTCCACACAGAGGGAGCCAGCACTGATCCCGCCCACAGGGAGCAGCTAATAATGCTGCTCCCTGTAGGCAGGAGCAACATTTAGATCTGTTTCCTGCCTGCATCACTGCGGACAGGAAAATAGATCTAAAGTCTGCTTCCAGTTTCCTGAAGCATTTTTTAACCTCCCGCCCGCTGGGAGTGGACTTGGTGTGTGTTCCCACTTGTCATGAGGTTTAAAAATGCTCCCACAAATTGAGAGCAAACACAGGTTTCCCTGCTGCGCTGCTGCAGGCAGGGAAACCCCTATGTCCCGTGGTGGGCACCCCAGTACATAGCTGCAGAATCGGCCTTGTGGGAGGGCTCCCTGGGGCCATTAATAGTTCAGGGAGGGGAGGCTGAGTTACCTCCCTCCCTTAAAGGACTCCCCATGGCCTTTTCAGCCTCGGGGAGGGGACAGTTTGCCATTTGAACACTACACTGCCTAGCAGCAAGGCATTTGTTGAAATCTAAAGCTCTTTTGTACCCTCTTGTGGTGTGGCTGTAAGGCAGCTACATACAGTGTCTGTTAGACGTGACATCCTTGACATGGTATTCCCCCAGACGTTTTGCCTTCACTCTTCCTGTTTTGCCAATTTCGTTTTTGTTGGCTTTAGAACCCTTCACCATTGCTAACCAGTGCTAATGTGCTTGCGCTTTCTCCTTCAAACATGGCAAAATTGGCCAACACCTAATTGGCACAATTAATCTACTTTTAAGTCACTAGAAAATGATACTACATGTGGCCTGGGTCTGTAAGTTTAATGCTACTTGTGGGCTGAATGCTACAGTGGTTCGGGTTCCTAATTCAAAAACAAAACATTTACGACTTCAAATGGTTCAACAGAATCTCATTTCAGAGAAATCATGAAATAATTCAGTACCCTTAAACTATTATTATCAAAGATTATATTTTTCATGAATAAAAATTATATACAAAAATACAGAAGGTGCTCAAAAGGTTACACAAACATATGTCAATAACAAAGGACAAACTAAAGTGTAAACATAAATAGTAATCAAGGCAAAAAAGGAAAAAATTGTATACAAAAACAGGTTTGCACGATTACAAAAACAAACAACACTCAATGCTTCCTCTTATTTTTTGCCAAGGAAGGCGTCGACGGCGTTATGACCATATTCAATTAACTGGTCATCATCAGGACAAAAACACTTTAGGAGAAACCATCAGTTGTGCAAACTGAAAAAAGGGGGAGGGGATGATTAAAGGTACTGAAGAAACTATTTTTTGGTTGTAATCAATATATAAACCATAGTTCCTATTAATCAAAAAAAGCCCAAAGAATATAAAAAAGAGATCCCTCGCCGGTTGAAAGGAAAAAAATATAACCAGAATTAGAAAAATAATGAAAATGAGTAACAGAAAAATGTGACAAAGGAGAACACCACATGCAAGTGAGTACCCATGCCTAATTAGACCATAGATTACCAGGGCTGGTCCATCCCAAACAGCAGGAAAGTACAAGGAATGAACTCCGGGTCTATCAGATTATCTATAAAATTATGGAGAAGAGTATCAATCGTCTGCTGTATGCTATCCGTAACCGAAAAGAAAAAACTTTATAGGCCACATACAGGTCATGTACGTACGGAAGAAATTCGACGTAGCTGAGGGAATTTTAAGGTGTAATGTTAAATGGTCCCTCCAAGATAGAATCCATATAAGTGCAGCGGTGCCGAAGTAATAAAGGCAGCAAGAATGCTACAAGGATAATATGCTGCAACAGTTTACGAGCCCTACGCAGGGCAAAGGGTTAAAAAATTTCCTTAAAAAGGAGTATCCATTGCTGAAGTCAGTGCACTTCCAGATTGCGCAGAAACCGCCATTTGGGCCGCACGTTTAAGACAGCACTGCTCTCTATTGAAAATAGAAGACAGACTGCGTGTGGAGCCTTCGGTGTGCGATCGAAATTAATAATAGTAACATGTCCGCTCCTCACATTCACAAAATGGGATGATACATGTAATTATTATATAATAAAGAATTGAGTAAAAAATCTAGTGCAAACCACAGTCCCGAAGGACCGATCACGACAAAGTTGTTACAATGCGCATGTGCTCAGATCGGAAGGACCGATCACTGCAAGAATTTTTACAATGTGCATGTGCACAGATCAAGACAATGTATGTGCAAAAACACCGGCAACGGGACGAACTGCGCAGGTTCGAAAAATTGTAAATTTAGAAAATGAAAAAGATAAAGTATAGTTTTTGAACAATAATTTTAAATATATATTGTTGACAAGCAAAAAATCCTTCTTAATGAAATTAGAAAAGACAAGAAAAAAAATACCTTAAAATCAATAAATGACCAAGGTAAAAGAAAATTCATATGTCATCAACTCAACAATACATGTAATTCAAAAACAAAACAAAATGAAGTAACAGCAATCTGATATAAAAAACACCGTGAAAATACAATGCATATTATAATAGAGACAACATATCTCTCATGTACAGTGTAAAAGGTTAACCGATACTTAATTTCATAAAGAAATCACAGTCATACTAACTGGAACCCAAAAGTAACAGCATGGACAGTGTAATACAAGTTTACATTAAGAGGGCAGAATTGCATTCTTCCAGTGTGTTCAAACCTCTCCTGATACCATCACATTTCAAGTTCCAACGACACTCAGCTCGATTTAGCAACATTTGCATGCTGCCACCACTTGCAGGTTTTTTCACATGTTCGATGACCTGCCATTTTTCTCTTATCCTCGTGATGGTTAAATTCGAGGAAATGAGACACTAATGGGGCATTCAGAGTGCGATAACGAATGCGACTCGTGTTGTAGGACTCTCGTGTTGACCTTTTGGGAAGTCTGGCCCACATTAGTAAGGTCACAAGGGTACCAAATGGCATAAACTACATGTTGTGAATTGCACTTTGTGTGGTCCTTCAAAATGTGCGAAATATGGCATGTGAGAAAAGTGTGGTCTTTGTCGTAGATTCACAAGCAAAGCAATTACCACATTTGTAGTGTCCCACAATCTTATTGAGCCCCCATGCAGTAGCTAAATCAGGGGAGCTGACTCTTGGTATGGAAGCACTCATTATGCCATCCACTAAAGTAGCCTTTTAAAACATGTCTCGGGCCTTCCACTGCAGCCTGTAGTGCAGTTTTAAATTGCCATTTAGACCTGGAAAAATAAAAATTTTGCAAAGCCTAAATCCATGGACATCATTTGGGGGTAACTACTAAGAAAATACCTCTATACTGACCTATCAAATTTCAACATTGGCTGTAAGCTCAAAGGTACGACATCTCCCCATGGACACAGTCTTGTCACATGTATTTATTACAAAGGTTTATTATTTTATTGTATATCAAAAACTTTTTTTCATTTTTTTCATATTATCTTTTTTTTAAGCTCACGAAGTCATAAAAACATACACATATGTACAATTTCATATAGATTGAATCAATATACACATTTGGGACAGAAGTCACAATATTATATATAACCCCACAACAACCATCATATCTACATTCTCACCTATCAACCTATTCACTCATACTAGCATTCATACAAAACACACAGAAATTAACATTAAAAAGCAAAACATGTATGGGATCCTATACGAATTTCAGTTCAAAACACAGACAACTCGAGAGTTAAATTATTCTTCTTGACCACTTCTTTTCTTGTCTGTGTCTCTGGTAGGATATCCGAAAGTCTGGAAATGGTCTACGCACGTTTCAGTGACAAGTCATTCATATCACCTTCATCAGGACCAATTACAGATTCAATTGATTATTTCACAAAAACGACGGGCGAGGGGTTATCTGCATAATTCTGTTAGCAGAAAAAACGACTATAGTTGAGGCGTATCTACTTTGCCATCCAGTAGGATGAGAGCCAAATTGTGGGTATTCCTTTGAAGCCGGTCGATGCCCAATTGGGTCAATCCTGTCCGGTGGTAGTTGTATCTCAACAGATCAAGTGTCGGCACTATTGTCAGATCGCATCCACATAGGGGAATTTTCATATGCTTCTAAGTTGAAAATATAGTAATGTGTACTTTAGCTCCATCTAAAGATTCAGAACATTTGTAATGGACATCTTTTAATGTTTGTCCAGTGGATAGAAGAGGACCAGATGTCTATGTGATCTGGATTACTCCCAAAAACTATTCGCTTATCTTGCTCTCATCCCGACTGTGGCCATCCGCGTTTTCCCATGATTAATAGGGGGTACCTTTTCCTTACATAACATCATTTGGGGGTAGTCAGGGGTCACCACTGTGACCTCTAGCGTGCCCCATGCTACTCCTGGCACTTCCTTTCTGACCCCTGGCCTCGGAGGAGGCAAACATTCTGTCCCCTCTAAGACCATGGGTCATAAAGGAAGTGCCAGAAGTAGCAGGGAGAAAGCTAGAGGTCACAGCTGTGACCCCTGACTACCCCTAAATGACGTCCATACCTAAATCTTCCTTTTTATTACTTAAAAGCCACCCCTAAGGTAGACTCTACAAGCTCAAAGGGCTGGGTGCATTGCATTTAAAAAGTAGGACGTGTGCTTAAGGTTTACTATTACTGGCAGTGAAAAATACCTAAAGCCGTTTTCCTCTGTAATAAAGATTATCTCTCCCATTGACTAACATTGAGTTGCCTTATTACATTTAATATGTGCTAACTTTGGATTGTGAGCAGATAAAAATGTACTGTTTACACTCAGATGACTCAATTTAAAACACTCTTTATTAGTAAAGTCAGATCTTTCTTTAGTCACAATTCCGAAAATGCTATTTTTAGGAATCTGCCACTTTTTTCTCTCAATCATTTGTGATTCCTGCCTGAGTCCTGTCTTGCTTGACTGTGAATGGCTCTGCTGTTGGGGTTTTTGTATTGCTTTCAGGCAGCAACACAAAGGGGGCTTAGGTGTATACAGGATGGGCCATCCTGACAGGATGACTGGGAGGGACTGTATCACACTTACACTTCAAAGGGAATTGCCTCCTGCACTCAAAAGGAATCTGACCCCAGACAGGTTTGAGCCTTGACAGGGTAAGGGGAAGAATTATTCAGAACCAGATGTGAGGGTAGGACAACGAGTGCCACCACGCAAAGGCTGGCCACAGTTATACATGTTGGACCTCCAGAACTACTCTCCAGAACACTCCTGGACCTGTGGAAATTACAGAAGAAGGACGTCCTGCTGTCAGAGGACTGCCATGCTGGTTGAAGGACTGCATTTCTGTCTGCTTGTATCTATCCCAGGTTACCCAGAGTGACTCCAAGGGTCAGTTGACTGAGCTCCTGTGTGAGCTACTGGGACACAACAAGCTTCAGAGGCCTCCCTGCCACTGCCCAGTTGAACTGCTGCAACTCCACCTGCCTGGACCTGGAACAGTACCTGCCTTAGTCCTGCTGTCCTCTGCTGAAGTGAGTTCCTGATCCCCAAGAAGTGTCCCCAGGTCCTGGACCCTTGGCTGGTATCAATGAGTACTCCTCTGCAAGAAAATGTGAAAATCCTAAAGTTTGGGCTCCTCATGACCACAAACAACCTTGTGAGACCTGCTCTTTGCGCCGACAGCACCACTAATGATAACCAGCAATTTGAGAGCTACATTGACGATACAGCAATGACAGCCAGCGACGACATCCAAAGTGAAAATGCAGATATGAACAACCGCAATGCCCGACCAACTCTTAGCGCCTCATCTTCGACTGTCTGCGACACCCGACCTGCTCTTCACGCTACAGCGAAGACCATCCTCAACACTCAGCCTCAGATTTGCGGCCTGCTCCGCCCTGAACGGAACTCTCTGCGCCAAACTTAGAAGGTAACTTTTCAACTGGACTAACCTAGTCCCTGTAACTGGCCTGTGATCTGGTTCGACTGATTTGTCATTCTGATATCATTTTATTTATTAAAATGTACTCTAATTTTCTAATTGGTTTGGGATTTTTCTTTTGTTTTCACTATATTACTGTATGCTGTGTAAATACTTTACACATTGTCGGTGGTTAAGCACAGATTAATGTAGTGACTTTTTGTGGTTCACCATGACAAGGAATGTTGTTGAGTGTGTCAGGCTTCCACACCTCTCAACCAATAACCCAATTTCTTAGTGGCCTCAATGTAACACGGGCTCTGGTGTGAATGTTAACTGTTCTCAGTATGAAAATATATTTTGGATGCAGAATACATCAACTTGCATAAATTACATTTACATAGAAGGTTGCAGGGAAATTACCTTGATTTATTCGAAGAAAATGGTTTCCAAATACATTCTTAAGGGAATGTACACTGTGCTTATCCTAAATCCAGTCTGTACGAGCAGACAGACTGGAGCAATGGGACGAAGGAAAAAGAATGAAGAAATATGTTTTTGCACCGTTGTAAAGTTTGTGTAAATACATTTACGACATCGAGAAAGAATCATACACAGTGTAAACCACGCACATGCTGTTCTGGGTCGGTAGAAACGGTCTCACGCTTCAGAATTCTTTGGTCCCTCTGAATCCTGCCTTGTACCGCCATTTCGTACTTATTATGCTGAAGACAAATATGTGCATCTGTCTGCAAATCAGAGCCATTTTATTCTTAGTTCTTGTGAAGTCTCAGTAGAGCAATGAATCTGAACCTGGGAATCCATTTGTCTGTATTTAGTGTCAGCAGAAGTCGCGAGCAGTAACACTGGAGTGATGCCTCTGTCTGGAGACACATTCTTCAGGCTCCGTACAAATGGAGAGCTGGAGACAGATCTGCGCGCGCACAGCAGCCTCCAGCCACATGGTGCTACGGTGTTTACACTACTTCAGCGCAAGACGTCTTCAGAGTAACTCCGTTTACTTCCCTACTCTCTACTCTCCCAACTATTTCTTGTCTGTCCGTTAGTACAATTCCCTGAATCTCACTGATTGTGGTAATAAAAGCTGTTTTCTAAAGAAAATAGTTAACATCACTGTGACCATCCGTTGCTGCTCAAAAATGTCGACGCAAAACTTTTCACTTTTCCTCCTAATCTACGTGTTCTTAAAGATAATCTTCTGTCTTTTTTCTGAAAATGTTCACTGTGGTCTATTTCTAAAAGCAGAACATTTCCACAAGGTGTACACATACTACGATCGGCATTCAGAATATTTTCGAAATCACAAATGTCGATCTAGAATCGTAAACGCATGTATAGCCTATGTCCATAGCAGTCAATAATATGCCGTCCAAGCGTAATACTCACAACGAAGATCAGATATACACGGACGTACACGCGCACGCAAGCACACACACCTGCGCTAGTTGTGCTCGAATCCGATCCTGCTGAAAAGGTACGGCCATCCAGCCTTGAATTTCCTCTTAAGGTTATAAATTATTGGTTAAGCGCACCATTGCCAAAGGTTTTTTTGCGGTGCAGCACCAGTGATATTTGTTCCCCATTAAAAGTTGTAAAAACAGATCACAAAGTGTGCAGCCAGGTTTTTAGATGCTTTCCGAATACCGTGTGGGAGGGCTGAGACCGGAGTTGAAAAGGTAAGGAATTCAACAACATGGCTGCTAAAGCAAAAAGCCCCATCTCCTGAGGTGTGTAGCTGGAGCTTGCAGAAGCCACATATTTCCAATGTAAAAGAGCAATTCAGGACATGACATTTGTGTGTTCGCCCAGAAAGCAGAGGGTTCTTGTAAATTGCCTTGTGGACAATTATTATAGATTTGAAACATATTTTTTCACGCACCAGAAGCCAGGATATTCCCTGGAGTGAGGAAACTGTTCCCATGTTTTGCTGGCCTCGCACTATCCACGTTGCGACGCTTTAGACAATTGAAAACAATCAAGCACTTTAACTCGTGTACCCTAATCAACACTGTTTCCATAATCTATCTTTGACTGGACTAATGCGTTTGCCACTGATACGTAGTAATAGGAATCAAGAAATGGTAGGATTTGACAAAGAATTTTCAGCTGCTACAAGCAAGAACTGGATGCAGTGGCAGTCTGGGATTCAAGTGATAATTTATTGTCCAAATGAATTTCCAGGTTTTGGACAGATTTAGATAGACAGGATGTGGGACCTCAGTACTGGGCCATATAATGGAAGACAGCAAGGGATAGGAAGTGTCCAAGAGGAAGACTTATGTGTTTAAAGGGTTAGAGTTCAAGAAACTTACTAATATCCACCAGTGCACTAATGACAGACAGGTTCCGAGGAGGGCAGACTGATATCCCGCTTAGACTAAACATCACCTTCGTACAAAGAGAAACATATGCTAAGGAACCACCGGAACCATGCCAGTGACTGCATATCAATCTTAAGTAGAAGAAATGAAAGTAGGACTTCTTGCAGAAATCATCACTTGTGCTCTCGCACTGAGAACACAGATTACATCACTGTAGCCAATTGATATATCTATGGGAAAATATGTCAACCATTCTAAAGCTTTGCCAAAGCAGCCAATATCGTCCAGTGTTAGGAGAGGAGATGGTGGTCGATGTTGACAAAAGCTGCCAAAATATAGAGATATTTCAGACGTTCAACACCACTTCCATCCACCTTCAACTGTTAAGAAGAAAACACAATCATGAACATTCTGCGCCATCTTGTCTGATGAAAGTTCCTACGTGCACATAAACTACAGTCATTCTGATTTACCACAGCCATTTTGTACTCTGTTGGTCACCTTCATTTCACCCTGTCTTCTAGCAGCCTTCTGACTCTCTGACCAAACCTGATATGTGTGCTGGGGGCTATAAACTATTTCCACGACAAACATCAACATCACCTGCTGCCTCAAACTCGTCTTTCCTCTCATCCCTGCACAAACGGGTTACAAATACCAAACAGACTCTTGCAAACATGGTTTATTGCACTACACACAGCAAGACTGGTTTTTGCCAACAATGGGACCTGTTCTTATCAACAGAACGGACTCTTAGATCTGGCCGGTCTCACTCATTTTTAGACCCTGAAGCAAGGTCCAGCTGCAATTAAATTGTCTGTTTTTGACCTGGGTGGGAGGAGAGTTAATGTTGGGCTTGTGTAACCATGTTGATAAAACAATGTCAGGCTTGTGTGACAACCTGCCCGGGGCGGAGACTCCAAGCTTGTAACCATGATAAAAGAAACAAATACATTGTGTAAAACTGTATAAAAGGAAGAGTCAGAAGCATTGCCAGTAGAACACCTCCCTGAAGACATCCTGGTGTCAGCAGTTGACGTGGTCTCCTCTAAGAGTAATAAACCTTTTTCTTGCCTTCCAGCTTCCAGCGCCTGCCTCGTTATTTTAGATAGTGAATCCAAAGTGGATTAAAGGTGACTTTGCGCCGGGCAGCATTGGGGATCCCAGGAGACTCGCTGCTTTTCACAAATTGGCGACCCAACGGGGGCCCATCAGAGACACGTGGGTCCAGTAGAGAGGTCCTAACGACGGAGTGAACGACTAAATGATTGGAGTGCACCTGCCTGAAAGAGACCCTCGTCTGGCTGCCAATTGACTGAACTTCACCGGTTCCGAACGGACCTCTCTCGAGTGACCTGCGGTCCTGACTGGGGCCTTACAGGAACGCCGCATTGATTGTTGGAGTAAGAGGACAACCAGGCGCTGGAAGGGGAATACGAAGAACTGTCCATACGGTCCGGGTAAGGTCGTGAGAAAACATGACTTAAATTGATTGATTGATTGATAGAAATACTAGTATTCCTTTTTGAGTTATTTGAGACATTCCCTGCTTGCAAACAACGTAGAATAGGAATATTCTCTCTTTGCAGACAGCGAAGGACTGGTAGTGCAGACTTTTGTCTAACATTAATTGAGATATTCATTTTGACCGCTAAATACGTCATGCCTGTTTTCTCTAGATTGTTTGATTGTTTTGGACCGGACCGTTTGTTAGAGGTCAGTCATCCGGCACCGCCGGAAGGCACCCCTAACAAGGACATGTACGTAAAATATGGATTAGCCACCGTAGCTTATAGCAAACTATGGCATAAGTACACTAGGAAGGACCGGGTAAATCAGTGGCCACTGACAGGATCTTTCGATCCCGCTAAAATAGAAACGTTAGAATTAGCTCTCCACAAAAGAAAGCTAGACCAGCCATGTTTGATAGTTTTGGTTTATGGCGAAAAGAGGCAGCTCAACGAAAGAAAAGAGACGAAGCTAGACAAGATAAAGAAACGCGAAAATCAGCTTACCAAGCCTGTAAAAAGTTAGAAGAAGAACTAAAAGAAAAGGAAATCGATAAAAGGAACAGGAATCAAAAATATCAGGTCAATGCCCTGTTAGAACGCCCTTAACTCTTTACCCCGAGTTACCAGCAAAACAGGGGGTAGATGATGATTTATTGTTAGGTCCCCCAATGATATACATGCCACCCCCTTACGCCCCTACTCATCCCATAGTACAACGCCAGGACCACCAAAGTATAGCCGGAGATGGCACGATCGCCTCAATCTCCACCCCCTCTGCTCCCACCGAGTCACCCACACCAAATGCCTCATCAAAGGATACAGTAGTAGAGGTAGGAACCAAGGAAATAGGAGCGCCCAGGGTCCCGCGATTAAGTAAAAATGAGCGAGCAGGCATTGATAAAATAGTTAAAACCCTCATAGATAGGAAAGAAACAGAAGAACACGTAACAGACATATGCGACTCCTATGTTGAAAACCGCAAACGATACTTTATTGTACGTCTGTTACCACACCCTTACTGCATATGAAGAGAAGTACCAAAACGTAGGGCCCGAGCGATTAGTGGCTCTCTACAGGAAGGTAGACATCGGAGATGAAGGCGACAACCAATCACAGCATTTATAGAGCGCGCTACTCACCCGGGAGGGTCTCAAGGCGCTGGGGGAGGGGGTAAGTTACTGCTCGAACAGCCAGGTCTTGAGCTGCTTCCTGAAGGCGAGATGGTCCTGGGTTCGCCGAAGGTGAGTGGGGAGGGAGTTCCAGGTCTTGGCCGCCAGGTAGGAGAAGGATCTTCCTCCGGCGGTGGTTCTGCGGATGCGTGGTACGGTGGCGAGGGCGTGGCTGGTTGATCGTAGCTGGCGTGTGGGCGTGTAGAAGGACATGCGGTCGTTGAGGTACTTTGGGCCCAGGTCGTGGAGGGCCTTGTGTGCGTGGGTGAGGAGTCTGAACGTGATTCTCTTGCTGACGGGGAGCCAGTGCAGGTCTTTCAGGTGTACGGTGATGTGGCTGTGTCGGGGGATGTCCAGGATGAGTCGTGCGGAGGCGTTCTGGATGCGCTGGAGTCTCTTTTGAAGTTTGGCTGTGGTTCCGGCGTAGAGGGTGTTCCCATAGTCCAGTCGGCTGGTGACGAGTGCCTGGGTGACGGTCTTCCTGGTTTCAGTGGGGATCCATCTGAAGATCTTGCGGAGCATGCGCAGGGTGTTGAAGCATGAAGATGAGACGGCGTTGACTTGTCTGGTCATCGACAGGGAGGAGTCCAGGATGAAGCCCAGGTTGCGTGCGTGGTCCGTTGGCTTGGGTGCGGTGCCCAGGGCCGGGGGCCACCAGGAGTCGTCCCAGGCGGAGGGTGATGAGCCCAGGATGAGGACTTCCGTCTTGTCTGAGTTCAGTTTAAGGCGGCTGTTCCTCATCCAGTCGGCGACGTCTCTCATCCCGTCGTGTAGGTTGGCTCTGGCGGTGGTGGGGTCGTTGGTGAGGGAGAGGATCAGCTGGTCGGCGTAGGAGATGATGTTGAGGTTGTGTCGGCGTGCGATGGCTGCGAGGGGGCTCATGTAGACGTTGAAGAGGGTCGGGCTGAGTGAGGATCCTTGTGGAACGCCGCAGATGACTTCGGTGGCTTCGGATCTGAACGGGGAGAGGCGGACTCTCTGGGTTCTTCCGGCGAGGAACGAGATGATCCATTCCAGTGCTTTCTCTCGGATTCCGATGTTGCTGAGGCGCTTCACTAGGGTGCGGTGGCAGACGGTGTCGAACGCCGCGGAGAGGTCCAGGAGGATGAGGGCAGCTGTTTCCCCGTTGTCGGTTAGGGTTCTGATGTCGTCGGTGGCTGCGATAAGGGCGGTCTCGGTGCTGTGGTTGGCCCGAAACCCGGACTGCGAGGGGTCGAGGGATCCATTCGTCTCGAGGAAGGCGGCAAGCTGTCTGTTGACGGTCTTCTCGATGACTTTGGCCGGAAACGGAAGGAGCGAGATGGGGCGGTAGTTCTTGAGGTCGGTGGGGTCCGCCGTTGGTTTCTTCAGGAGGGCGGTAAGCTCGGCGTGCTTCCAGCTCTCCGGGAAGGTGGCGGTGTGGAAGGAGGAGTTGATGATGTCCCGGAGATGGGGTGCGATGGTGGCGTCGGCTTTGTTGAAGACGTGGTGTGGGCAGGGGTCGGTTGGTGATCCGGAGTGGATGGAGTTCATCGTGCGGGTGGTGTCTTCGGTGCTGATCGGGGTCCAGTTGCAGAGGGTGGTGGTGGCGGGCATTGGTTCGGCGGTAGGGTGCGTTGTTTGTGCGTCGAAGCTGTTGTGTATGTCGGTGATCTTGCGGTGGAAGAACGCGGAGAGTGAGTTGCAGAGGTCTTGCGAGGGGGTGATGTCGTTGTTTCCGGCGCTGGGATTGGAGAACTCTTTGACGATGCTGAAAAGTTCCTTGCTGTCATGGGCGTTGTTGTCCAGTCGTTCTTTGAGTGCCGACTTCTTGGTGGCACGGATCAGCTGGTGGTGTTTGCGGGTGGCGTGCTTGAGGGCGGTCCTGTTGTCTGTGGTCTGGTCGAGTCGCCAGGTTTTCTCGAGAGTGCGGCAGTTCTTCTTGGATTCCTTGAGTTCGTTGGTGAACCAAGGGGTTTTCTTGCTTCCGGGTCTGCTGGGAGGGTTTTTAGTGGTGCGAGGTCGTCGGCGCAGGCGGTCAGCCACTTGGCGAGGTTGCTGGCTGCTTCGTTTGGGTCCGTTGTGTCGGTGGGTGTGTTCTGGCTGAGGGAGGCGGTGAGCTGCTCGGCGGTGATCTTGCTCCAGCTCCGGCGGGGAGCCTGTTGCGGGTGGTGGTGGGTCGCAGTCTTTCTGAAGCTGAAGTGGACGCAGCTGTGGTCGGTCCAGTGGAGTCCGGTGGCGTGGCTGAAGGAGATGTGCTTGCTGGACGAGAAGACGGGGTCAAGCGTGTGGCCGGCGTAGTGGGTGGGCGTGTTCACCAGTTGCTTGAGTCCGAGGTTGGCGAGGTTGTCCAGCAGGGCGGTGGTGTTTCTGTCGTTGTTGTTCTCCAGGTGGAAGTTGAGGTCCCCTAGGAGGATGTAGTCGGCGGAGGGCATGGCGTGCGGGCTGATGAAGTCTGCGATGTCTTCGCTGAATAGTGTGCGTGGTCCCGGGGGTCTGTAGATGAGGGTGCCTCGGAGGGTGGTCTTGGGGTCCGTGTGTATCTGGAAGTGTAGGTGTTCGGCGGCGGTGAAGGTCTCGTCGGAGTTAGTCGAGATGCGGATGGTGTTCTTGTGTACGATGGCGATGCCTCCTCCCGTCTGGTTGACGCGGTCCCTCCGGGTGATCTTGTATCCGTCCGGGATGGCTATGGCGATGTCAGGCGCTGAGGAGGCGTTCATCCAGGTTTCGGTGAGGAAGGCGATGTCCGGTGCTGTTGCGTCGAGCAGGTCCCAGAGTTCCACGGCGTGCCTGTGGACGGAGCGGGTGTTCAGCAGGATGCATTTCAGGTGGTTGCTGCTGTTGCTCGACTTGGCGGAGGTGGTGCACGTCAGGGGGCAGGTGAATCGGCAGGTTTGGCAGGTGAAGGGTCCGTGGGTGCGTCTCGGTGAGGCTCGGTAGCAGGCAGGGTTCCGGCCGGCATTGAGTGCGGTGAGTGTGGCGGCGTCGTAGGTCCGTCGAGTAGTGTTGCGTTGGTGGGTTCCAGGGGTTCTGGCGCTGGGCGCGGTCCAGTCGCGGACGGGCGCAGACGGGCTTGCCTTAGGCGCGCCTTCGGCGCGCCAGCGGCGCGCCCGCTGCGCACGTCCGCTGCGCGGCCGTGCAGCGGCCGCCATTTATGGGGAGGTGGGAGGGAGGAGCAGCTGGGAGGCGGGAGGCAGGGGCAGCGAATGGGCAGTCAGGGGGCGGGGCCGCAGGGACGCAGCGGCGGGAATGGCGAGAGGCAGCGAGGGGCACAAAAGGAAAAACGGGGGGAGAGCAGGCAAATCACGGGCACAACAACAGTGGGGCAGCGAGGGGCACAGAAAGGAAAAACGGGGGAGAGCAGGCAAATCACGGGCACAACAACAGTGGGGCAGCGAGGGGCACAGAAAGGAAAAACGGGGGGAGAGCAGGCAAATCACGGGCACAACAACAGTGGGGCAGCGAGGGGCACAGAAAGGAAAAACGGGGGGAGAGCAGGCAAATCACGGGCACAACAACAGTGGGGCAGCGAGGGGCACAGAAAGGAAAAACGGGGGAGAGCAGGCAAATCACGGGCACAACAACAGTGGGGCAGCGAGGGGCACAGAAAGGAAAAACGGGGGGAGAGCAGGCAAATCACGGGCACAACAACAGTGGGGCAGCGAGGGGCACAGAAAGGAAAAACGGGGGAGAGCAGACAATCACGGGCACAACAGTGGGGCAGCGAGGGGCACAGAAAGGAAAAGGGGAGACAAGCAGACAAAACTGGCACCGGGGCCACAAGCGGAGGGCGATCTTACCTACAGGAGCAGCGGGCAGACAGCACAGGCGGAGCTGTGTGGTGGGGGAGCGACCTACCTGGCAAGGTCAAGGGTCGCTCTCCTCACCGTGCAGCGGCCGCCATTTATGGGGAGGTGGGAGGGAGGAGCAGCTGGGAGGCGGGAGGCAGGGGCAGCGAATGGGCAGTCAGGGGGGCGGGGCCGCAGGGGACTCAGCGGCGGGAATGGCGAGAGGCAGCGAGGGGCACAGAAGGAAAAACGGGGGAGAGCAGGCAAATCACGGGCACAACAACAGTGGGGCAGCGAGGGGCACAGAAAGGAAAAACGGGGGAGAGCAGGCAAATCACGGGCACAACAACAGTGGGGCAGCGAGGGGCACAGAAAGGAAAAACGGGGGAGAGCAGGCAAATCACGGGCACAACAACAGTGGGGCAGCGAGGGGCACAGAAAGGAAAAACGGGGGAGAGCAGGCAAATCACGGGCACAACAACAGTGGGGCAGCGAGGGGCACAGAAAGGAAAAACGGGGGAGAGCAGGCAAATCACGGGCACAACAACAGTGGGGCAGCGAGGGGCACAGAAAGGAAAAACGGGGGAGAGCAGGCAAATCACGGGCACAACAACAGTGGGGCAGCGAGGGGCACAGAAAGGAAAAACGGGGGAGAGCAGGCAAATCACGGGCACAACAACAGTGGGGCAGCGAGG
Organism: Calotriton arnoldi; assembly: GCA_963921515.1. NCBI lineage: Eukaryota > Metazoa > Chordata > Amphibia > Caudata > Salamandridae > Calotriton > Calotriton arnoldi. Next base: position 728,388 of record CAWUFW010007403.1, read on the forward strand.
GGCACAGAAAGGAAAAACGGGGGGAACTATTTTCATCCACACTAGAAGTATTGCGTCACCTCATAGAACAAGGACAGATAGATAGGGACAGGACAACTAAGGTAGCAGGACCCCCAGTGGAAAAAACAGATAGCCTGATGCCAATAAAAGAAGCTGCCCCTTACTGGGTACCTCCTAGAGGACAAGGGACTAATGACGATATAAACCATCAGACGCTAGAGGAAGGGTGGTCTACAATTGGGTGTATCAGCCATGGGACAGACAGGACATCCTGACCTTCCGTAAATCTTTGCCGGATTTACGAAAGAACCCCACCGCCTTTTACGCCGAGCTAGGTACCGCTCTGGGATCAACAATAATGACACTTGCCGACATAGACTTGTTCTTCGGGTTATGTTTGCCAGCAGATGTGTGGAAACAGGTTAAGAAAGTAAACCATACCGAACTGTTTGGTCATACCTGGGAACAACTCGACACACTAGATAAACAGCGGAACCCTGGTCAAAAACCAGTTAAAGCAATATTAGACCTCCCTGACAAAATAGTGCAGAAAGTGAAAACGCTGATCCCAGAGAAAAAGATAGACTGGTCCATAGTAACCGCATGCCGCCAGAAACCACAAGAGGACGTCTCAGAGTACTTCTCCAGATTTGAAACTGTGTTCTCTGATTACAGTGGACAAGACATGTCCACCGCAACCGGACACCACTTATTTGTGCAGAACTACGTCAAAGGATTACTGCCAGATGCATCCCAGAAACTAGAAGCCAGCGAAAGTAGTTGGGCAGCATCTAAACCGACGGCCATTCTCCAAATGGCCCAGTACTACGAGCATCAGAGAAACGAAAATGACAGGGCTACAGAAAGGAAAAAGGACTTGAAGGAAAGGGTAATGATAGCACAACTCCAGGGGGCGAATACAGGAGGGGAGCAATATGGGGGAGGAAACCAGCAGAATACCCCTAGAGTACAGCCACCTAGGAACAATCCATCTACATCATATGTAGGACGCCAAGACCTAGGACAGGATCAATGTGCATTTTGCAAAAAATATGGACACTGGAAATCCCAATGCCTGGCATTGTTAGGAGCTGCTAGGGGCAGAGGGGCGAGGGAAATAGCAAGTGGACAGAGAGGAAGAGGACGTGGGAGAGGGTACGCGAGTGAAGCAAGCGAGGAAAGGCCAGGAAGAGTGAACGCATTTGACCATCCCAGACAGAATCAGTACCAACAGACAGATTATGACAATACGTACGACTTTGCATAGGACAGCCAGGGGCAAGGGAGGGATCCAGTTGAGCTCTGCGTTGATCAGCAAGGCCCTTATGTTACCGCTGAGGTCCTGGGCACAAGGTCGCCATTTTTTGGTAGACACAGGAGCAACACGTAGTGCACTATCCAAACGACTGATTCCAAGGGCACCCTTGTCAGGCTCACATGTGACCTCAATAGGATTTGACGGTACGCCCTCCACCAACCCTTTGTCCCGACCCATCCCTTTTAATCTTGACAGCAATGACGTCGAAACGACATTCCTCCTCTCATCTAACACCCCAGACGCCATTATGGGCCTCGACCTTTTGAAACACTTCCATGCGACTATCAGATGCTCACCAGACGGAGTGCGTGTCATCCTGTATGACAACCCCCAACGCCATAGAGAGAACCCTTTTCAGCACATGTTTTCCATCTCTGAGACTGACACATCCCTACTGGACACTTTGCCATCACACTTATGGGCTAGGGCTGATTCAGACGTAGGACGAATGATGATTGACCCAGTACACGTAACAATCCGACAGGACGCAACCCTACCGAAGGTACCGCAGTACAAAATATCGCCAGAGGGTGAGAAAGCACTAACAGAGATCATACACTCTTTGGTAGAGGCAGGGGTGGTAGAGGAAGTAGTGAGCAACATTTGTAACAGTCCCATACTACCGATTGTAAAGAGACAGGGAGAGGGAGATGGGAAAGCCTACCGCTTCATCATTGACCGGCGGGAGGTAAACAAAATCGTAGTACCACAATACCCAGTAGTTTCCGACATCACGACAATTTTGACTTTAATCCCCTCCACTGCCACCACCTTCACTGTGATCGACCTCAAGAACGCCTTCTTTTCCATACCTATACACGAGGACAGCTGCTATCTTTTTGGATTTACCCTAAATTCCCGTTCGTATAGATTTTGTAGAGCACCTCAGGGGTACACTGAGAGCCCAAGTATCTATAGCCAGGCGCTTAAAAGACAGTTGGACGCCATACAATTGCCAGATGGAGTGGCACTAATACAATATGTAGACGACATCCTTCTAGCAGCAGACACCATACCAATAGCCGTCACAGCCACCATCAAACTACTCCATTTCCTTGCTGAGAATGGTCACAAGGTCTCCGAAAGAAACTGCAGTTCTGTAAATCACAAATGACCTATTTGGGTCACCTTTTATCAAAAGAAGGGAGAAAACTCACGCCTGACAGGATCCAGACAATTCTAGGCACCCCTGTCCCCAAAAATCAGAAGCAAGTCCGCTCTTTGATAGGCCTCACCTCGTTTTGCAGACAGTGGTTACCGAACTTTAGCCTCATTGTCAAACCCCTTCTCTCCCTCCTAGCTAAGGACATCCCCTCACCTCTCCCCTGGACCCCCGAATGCCAGACAGCCTTTAAAGAACTACGCAATACCCTTTGCTCAGCACCAGTCCTAGGAACCCCAGATTACTCCAAACCATTCTTCCTCTACACACATGAAAGGGAGGGATGTGCATTGTCTGTCCTAACACAATCAATTGGTCACAAACAACGCCCTTGTGCATATTTTTCTGCCACCCTCGATCCAGTAGCCAGAGCACTGCCAGCGTGCCTGCGCGCTGTGGCAGCTGCAGCGGTATCAATACGCCAGAGCGAAGGAATAGTGCTCTCCAATCCAGTCACTGTTTTAGTACCCCATGCAGTCGACACACTACTGAACCAGACCAAAACCCAACACTTGACTAGCGCCCGACTGACAGGATATGAGTTGACCCTGCTAGCACCGCACATTACCCTAAAGCGATGCACCACCCTCAATCCAGCCACACTGTTACCCCTACCCGAGAACGATTCTAACGTGGCTCCACTACACGACTGTGTGACACTAACCGATGAACAAACAAAAAGTAGAGTAGACCTCAGAGACACCGCCTTTCTAGAGCCAGATGGAGAACTATGGGTGGATGGTTCGTGCATCAAACTCCCCGACGGCACCACCTCAGCTGCATACGCTGTCACCACAGCCCGAACCATTCTAGAAACAGCCCGTATTGCCCAACGTTCCGCCCAGGCAGCAGAACTCATTGCCCTCACACGAGCATGTATTTTAGCAGCTGGCACGACAGTTAACATATACACCGACAGCCAATACGCCTTCGGGGTGGTTCACCATTTTGGGATTCTATGGAAAGAAAGAGGGTTCCTGACTTCACACGGTACACCCATCCTGCATGGAGATTTAGTCTCCACCTTGACGGAAGCAGTCCTCCTCCCCAAAAGCTAGCAGTGATAAAATGCCAAGCACATAGGAAAGTGACAGATCTCATTGGACAGGGAAATGCGCTAGCAGACGTTACTGCCCGAGCCACAGCAGAAGACAGAACCATGACACGAATGTATGTGACCAGGTCACAAGCTGAACAATGGACTGATGCTAGGACCACTGTAAGGGACATACAGACTACAGGCACACAAGACGAATTGACCGAGTGGGAAAAGGTGGGACTAAAAGACGAGGAAAATTGCTGGAGAACTAAAGACGGAAATAAATGGCTGTTACCCAATGCCTACCTCATCCCCATATTGACCATGGCACATTTACCAGCACAGATAGGCTCCACCCCCATGATTGAACTAATCACAAGAGTATGGCATAATGTCAAGATAACAGAATCTGCAAAGCGCCTAGTACAACAATGTATAGTATGCCTACAACACAACCCAGGGAAAGGGACAGTAGTACCACGGGGAGGGTTTGGAGTCCCTGATCACCCCTTTGAAGTCCTTCAAATGGATTACATCCAACTAGAGAGATGCCTTGGTCTAAAATATGTCCTGGTGGTTGTGTGCGCTTTTAGCAAATGGGTGGAGGCATATCCCACCCGCGACAATACTGCCATAGCCACTGCAAAAGTATTGTTGAAAGAATTCTTCCCCCGGTACGGCCTTTGCAGAATTTTATGGAGCGACAACGGCCCACACTTCGTAGCCAAAGTGATACAGAACATACTGAAAGGGTTGGGGGTAAAACAAAAATTCCATGCCGTCTTCCACCCCCAATCAGCGGGCCTGGTAGAGAGACACAATGCAACATTGAAACTAAAGCTAGCCAAAATAGTTGCCACAACCGGGTTGAAATGGCCCGACGCCCTTCCATTGGCATTGCTATCAATGCGCTCCACCCCGACCAAACACAGACTGACCCCGTATGAAGTGGTCTTTGGCAGGCCTATGAACATTTGGGCGGCACCAAGACCCACCTCCATTAACGATGTCCCGAACATATTAATGTCAGACTATCTGCATAAATTGACAAACGAGCTAACAATTATCCACCAACAGATGCAGCAAGCCTTGCCTGACATATCCAGGGGCCCAGGACATGTGATAAAGCCTGGGGACTTCATCCTAGTTCGCAACTTCCAAAGAACGAAGAATCTGGAGCCCAGGTGGACGGGCCCCTGGCAAGTCTTGATCACCACTCGAACTGCCCTCCGAGTGGAAGGAAAAAAAATTGGCTGCACGCCCACCACTGCAAGAAAGTCCCTCCAACGCTGGCAACCTGTGAAGAGGTGGAGGTGCAAGAGAAGTACTCGCAAAAGACCGACCAGCTCTGAGTTGCTACCCACAAGAAGACACCCTCCAACTGTCTGAATTTCCCGACCCCACGGTGCCATCCAAGGAAGGGTACAACCTAAGATCGACGAAAAGGGGGAGCTCCAACAACCAGGCCACTAACTGAGTCAGAGTCTCAGATCGGTAGCACAGCCAAACGACGCTACCAGGAAAAACACCAGACAAAAGTCTGTGGTCCTAACAGTTGGTGAGCTCCTCGAAGATGATGGAAGAAACGGAACACCTGCAAAGCCACCGCAAAGACACCAAGACTTTTGAACTGCACAGTACAAAGACAATTGCACTTGTAGCTGCATTTCTCACCTGCCTCCTGCTAATGGTCACACTCTGGATCATTGAAGAGAATGCACCTGCATACAGAACATTGTCACCAACCATGCAACCAATCACAAAGAAAGAACACTACCTGGTATCACTACCACCACATCTCCGAGAACGACGCAAAGAATTCTGGAATAATTCTTTCGTACAGATGCTGCACCAGCCCAATCTTGCCACCAATGCCACTAACTGTTGGTCTGTGGGCTGCTACCACATGCCACTGAACATTCCATCCCTTTCATCCCTTCACCCTTTTCTGTTCATGGATCTTGCCTTGCCTGGATGATGCTCCTACAAGAAAGTTACAAAGACAATGCCACTTCCGATGGGACAATCGCTCAGTTCTACAACGAGTTCTGGCTAAACCAAACAGGAAGAACAGCAGCTCCCTTTGCCCTCACACCTCCAATACGACATTCCCAATGAATGTCCCCTCCAAAGAACGAGTGGAAATACAAGTGTTCAATAATCCTGTCAGAGCCACATTTTCCTACCTGAAGAAAAGAACTGCTGCAACACTGACTGTGGCCCTATCTGTGGTGAACATCTCTGGCCTTGTATTCATTGAAGGCCGTGGGACTAAGAATGTGGGTCACAGCACTTGTAACATTGTAAGGACTTTGAACACTGCCAATCCTCCAGCATTTGTTGCATCACCCAATATGTACTTTGTCTGTGGAACCAAAGCCTACACCTGGCTCCCAAGAAACTGGGGGGGCACGTGCTACATCGCCTTTGTTTTGCCACCGACCTACACAGCCCCTGCAGAGCACCATCGAGAAAAGCGTTCTAAAGACACTGATCAAGCAGACTCTGCCGCATCACAGTTCGTTGACGCAGCAAAAGGGCTCGTCCCGCTATGGGGTCCGATGGCAAACAGCCGAGCCATCAGACATCTGTCTCAAGCGGTAGAAACCGCCCTGAACGTCACAGCTGGCATCCTCACCAACACTGCCGAGCCTCAAGCGGTCCGTCTGGTGGCCCTACAAAACCACATGGTCCTGGACGTGATACTAGCAGATCGTGGAGGAGCATGTCGCATCATTGGTGCCAGTTGCTGCATATACATCCCTGATAATTCACCCTCTGTCTATGAAGCAATCGAACATCTCCCCAGACTGTCTTCAGAAATTCATCAAGGATCAGAGACTTGGACAATTGGAAGTTGGCTTTGGGGCATCTTGAAGGACTGGGGTTGGAAAATATCAATGTTTCTCTTGGTCCCAGTATTGGCAATATGTGGTTGCTGTTTGGGTGTACACTGTATACCACCTTTGTGTTCTCTTTGCATAAGTGCCTTGCGCCCTAAGACTATGGACACTCAGTTAACAAAAATGAGAGTAATGTATGAACAAGAAATACAGGACATTATGGAGATCGAAATAGACTGACAAGATGGCTAGTTATGTTCAAAGGGGCGACTGTTAAGAACAAAACACAATCATGAACATTCTGCGCCATCTTGTCTGATGAAAGTTCCTACGTGCACATAAACTACAGTCATTCTGATTTACCACAGCCATTTTGTACTCTGTTGGTCACCTTCATTTCACCCTGTCCTCTAGCAGCCTTCTGACTCTCTGACCAAACCTGATATGTGTGCTGGGGGCTATAAACTATTTCCACGACAAACATCAACATCACCTGCTGCCTCAAACTCGTCTTTCCTCTCATCCCTGCACAAACGGGTTACAAATACCAAACAGACTCTTGCAAACATGGTTTATTGCACTACACACAGCAAGACTGGTTTTTTGCCAACAATGGGACCTGTTCTTATCAACAGAACGGACTCTTAGATCTGGCCGGTCTCACTCATTTTTAGACCCTGAAGCAAGGTCCAGCTGCAATTAAATTGTCTGTTTTTGACCTGGGTGGGAGGAGAGTTAATGTTGGGCTTGTGTAACCATGTTGATAAAACAATGTCAGGCTTGTGTGACAACCTGCCCGGGCGGAGACTCCAAGCTTGTAAGCATGATAAAAGAAACAAATACATTGTGTAAAACTGTATAAAAGGAAGAGTCAGAAGCATTGCCAGTAGAACACCTCCCTGAAGACATCCTGGTGTCAGCAGTTGACGTGGTCTCCTCTAAGAGTAATAAACCTTTTTCTTGCCTTCCAGCTTCCAGCGCCTGCCTCGTTATTTTAGATAGTGAATCCAAAGTGGATTAAAGGTGACTTTGCGCCGGGCAGCATTGGGGATCCCAGGAGACTCACTGCTTTTCACACAACCTTCTATGCAATCGCTGACAGATTATCTGAACCAAAAATATAGTGTAGATAGAATATCGTGTCAAAAATATTGAGGACCATAATATCAAGAAGGTAAGTGCAAATAAGTAAGTATAGATTTACAATTCTTAACTCCACATCTACATACCTTGAAGATATATATAATGTCAAGGTACATATATGTGGAGTTATATATAGTAAAACCAGGGCCGGACTGGCTACCGGGCGTTTTGGCATGCTGCCGAGCTGGGGGCTGATTTCGTTGATGGGGACCTGCGTGTGCTGAATGAAATTCGTTTTGCTTTGTTTATTTCGAAGCACACGCAGGTCTCCATCAACGAAATTAGCCCCCACCGCAGTGACCAGGGCCGGACTGGCTACCGGGCGTTTTGGCATGCTGCCGAGCTGGGGGCTGATTTCGTTGATGGGGACCTGCGTGTGCTGAACGAAATTCGTTTTGCTTTGTTTATTTCGAAGCACACGCAGGTCTCCATCAACGAAATTAGCCCCGCCGCAGTGACATCAGCCCCCAGCTCGGCAGCATGCCAAAACGCCAAGTAGCCAGTCCGGCCCTGAGTAAAACTTTGCTTACCTACAGAAACTTAGCTCCACAATATCTGAGACCTCGATATTCATGACACGATATTTTGGTTCACTATATTTCTGTTTCCCATATTCTGTCTAAATTCCAAAGTAAGAGGGGTAGGTACCCAGAGTGGAGGGGGCCCCTTGGGAGGTGGAATCTTTTCTTCTGTTGTTCACCTTTAGCAAAGGTACAAAGACAGGGCATCAAATAAGTCTTTGAAAAGTTGTATATATGTTTGTGGATTTTAATAGCAGTAGAAGTCTGAAACCAGGCTGAAGAGGTCTTTCTATATGTTATTTGACTGAACTCTGCTGTTGTAGGTGTTTTTTTTTGCTTTCTTACAAGAAAAAAAAATATTCTTTTGCATAGAGTGACCTTTTTTCCACACCCTCTCCTGTCTGCAAACTTCAATCAAGTAAGCTATTGTGAAAACCATACATTGCTGGTGTGCTTTCAGGACTAGGTTGGAAAACTTGATAGTGTAGGATGAAGCTGATCTAAAACACGATGATTCAAAGGATCATGATATTGAGAAAAGTGAAAATAAGCAGTAGCCACTGGATTATCATCCAGCTTGTTTAATTAATTTGTTTGAGACTGGTGAAACTGGGAGTTGTTCAATTGTTTCTACTTCCTGACAAGCTTTTACTTTAAAACCTTCTGTGATTGTCACTCAAGGACCTTAAAAGGTCTTAAAGAATTCTAAAAGATATTTTCTAATGATACAACCATATGAGTGAGAAGGGTTATCTACGTGAATAAACTTGCTTAAATCAAAATAAAGTTGAATAATTGTCCCGCACAATGGGTGGGATGATGGTTCTGACAATACTGTGCCAGTGTAGAGAGATTAGTCAGAAAAATTTCAATGGTCTCAGTGGGAGAATCAAATCAGGGAGTTAGATCTCCTACAAAGAACACATTTCCATGATTTAACTCGAAGAGACATAGAATTGGGAGGCCAATAAAATAACCCATGTGTATGAGCCTGTAGGTAAGAGAATAACTATTTCATCGAAAGTTTTAACAGTGGAATCTATTTGCATTACTTCCAGCTCAAATCATCACATAGCCGCTACACCCCCATGAGAGCAATTTTCCCAACCTTGTATTAAGGCACAGTCTTCTGGTTCCCAGGTGTCTGGTATACAAACAAAGGGGTTGATTACGATGGCGGAAGGACCACCACCGCCAGCCCGGCAGTGGCGATCCTTCCGCCATCTGACAGCAATTTTCCCACCGCCAAATTACGATGGCAGTGGGAATCGCTTTCGGACCGCGGTGGTCGCAAAGACCGTCCGCCACAGAACTGCCACAGGCAATCGATCCGATTGTCTGGCAGAGCGGTCAGCATGCTTAAAATGGTGGTGGTGCCTAGCAAGCACCGTCTGCAAAATTACGATGCTGGCGGAAGCCAGCCTTTCCGTGGCGGGTAAACTGCCATTGAAAGACTGGTGGAGATTGGTTTCGGGGGCCCGTTGCGGGCCCCCCTTGTGTTGGGGGAGGTGTGGGTGCATTGGGGGGTACCCATAGTAACCCCCAACATTTCACTGCACCAAGTGGCAGGCACCGTGTGGTGCCTGCCACGTAGTGCAGTGAAATGTGCAACATGCCATTTTAACTTTGCGGCGGGTGCTGCTTCCAGCAGCACCCGCCGCAATGTTAAAATGCAAGATGCGACCGCCATGGTGGCGGTTGCATCCTGATTTGGTGTGCAGGACCACCGCATGTATGGCGGACGGTCCCGGTCTCCACCACGATGGCGGACGGACTCCGGTCCGTCCGCCATCGTAATCAGCCCCTAAGTCCAGCACTTTGTCTGTAATTTAGTGGCAGTGTTTCCCTCACTGAACGTGTGTTTGTTTGAAGAGATTGAAGACTAACAGAAACAGAAGCACAGTAGAGAGATGTACCTTTTGAAGTAGTAGTCTATTGGTCTGAAAAGATCAGAATAAGAGTTTACCAAGACATGTTGCTGTTTGAGTGAATAAGGGATTTCCATCTCTGCAGGGAGCAACTTTTCCAACAGTTTGCAGTGGTTTGGTGTGGATGGTGCAAGTTAGATACAGAAGCTACCGAAAGGAGGGTGTGAGGCTGCTGCCCATTAGCAAATCCTAATTATTATAGGACTGCTGCAAGAAGTTCCGTGATCCTTGCATCTCCACTATAAAGGGAAAATAGAATTGTAGGAAGAATAATCTACTGATAGAAGGGTGAAAGTTGAGGATATTCTCTGCAGAATCTTTGTACCACGAACGTGAGAAGTATAGCGTCTGCTATCGACAGGATTTCTACACTATTTAGCCCCAGATTTCATTTTTATGCTCTGGTGTCTTGGAAGATCTGAGAAAGGTGTGAGAGCGTGCGCAACAATCTAGACAAGACTTTTAGGTTTGTGGGGACGCTCGATATTTAATGACGATAATAAGGATGATATGGATGTCATTTTAAACTCCACAGATACATCCTTTGGTTAATTTACGGACCTGCAACTTTGAGAACAGGAGGTGTTTGCCCCTGAAGTCCAGAGATAGTAATATACTGGTGTTCAAGAGATATACAAATATATCAATTTAAACCTCTATTGTAAATGAGGTGATTTTAACTGTTCCTGTTTTTATCAGCTTGAGAGAGTCATTAAACGTTGGTCTTGATAAATATGGCATTATAATATTCCCATCGAAACGCGTCGACGCCTGAGTTGTTAGGAACACAATCCGCATTATCACTGAGACTTTTGAGTGCCTATAGAGTGTATGGCACCCAGTCTCAGTTATTGAGGAACAATTACTACGGATGTGATCAGTTTAAGACAACGTTTTCTGGTCTACCTCTTGTACTCTCGAATACATTTTAAATTTATGCTGCTTAATGTCTTTGAGTGTGTTTTCCGAATGAATTTATGGAATTTGTTCTGTTTTTTATATTTCATCATGCAGTGTTATTAATTGTTCAGAGTTGTTTTATTTGATTGTGTGTCTCGTGACGAATAAAATAATTTTAAATTCTTTTTTTTAGTCTTGTATATAATAGTAGTCTTGGGTATACAGACATATTCTCCTATTCTGAGTGCAATGGATGTGATTGAGTGATAAAGTTGGATGAAGTTGGAGACTTCGGTGCTGTAATAGACATTGTTGGGTGTGTATTGCTGTCCAAAGGAAACATTTGTGATTACACGCAAGTTAGATATGCCTTTGGTGTGTCCACTTGCTTGGCTGCGGTTCTGTGTAAGAATATGTCAAATGTAAGTAGATGTGGAGTTAAGAATCGTAAATCTACACTTACATAACTATACATGCCTTCATGATATAGTGATAATCGATATCCTGTAGTTGATATTGTAACAGCTCAATATTAAAGCATCAATATTTTGGTGCCACTCCTTCAGTCACACAGCTCCCCCATTTAAATCACACATGGTGGGCCATCACATACCACTCATAGGCTGCACATTGGAACTACAATGGATAGTGACGAACGCCAACAAATACTAGCGACAAACGCCAACAAATACTAATATAACCACATAAAGAAGACATGGGGAAGGACAAGAACAGTCCTTACAACTTGTAAGCCATCATGCATCTTCATGATAAAAAGCTCTTTGTGAAATAAAGCACCAAATTAGTAGATATTCCAAAGCTACATTCACAGTACACACATCCAATATAATACTTAACATGGTCTAAGCCTACTTTAAATATGAATGACAACAATATAATTGTAATTGTGTAATACTTCCCCACAAACTAGATATCCTTGACACAAAGGAAACACAGCATCACCTTGCATTCTGTAAAGATTGACCATAGTAAATGTCAAGTCAAGTCAAATAAGCTTTATTCGAAATCACATGGTGAATCATAAAAGCTACAAAAATACAACGTTATCCTAATTAAAAAACAGTTAAAAAGATAGTTAAAACGCATGGATAAAAACAGACAAGAACATCCTCCTGTTGTCAGAAAAATTTCTACAGCTGCTTCCTACATCTTATTTCAGCCAGTAAAAACCGTGACAATACAGCACATATATACAAACTTGGGAGTGATTGCAGGTAGATAAAGGCTGGTCGACATTGCATGAAACCAAGCGGTTTTAATAGAGGCTTAATTAAACATTTCCTCAGGTCTGAGTAAAATTTACAGAAAAAAAGAATATGAATAGCACTCTGCACGGATACATTGTTACATGGGCATTTCATAGGATCGTGCATCCAGTTATTAATAATGGGGAAACTGGTTAAATGGTGGAAAATATCCAGCATAAACCGCGTCAGCACAAATCTATGACGCGGATTGTATACATTAGCTAGATAAGGTTGCATGTCATAGCTGGTCAAAATCAATTGGTTCTTCAGGACAGAGGGTTGCTTAATCTCAGTAGATAGCCTCAATTCCTCAAGTAGCGAATAACATTTACATTTTAAGGCTTTCCTGGGAATACTAATCAAAATCTCCGGGTGGTCCAAATACTCAGAATGGCCGATGTCGGACAGAAAGTCACACACAAATTTGAGCCAGGGGTTTTAAATGCCGACGTACATCTGAGGCAATCCTCTACAATGGAATGTTTAAGCTCTGTACAGAGGACCAGATCTTATGCTAGAGCAAGACTAGCTGAATCTTAATCTAGTCTGCTAAATAGGAGGCTCCCAATTCAGAATGACAAACAAAGGTTGAACAGCTTTTCGGGAGGCCAAGAACATTCCTTAGGAATGCATTTTCTGCTAACTGAAGTAAATCAACGTTCGAATATCCCCAAAGCTCTGACCCGCAGGTGGCGGTTGGTCTGCATTTGGCCTTATAGATGGCCATCGTTTCCCTCGGATGTTTAATGCTCAGCTTCCTAGAGAAGTTCAGCAAGGCCGCAGTGCTTTTAACAAATTGGAGCCTCCTTGACTTAACTGCACTGTTCCAGTTCCCTTCTTTGTTAAATAAAATACCTGGGTATGAAAAAGTAGGTGTAAACAAAATCCAAGTACCCTCGAAAAAAATGTCACAACAGTTTGTAGTTCTTTTCCCAAGTTTCATTACAAAGGTTTTGCTAATATTTATTTTTAAACCATGATTCTGCATGAACTAGGGAAATTCGTCAAGTATTCGCTGTAAGCCCAGGGGAGTGCGGGCCTTTAAAACAGCGTCATCGGCGTATAAAAGTGTCTGGATCGGTCGATGCCTAACTTGGGGTAAGTCAGTACATTTACTTTCAAGGGTTCTACCTAAGCTGTTAAGGTAAAGATTAAACAGGAATGGAGCAAGTACGCCTTCACAAACTCCTCTTTCTATGTTAAATGGCTCAGTACATTCACCGTTTAAACCATAGCGTACTCTGCCCCGGCCTGATGCGTACAAATGTCTAAGGAAGTTAAAAATTGTATAATCTACACCTATGCTAACCATGATTGACCATAGTTTATCATGCACAACAAAGTCAAAAGCAGAGGATAAATCTACAAATGCTAAAAACAGGCTGCCTCCTTTAATATGCACATATTTCCCTATAAGTAGGTTCAAATTAATGGCCTGTTCAATGGTCCCCACACCTGGGTGGAAACCATACTGCAAATGCGAAATAATGCTATTGGACTCAGCCCAGTCCTGTAATTTACCTAGAAGAATGTGTCCAGCCACCTTGACTAAGGAGTCCAACAAAGAAATAGGTCTATATTGCGCTGAATTATTATGATCTCCCTTCTTGTAAATGGGGACTATAAGGGACACCGGCCAGGTACATAGAAATCCTTCACTCCGACATGCTCTGAAAAGCAGTGTTAAAAGGGGGCCCCAAAGATCGATATTGGATTTAAACAAGTCAATGGGAATCCCATCAGGGCCTGGTTCTTTAACACCTTTGCTCGCCTTCAGAGCCAAAACTACCTCATCTAAGGTAAAGTCAGGGTAAATCTGATCAGTCGGGGGTAGCATTGTTGTGGAATCCATCATGGGAGCTGATGTAGGAAGGGTGGTGGCTGTAGACTCCTGGGTGGAATAAAGATTAGAAAAGTGGGTTAGCCATTCAGCCTCTGTGATGGTGATCTCGATACGGGGACTGTCAGCTGTATCTAAAAAAGGGGAGTTAATAATGCACCAGAAAGTTGTGTTGTCATTCATCAGGCTTGCCTCGAGTAATTGATTCCAGTACTGCACCTTCAGATAATTTTTGCGCTGTTTGATTGCAAGCTTATACAAGTGTCAGCACGCCCGGACTTCCTGGGTAGACCTAGGTTGTTTACCTAGAGCTAACTATAGCTCTTTAGGGCCCTTGTGCAGGCCGAGTCAAATCAGCCGCGATTCCCCGAACCAGCTTTGTTCCAATTGGCAGTAAGCCCTTCTCTAATACCTTTTTTTATTTGTTTGAAGGCCGTGATAATTTTGTGTGCCTCTGCAGACTCATCAAGACATGTATCAAAAGCTGCGCTCTGATTTAAGATTACATTTTCTAGGAAAATGGTTGGATTTATTATGGACCAACTCAAAGAATACCCATTGCGGCGGGAGATTTCAATATTCTCCATGGTTGTTACACTTTGATTAAGTTAAGAAAAGGGGTTGATATTCAAAGCTACACTTTGGGAAAAGTGATCGCTAATTGTAGTGTCATGGATAACGAAATCTAAAAACAACGCTGGGTAACGCAAAGGGAACAACAGGAAGTCTATGGTACTGTTCTCCCCTCTACCATTATAAGTACTCTTGACTTCGACTGGGGGCTAGTCAGTTCATTGCAGAAACTCAGATTGTATTTAAAAAGTCAATCATTTAACAAATCCCTGTAATATGTATTTAAAAAATGAGTGATATCACCGTTATCTGGGTCAGCCAGCCCACAGACCTTATTGGATGGTTGGGGACATATACAGAGATTAAAGTTACCACTCCATGGGATGATTGAGTCCCTGCATCCAGTAGGAAAAGCTGACTCGAGATCGGTGTCTAATTGGTGGAGGATGGAAATAATATCCCGCCCACAGGCATTGTTATAAAAATTTACTATAGCCAAAGTGGTATGCGATGTAATCTGGATTGAGATGATTTGATAGTATACTTTGGTCGTAATCACTGCAATGTTCAGAGGGGCCATCTTGTTTGATACATAAATGCATAAGCCCCCTTCGGGTCTCCCACAGGTAGAGGGGATTGCTAGGGAGTGAAATGTTTTGAAACCTTTGAGATGAATTGGGTTCACAGACCATGTTTCTTGTAAGAATAGAATAGGAAACTTAGACACAAAGTCAAGCCACTCGGTCCTGGTACATTTGTGACGCAACACGACAATGTTCTAAAATAAGGTAGTGTTAGCTAAAATGGGAAGGTTGTCCTGGGATCATGTCAACTGAGTGGCTATAAGGTCCCTGTTAGATTTGGGGGTCTCTAGTTGGCAGAGGTAGGTACCTTTGACCAAATAAGGACCCTTGCGTATAGTCAGGGTAAGGGGGTACACTCCTAAAATAACCCCTGCTCACCCCCTTGGTAGCTTAGCATGAACAGACAGGCTTATCTCAGAGGCAGTGTGTAAAGCATTTGTGAACACATACAGTAATCCAGTGACAACACTACAGATGGACACCACACAGGTTGTATATTAAAAATAAGTATCTTTTATATAGACTTAACACAAGACCACAAACAACAAAAATCCACAATACTGTACTTAAAACTGGTAGAATTAGCTTAGTTCTCTTGAGATGGTAAATGCGACACTTTGAGTTCAATGTACCTTTGGATGTGTAACGCAATACAACGAAAGTGTTGCAGGGAAGGTGATGCGTCGGTTCCTTACACGCAAGAACGGTGATGCGTCGGGTCCCTACTGATGCGTAGGGGATGCGTCGGTTCTTGGCGTGGGGAGGTGATTAGTCGGTTTCTTACTGCGCTTCCGTGGCGATGCGACCAGCAACGCCGTGATGCGATGAAGATCCGGTGCAATGAAACAAAGATGGCATCTTCTTCTTGATGCAACACGATGCGTGCACGCCCGATGGCCGTGCGGCGACTCAACGATTCTTCTGAGCCGCGACAGGCCCTGCGACACGCTTCCCGGTGATGCAGGGGCGTCTGATGCGACGTCGATCCTCTTCTACGGCAAAGCGAGGCGCTTCGGCGATGCGATGCGACAGATGCAGTGGCGACACCCTTCTTCAGCGTTGCGCCGACAGCGTCTGCGGCGGCGACACGCTTCTCCGATGATGCGGAGGCGTCTGATGCGACATCGATCCTCTTCTCCGGCGATGCGAGGCACTTCTGCATTGCGAAGCGACAGCGGCAGCTGCGACACGCTTCCTCAGCGATGCAGCGGCTACGGCGGCAACACGCTTCTTCGTGAGTCGCGCTTCCAGCTCCTTGCGACACAGAGTCCGTCAGAAGGCCCAACACAACAGCAGGCACTTCAAAAGAACTCTTGGGGAGCTGGTGGGTGAAGTCTGTTGTCCCTGAGACTTCAGCAGGAGGCAAGCTCTCTCTCAAGCCCTTGGAGATCCTTTACAAGTTGAATGAAAAGTAGCACAAAGTCCTTTCTCCTTTCTTTGGCAGTCAGGCAACCACTGCAGGCCAATTCCCCCAAACAGCACTCAGCATAGGGATAGTCTCCTCCTGCAGTCTCTCTCTCTGGTTCCTCTCCTCAGCAAAGATTCTTCTTGTTTCCCAAAGTGATCTAAAGTTCTGGGGTTTGGGTCCCCTCTTTTATACTCATTTTCCCTTTGTTCTCTGAAGGCAGAGAGGCCTTTGCCTAGTCCAAACCAGTTCTGGTCAGTCCTGGAGCACTTTGTTGGCAAGACTCCTTCTTTCCTTTCACAGTGTAGGCCAGGGACATCAGACGCACCACAGGAGGTGGAGCCAGCATTGTGGAGGGAAGGCACAGCCCTATTCAGGTCCCAGGTGCAACTCCTCCCACCCATCTACATGCAGATCTCTCTATTCAGCCCTGTGCTGACTCACCCTGTCTCCTGGAATCTCCCAGCCCCTGTCACCCAAACTCCAGACATGGAATACACAACCTAGCAGAGGCAGGCTTGGATAGTTAGGCAAGAAAATACCTACTTTCTAAAAGTGGTATTTTCAAACACAGAATGTTAAAACCAACTTCACTAAAAGATGTATTTTATCATTCTGAGTTCAGGCATACTAAATTCGTTTTTCTACCATGTTCCCTAGGTCAGTTAGGATTATAAGATGTAATAATCAAACTGCCCATTCTGGCCTATGGGGAACAGGTAGCCTTGCAATAGTGAAAAACGAAAATGGCTGTAATTCACTATTAGGACATGCCACACACACCAGGGCATGTCCTACCTTATACTTACAATGCACCCTGCCCTTGGGCCTACCATAGGGGTGTCTGATATGAAGAAAAGGGAAGGTTTAGGGACTGGCAAGTGGGTGCACTTGCCCAGTCAACATGGCAGTACCAGACTGCACACAGGCTCTGCAATGGCAGACCTGAGACACACTTTTACAGGCTGCCTCTGTGGGTGGCACAACCAGTGCTGCAAGCACACCAGCAGCATTTGGTTTACAAGCCCTGGGCACACTCAGTGCACTGTACTAGGGTCTGACAAGTAAACCAAACCAGCCAATCATGGAGTCACTAATCCATACATCAATTTATCATAGAGAGCATATGTACTTTAGCACTGATCAGCAGTGGTAAAGTGCCCAGAGTCATAAAACAGCCAACAACAGGTCAGAAAAAAATATAGGAGGAAGGCAAAAAGTTCCGGGATGACCCTGCAAAAAGGGCCAAGTCCAACACAACCCCCTTCCAGCCAAAACGCAGGGTAGACCAATCACTATCTTGGTGGGCTTCCCCGCTTTGGGCGATAGAACCTGGACCTGGCCCGCCACTGCAGGGGCTTACTCCAGTTCTATGCCAATCTGAACCTATTGGAATCCCTCTGTCCAAACTCTCAGGGCCCACCAAGCTAATCCATGGGGAACCCTTCTCCTCACCTGTGGACACCACCTGTGCAAAACCTAACCTTAACTTGCTCACAGGTGTGTCCCAACAGACAGTCAGCAAGCCGCATCGGCCACTGACAGTGGTCAGGGATGAGACCCAGGCCTTATGCCTCTCAGGGCTCTCAAACCTCTGTGGCGTCAGAGAGCGGGGGGCAGTAGCCCCAGGTGCTTGGCACCCTTTGTCCACTTTCCCTCCTGTCAGGTCAGGTATGACATCCTGTCACTGACCTACCAGCCCTGGGCCTGTACCCGGTGGCTGGACAGGAGACTGGGGTGGGCTTCCCCACACCCGGTCCTCCTCCTCCTTGTTGGGGCTCTGTACCCTCCCACCTGGAGTGGTACCCCCTTCCAGAATTGCCAGGGCACCTGTGGCAGGTGTCCTGCTCAATTCGCCCACCAGTTCAGTGGTTCTATCCTGCAACTGAGCGTCCAGGTCAGGGGGGACACCCTGAACCTGGTCCTCCAATCTAGGGTCTAAACCCTCCAGTTGAACCGGGGTCAGAGGCGAGGACTCCCTCCCTCTGCACCCCCTTCCAGAGTACTGCCCCCTCCCATCAGGAGCGGTACCCCCAGAAGACAAACCGGTCAGGACACTGTTTACAGTTGTCCCACCCTCCAGGTCAGACAACACCTGAACCTGGCTTCCCAGCCCAGGGACTAAACCCTGCAGCTGAGCACCCACCTGGCGCACCAGGACTTCCTTGGGAGCACGCATGCCCCCCCTGAGGGTGACACATAACTCATGTGTCGTGTGACAGCCTGCCTGGCGCAGATCTCCCGACCCCTGTCCCTCTGACAGTGCGTGAAGATCCCCCAGGACCGAAGTGGTGTCACCATGGTCCTTCACCGGTGACTCAGCCCTTCTGGCTGGCCCCTGACCTACTGGTTCTTCCACTGGGGACTCTTTCCCCCTCTCACCCCTCAATCTGGACGTCTGCACCCTCCACTTAGAAGTGGCACTGCCAGACACTAAAACTGATGGAGGCCTGCTTACAGACACTCCCAGTTCCCCAGACACTAGGGTATCCTCCTCAACGGGCGGCCCATCAGGACAGCCTAGGCTCCCTACCTGGTGTTCCCTTAAAGAACCATCCAGGCCCTGAGACTGGGTTTCGGGCACCTTGGGACACGCAGCCCCACACTCACTCCTTCTCCACTGAGACAGGACGTGAGTCCCTACACCCCTCCCACTACACTGGGATCTAGCTGGGCTACTCTGAACCTCTTCCCCCACCTCACTTGGTTGGGAGAAGCCTGAGCCACCTTCTTTCGGATCACCCCCAGATACCTCTTCAGATCCTCTAACACGCAGCCAGAGGTCTGCCTCCTTGGTGAGCTCCCTGGGGTCAGGGAACTCACTCTTCAACAGGTGTTGGCATAGCTCTGGAAACCAGGGACTTACAATATGCTCTCCCACAATTGGATCACACAGCCCCTTATAAGGGTTAACCAAACTATCCTTCACCTCAAGAGTCAGTAGAGTGTCCCTCCCACCACTAGGACTATGAACCCCTGTGCCAGTTCCCCAATCCACCTCAGGGACACTGCGCACCACTGGAGCTACCTCATATCCTGGAATCCCCTGGTGTATATTAACCCCCTCCTTCAAGTCAGGCGCCACATCTCTGGGTGTGTGTACTGCTCCCTCAGCACTATCTAATTCAATTTTGCTGCCACCATCTGAGCTGGATTCCACCTCCAACTCAGCCAAGCTCACTTCTTGAGCTTCACACATTTCTTTTTTAGCTAAGGCTCGCTCGATCTCCTTGCACTCCCGGTCTAGCTCCCTCAGCCTCCGGTCACGAGCACGAATCCGATTCCTCTCTTCACGAGCCAATCTTTCCCAAAATGTTTCCTCCTCAGGGCCACTGCCCTCTTGGTATTCTGACTGGGGATCCTCCCCCTCAGATTCCTCCTCAGAGTCATCTGCTAGTGTTGCTTCCCAGCGTAGCACCTCATAGCTATGCAGGGCTACCTCAAGATCCTGCCTTGTGGATCTCCTCTTCACAGGCAGCCCCCTCTCCTTGAAAAATACTTTTAGTTCCCTTATCTTGTAGATATTCAGTTGCCAAAAGTTGACTTCCATTTTGACAAGGCCCAACATGTGCAACAACTAACCAGAGTTTCAAAAACCAAAGTCCAAAGGGAAACACGGAAAAATAGTATGTGGTTGCGTTTGGTCTGCACTCACTAGTAGTGTACACCAATTACTGTAAATGAATCACAAATGCAAGTCCAGAATCCTCACCGCTGACCACCAATGTTAGATCTGGGGGTCTCTATTTGGCAGAGGTAGGTACCTTTGACCAAATAGGGACCCTTGTGTCTAGTCAGGGTAAGGGCGTACACTCCTAAAATAACCCCTGCTCACCCCCTTGGTAGCTTGGCATGAGCAGACAGGCTTATCTCAGAGGCAGTGTTTAAAGCATTTGTGAACACATACAGTAATCCAGTGACAACACTACAGATGGACACCACACAGGTTGTATATTAAAAATAAGTATCTTTTATATAGACTTAACACAAGACCACAAACGACAAAAATCCACAATACTGTACTTAAAACTGGTAGAATTAGCTTAGTTCTCTTTAGATGGTAAATGCGACACTTTGAGTTCAATGTACCTTTGGATGCGTAACGCTATACAACGAAAGTGTTGCAGGGAAGGTGATGCGTCGGTTCCTTACACGCAAGAACGGTGATGCGTCGGGTCCCTACTGATGCGTAGGGGATGCGTCGGTTCTTCTCGGCGTGGGGGGGTGATGCGTTGGTTTCTTACTGCGCTTCCGTGGCGATGCGACCAGCAACGCCGTGATACGATGAAGATCCGGTGCAATGAAACAAAGATGGAGTCTTCTTCTTGATGCGACACGATGCGTGCACGCCCGATGGCCGTGCGGCGACTCAACGATTCTTCTGAGCCGCGACAGGCCCTGCGAGACGCTTCCCGGAGATGCGGTGGCATCTGATGCGACGTCGATGCTCTTCTCCGGCGATGCGAGGCGCTTCGGCGATGCGATGCGACAGCTGCAGTGGCGACACCCTTCTTTAGCGATGCGCCGACAGCGGCTGCGGCGGCGACACGCTTCTCCGATGATGCGGCGGCGTCTGATGCGACGTCGATCCTCTTCTCCGGCGATGCAAGGCGCTTCTGCATTGCGAAGCGACAGCGGCAGCTGCGACACGCTTCCTCAGCGATGCAGCGGCTGCGGCGGCGACACGCTTCTTCTTCGTAAGTCGCGCTTCCAGCTCCTTGCGACACGCAGTCCCTCAGAAGGCCCAACACAACAGCAGGCACTTCAAAAGAACTCTTGGGGAGCTGGTGGGTGAAGTCTGTTGTCCCTGAGACTTCAGCAGGAGGCAAGCTCTCTCTCAAGCCCTTGGAGATCCTTTACAAGTTGAATGAAAAATAGCACAAAGTCCTTTCTCATTTCTTTGGCAGTCAGGCAACCACTGCAGGCCAATTCCCCAAACAGCACTCAGCATAGGGATAGTCTCCTCCTGCAGTCTCTCTCTCTGGTTCCTCTCCTCAGCAAAGATTCTTCTTGTTTCCCAAAGTGATCTAAAGTTCTGGGGTTTGGGTCCCCTCTTTTATACTGATTTTCCCTTTGTTCTCTGAAGGCAGAGAGGCCTTTGCCTAGTCCAAACCAGTTCTGGTCAGTCCTGGAGCACTTTGTTGGCAAGACTCCTTCTTTCCTTTCACAGTGTAGGCCAGGGACATCAGACGCACCACAGGAGGTGGAGCCAGCATTGTGGAGGGAAGGCACAGCCCTATTCAGGTCCCAGGTGCAACTCCTCCCACCCATCTACATGCAGATCTCTCTATTCAGCCCTGTGCTGACTCACCATGTCTCCTGGAATCCCCTAGCCCCTGTCACTCAAACTCCAGACATGGAATACACAACCTAGCAGAGGCAGGCTTGGATAGTTAGGGAAGAAAATACCTACTTTCTAAAAGTGGTATTTTCAAACACAGAATGTTAAAACCAACTTCACTAAAAGATGTATTTTATCTATTCTGAGTTCAGGCATACTAAATTCGTTTTTCTACCATGTTCCCTGGGTCAGTTAGGATTATAAGATGTAATAATCAAACTGCCCATTCTGGCCTATGGGGAACAGGTAGCCTTGCAATAGTGAAAAACGAAAATGGCTGTAATTCACTATTAGGACATGCCACACACACCAGGGCATGTCCTACCTTATACTTACAATGCACCCTGCCCTTGGGCCTACCATAGGGGTGTCTGATGTGAAGAAAAGGGAAGGTTTAGGGACTGGCAAGTGGGTGCACTTGTCCAGTCAACATGGCAGTACCAGACTGCACACAGGCTCTGCAATGGCAGACCTGAGACACACTTTTACAGGCTGCCTCTGTGGGTGGCACAACCAGTGCTGCAAGCCCACCAGCAGCATTTGGTTTACAAGTTCTTGGCACACTCAGTGCACTGTACTAGGGTCTGACAAGTAAACCAAACCAGCCAGTCATGGAGTCACTAATCCATACATCAATGTATCATAGAGAGCATATGCACTTTAGCACTGATCAGCAGTGGTAAAGTGCCCAGAGTCATAAAACAGCCAACAACAGGTCAGAAAAAAATATAGGAGGAAGGCAAAAAGTTCCGGGATGACCCTGCAAAAAGGGCCAAGTCCAACAGTCCCTATGAGGGCTGGGCTGTAAAGAAGAGGAATCACATTCAGCCATTGTATCTGGACGAGAACCAAGATTAAGCTCGGGTAGGGTAAAGATTCTAATATGAGGACCCTCGCTAGGCTTGGTAGGGGCCATCAGTCAATCCACAACATGAGAGTAGACAGGCAATCAAACCTGTTGTAAGTTGCAATGGGAAATAAGGGAGCAGATAACTGCGCCTGGTTGAGGTGGGCTGGCTGATGGAAAAGTTGTTTAGAGACGGGAGGCTGGTAAAAGAAGTCAAGGGGTAAAACTGCATTTTGTTTTGCAGTCAAGGAGGGAGAGCTGGCTCTCTCTAGGATGGTCTCAACTAATTTAGGAGATTTAAAAGAAAGTACCACACAATCGCCCTGGAATAATTTGCATCCCAAGCCAACCAATTTGACTCTCCAGATCATCTTAAGATCTGCAAAGAGTGCTCCACCCAGCCCCACCCTCTCATTTAGCCAATTTAAGGATGTACCCAGGATTCATGAGCAAAGGTAGAAGCGGAGGGGACATTAGCTAGGATTACCACGTAAGCTGTAGCTGCAGGAGGAAGCTCCAAGCGCTCAGATTTCAAAATTGGAAAAGAACTTGGTAAATCATTATTCACGTTATTGGCTAAAGGTGGATTGTAAAGGATAGAATCTCACAGGGAGGGATGAGGGGCTTGGTAGGACCAGCATACAGGCCCCGGGGATACTGGTAAAGAGATGAGGGTATGCTGTTCCTAGGGGGGCGGGCGGGGCAGAATGAGAGATGTGCAGGCCACGTCAATAATGTCAGTTACAGACAGGTGCTAGATAGGACAAGATAGTGTGTGCTCTCGTCCTGGGATAGCGCCACTAAGGAGCAAGGGCCCTCACACACACACCGTATCTTGTCCTATCTAGCACCTGTCTGTAACTGACATAACTGACGTGGCCTGCCCCATCTCTCATTCCGCCCTGCCGCCCCCCCCCTCCCTTAGGAACAGCATACCCTCTTCTCTTTACCAGGATTGTAAGGGATGTCACGTGTTATGGGTAATTGATTACTAAGGGCGAGACAGACCTGTTGGGACAAAGGAGTAGGGTTAGGACTGCAGCCGGTCGGTATGTTATTGGGTGAGGGTACAATGGGAGCGCTGGCTAAAACTGGAAGCAGTTGAAGTTGCTTCCTTTGGGCTGGGCAAAAAACGTTGGGCCCTACTAGGTGCTGTGGGGGTACTGTGTTGTCCCTCACTGGGGGATGACATTCAGATGGCACGTGGACCTTCCCCAGCAGGTCCATACAAATAAGAACAGTACTTTCAATGACTTTTAATCTCTCAGTAAGAACACTAAATGAGAGCCTAACCATGTCCGTGAGAGCTTGTACTGAGGCTGCCAGAGAGGAGTAATTCTCAGTTGGTGTGAACGTATTGTTAACTGATGCATTAGTGGGTTTCTTGGATGTTGTTCGGATCTGGGGAGTGCTTTTCTTTGGGTGCCATCCCCCCCCACCCCCTCCCCCTGGGGATCTAAAAGGATCTGAGTCAGGTTGCTGGACAGTGTTTTAAGGCACTTTCTCGGGGGTTGAGTGACTAGCAAGAATGAGGAGAGAGATTTGGCAGCACTCTCATCCAGTTCCGTGCCGTCCAACTGCCTCCTGCTGGTTAAACTACCATGAATGGGAATGAGGTTGGAAGTATGGTTGGGCCCTGCAATAATTGTAACCGTTCAGGAATTGTCAACAGTACAACTAGTTAAGGACTCCTCAGCACTCATAATCTGCTTTTCAATCACCCCCATAGTTCCAGTGATGTAGTTCAAAATAGAGGAGGAAGCTCGAGTTCTGTTAGGGGATTTGGCCGCCGTCCCGCCAGGGTGTATCCTTTTCACCATAATCAGGACCTTTCTGTGAACAATCCTAGTATAAATGTAAACCTTACATAGTCAATGGAAGGTCAAGGTGGTAGTTCGTGTCCTACCCCAGAAAAGGGTTGAAAGAGTCAGTGTTGCAGGTTGGTGATATCTAAAATAAATGTCGGCAGCTGTAGCCAGATCTATGCAAAGAAAATAAAACAATCTTCACAGACCTCAAGGGCGGGTTTCAGGTGCATGATTTAAGAGTTCCAGATTTCCTTCCCAGCGAACCAAGGGGGGTGGCCCTGCCCTGCCTCTTCCTCTTGCTGACAGGTGCAGGTGGGCCCGCCCTTGGCCCGAGCTTTGCGGTGATGCTTTTTTGGCACCGGGAGGGCTGACTCCACCTCCCACTTCGAGATGAGGAAGCTAGGGGACCGAGTCCCACCCCAGCCATCTGCTTAACATAGGTAGTAGGTGCCCCGGGCCTCGGTTGGCCCCTCTGCTGTAGATCACACACTGCGGTAGTGAGGTGACGCTTTTATGGCGCCGGGATGGCTGACTCTGCCTCCCGCTTCGAGATGAGGAAGCTGGGGGACAGAGTCCCACCCCAGCTGTCTGCTTAACGCAGGGGATCTACAGCAGAGGGGCCTCAGACGGCCCCTCTGCTGTAGATCCCCTGCGAGAAAGCCCTGTTCTGATTTTCTATGGTTGTCCTCCTCTGGAAGGCATACTGTGACACGAGCGAAAACGGTGGAGGCTGCAGTGTGTCTGACTTGGAAAAGCAGTTGTCTTGTCTAGTAAGCAGATGTTTCCTTTCTATTTCAGCAGGTTCTCCAGCTATCATGCATACTGTAAACCATGAGATGTTGAGCGAGGATTGTAAAACTTGAAATGATTCTGGATGTTTCTGCTTGGAGCCATTCCAAAACCTCAGCACCGGAATTGTTCTCGGCGATGATATGAGTGATGTAGTCACATGCCTGCCTGGAGCGTCTTCCCCCTCCAGAACAGTCCAGTCCCTCCAAATTGCCGATTACTTCTGCTGCATATCATTCCTGTGGCCACCGGCTGCTCAAAAAAGCTCCAAATATGCAGCAATGTCGCATCAACACTGCTGCCGAACCCAGAGCCGCTACCAATGGCCTCTGACTCTGGGGACCAGAGGCTGTATTTCGCTGGCTGCGCAGAGAGACGCTGAAGCCACCATGATGGGAGATCAACTACAATTAAGAAGGGGTTGGATCATTAATGTGGTCTGGTGCAGGACACTAAGGCTCACATGGATAGTAGCTGTGACATATACTGCAAGTAACTAATTACACCCCACTGGAGTTCAATAGAAAGCTATCAGCAACCAATGCTTTCTTTCCGACACACCAGGGACAGACTATATCACCATGGCGATGCAGTGCGCGCAACGAAATTCGTTTTATTTATTTAAATGTTTACTTACCTGTATTCGGCCGTAATCCGTGGTTTACTACCCCCCCCCATCCTGCCCCTCCTCCGCCCCACGTCACCGCCCGGCCGGCACTCCTACCACGGACCGCTACTGCTCTGTCATACTTGGAGGATGCTCTTGTACTTCAGAGAAATGGTGTTCCAGATTGTACTAAAGTAGTGTTGCAGTGTAAAAGACAATAATCAACCTGCATGGGGGCATGCATACTAACTTCAATCCCTTGCTCCGCTCTAATACAGCTTCTCTAGCAGTGACAGGGTTTTGGGTGGGTAGGTGGACATCAGACACCCACTGCTTTACTCCTTTTTCTTCTGATTCTGGATTTTATCCAGTCTGTCACGCTGATCTAGTAACGTTGGGTCAAAGAGTACATTTTCATATCATCAATCACAGTCTGAAACATCATTGTTTGCATATTGTAGTGCACATGTACAAAAAGACACAATGCATTTTGGAAATATATGTGATAATCACATACTATTTTGCGTACATATCTGTTTTATCCCTCAATACTCCAAGAAATATCTTTAACTTTTATAGGGAATATCTTAGGTAGGTGACCAAGAGCAGTATACAAAGGTTGTACTACATATGGATATCTTACTTTGGTAGTATATTATGTTATTTGTCTAACAGCATCTAAAATATATTCTAACATTCATGCACCAGAAAAATATATCTTCTACAAAAATGTCTAGAGATATCTTACTAGAGGTTATGTATTTGTTGTGTAGCATAAAACACATTATGTAAATAAATATAAACCTATGTATTCCAACTTGGTTTCTTTAACATGCTGTCGCAAAGGTCTTGAATAAGTCACAGGTTGTGAGTTTCTTGATGTTTATCATATATGGCATGTAGCATGAGTGTCCTGATCAGTTTGACACATAATTCCTAAAAGCCCAATGTTATGTTGCATAAACCTAAATTTACGTCTCAGAAATTATGTGGCAGGTGCATAACCTTAAATGTGGAAGTGGAAAACACTGCATCCATTCTACAATGAACTGCATCCAGATCTATCTTGGTGCTGCTGCCGCACCTGTTAATTAAAAATAACCTGAAGAGCATGGTTACTGGACCTAAACTTTATGGTGGATGGAATGGAGATTGCTGAGGAGGCAGTACTCTTATAATGGCAACAGCTTTATGGACCTGCAGAGCAGCATCTGAGCACAAGGGCCAAGATGGAGATCTGTCAGGACATATACAGGAAGTGCACTACAGTGGAGACTACTAACATAGCAGTCTGGCATAACAGGAAGCGCTTGGAAGAACTCTATTGGTACTCCAGATGTATAAGAGAGGCCATAACAGCTGAAGGGGCACTCCCGTCCCTCCCCACTGCACGAGTGTTGACTGTGACAAGTCTGAACCCGCTGGATTAGCTGTTGATATAAGGGCAAACACAACAAAATGATGGGCGGAGTGTTGAAACTTTTCAACCACATACCCCCAGTCAAGAGATCTGGGTTTAATCCATTGTTCTTTTGCTCACTATGCCACCCCAGTTTGAACCCAGCCATATGCAAATCAGTCTTGACCCTGCTCCTCATGGGAACAGTCTAGCCCGAACTGCCAGGCCAGGTCCTCCCTGGACCGGAAACCAGCATCCAGGGACCGGTTTCAGGGTATCACCACTCATCAGCCAGGCTAGCTTGAATCCAGTGGCACTGCGAGCAAGGGACCATGTTCATCAATTGTTCTTTTGTATTTGTGGCCCTAAGTGGGAAGGGAATGCCCAGACGCGAGGGCTGCGCTCACCATGCCACTGGAGTAAAGCTAGCCTGGCTGATGAGGGGTGATACCCTGAAACCAATCCCAGGTTACTTGTTTCCAGTCCAGGGAGGACCTTGCCTGGCAGTTCGGGCTAGATTGTACCCATTGGGAACAGGGTCAAGACTGATTTGCATATGGCTGGGTCTAAACTGTATTGGCATGGTGTGCAAAAAAACGATGGATTTAGGCCCAGATCCATTAGATAGAATATAAAGAGAGAACTCAGAATCAGATTACTAAGTTAAAAATTTCCCTTTGATTCGCCAAGCTGACTCCAAACCTTAAGCGAAATATAAGATAACACTGGGACTAGTGTCTGTTTTACAGATCTTGATGGCACTATAGTGATCTTTCATCCCTAGAAGTTTACAGAGAGGAATAATCATCTTGGACTTTATTTTACAATATATGATGCAGAAAAATAATATATGTTCCTCAGTCTCTGGGTAGAGGGTTACAGACTGACACCATGTGGTATTTGATGTAAAATGAGACTACCTTTTTGTGAATATTACCATGGGGAGCATGCCCAGTCTGAATTTAATATAAAGTGCTCTAGTGCTATCTGGTTCATTATAATCTAGAACATTTTCATACCTAAAATCAAATTTATGTGATGAAAATACTTCAGTTAGGCTCCCGGCATTCTCTGAAATCTGGTTGGCTGAGATACATTGCCAGAATCTTTCCTTTAATATTTTTTACAATATCAAGGGATACTGACATGGTTCTTCCAAAACTCTTTTAAGCCCAACTTTTCATACCACAATTTAACATGAGCGACCCATACTAGATCACATGTTTCAGGTTTATGTTTTATATCGTGCAGGGCTATTCTATAGGGTTCAAACTCGTCAATATCCCATACTCATATCCAATGAGCTTAAGGTTTTAATTTTGCTTTATGGGACATTGGTAATAGTGGCAGGTCTAATCGGATCAGTGAAGTAGGGGCACTCTTCAGCACTTTGAATGTAGACTTAATAAATTTGTTTTAGCTCTTGTATAAAGAGGCAGCTTTACAATTACCCCATAGTTCTGCCCCATCTAATGTTGCACTTGCTACTTTGGCCATATACATCTCTAGTACCAGAACAGTAAATAGGAAGCTATAGAAAGGTAGGGCAAATGATACATTAATTTTCAAAACAATAGTTAGCCTCAGGCCTATAAAGCATCCGCAGTAATCACACCTGAAATTATATCTGATCCACAGTCACAATGGGAAATTTTCAGACTGCAGCACACTCCCTCCGCACTATATGATGATATGAGAGTCAGGCAGGTGGGACCCATCCGAAGAGCTTCAAAAGGGGAATGGAGTGTTGAAAACAGGGGTGTAATGGAGGCCCTGGCAGCGCCAGCTGTGCCTGGACTGCCCACACTGTTCACCTTAATGGAGTCCTCCTTAGGCTGGCCAGCTGCAAACAAATACAAACACTCAGAAGCAGTAAGGCAGTCAGGAAATGAATAATGGGGGACCCTCACCTTACCTTGTAGGGGATCCCCAGAGGTTTTGTTATGCAACTGGTTGAAAACATTAGAGTCTTGCGGCAGGAACAGTGCTGGGACTTCTAAATGACGGAGACCCATGCTCAAGCGTATTGAGGGGGAGCATTGGAGCTTCAGATCTCTGCTGTGGAATAAAAAAGTCTGTGAGAGTTAAGCAGCAGGGACTCATCACTCCAAAATGGTTCTGTGAGATAGTCCTATCATGTCACACCTCACCTGATGAACTTTGGGGTGGGGGATTTAGCATGGGATAGACATATTCAAAAGATGTATCTGCTTTTTTACAGCTGGCATTGCATCCACTCTGTTGCAAGAGTTCTTAAAAGCTGCAGTAGGTCACTGCACCATCCATAGTTGTTCTACCTCAACTCCTCCATATTTGGCAATTTAACTCTCCGCAGGATGTCATTTTGTTGTTGAATCTGGTTGTCTAGGATGCCGGATGATGCTTGGCTATGGGCAAAGGGTCACTCAATAGATTCCTGGCCAAGTCTCACAGTTACCTACTGTTGAAAAAAGCCTCCCTCTCGTGAAACAGGTCTGCCCTAGAACCCCACCACCCATATATGGTCAATGATCCCTTGGTCTCTAGGAGACTGTAGTGGTGGGGTGCCCACAGGTGAGAATTATGTGGAATATCTAGTTCTTGTAATGCCCACTCCTGTCTAGGAGAGTCCAGCAGGGTCTGCCGTAGACCATCCAGAGTTTGGCAGACTGGGTACTCCTTCAAAAAGGCTATGGTACACTGACCCCCAAACTGACAGTCTGCCCACCTCATTTAGAGATGTGCAGGCCAAATGTTTTCTGTCAATGGAGCCACAATTTGTGGCTCTATCAATGGAGTACTTTCTCCTGATGGCCTGATGGAGGAGGGACCTTTGGTTGAAGAGGTGGAAGGACTTTACACTGTCTGGCCTATTTAGGGTGAGCTGCAAGAAATATTTTTTTCCTGTCCATCACCACCAGGAAAAACCTGTCAGTAGGGAACTGAAAAGAAATTACCCCAACAACCTGGGAGAAAACTCCAAGGGTGTGGGGCCATTAATTTTTTTATTTTTCAAAAGCAAACTCCCACGTTGAGACTAGTAACTTATAAGTAAAACACATATGCCAATTGTGGATAAGCCAAAAGTTACCATGTTTTAGGGAAAAAGCACATGCACTTTAGCACTGGTCAGCAGTCCTAAAGCCAGAAACAATTAATTCAGCAATTCAGGAGATCGGAGGGCAAAAATTCAGGGGAAACCACACCAAGGAAGCCAGGTCTAACATGTGTTTCCCTATCATCTGAAAGTGAGGCGAGCTACCCAACCCCTTGGGAGTTCTCTTCTCTAAGGTGGAAAGACCTGGAGAGACCATCAGCATTGGCGTGGTCTGTTCAAGGACAGTGTTCAACTGTAAAGTCCATTCCTTGTAAGGAGATGGACCACCTCAACAATTTGGGATTCTCACCCTTCATTTGCATTAGCCATCTGAGAGGCCTGTGGTCTGTCTGAACCCAGAAGTGAGTGGCAAACAGGTATGGCCTTAGCGTCTTCAGCATCTAGACCACAGCAAAGGCTTCCCTTTCTATTGTGCTCCACATCATTTCCCTGGGAAGTAGCCTCCTACTGATCAACGCTACAGGTAGATCCAGGCCCTCTATTTATCTATGAGAGCACGGCCCATACACCATGCTCTGAGGCATCTGTTTGAACAATAAATCGTTGGGAGAAATCAGGGCCCTTGAGCATTAGGGACCTCCTTCCTAATGCTGGCTCTCATCTTATCAGACAACCTGTTAATTTTGTTCTTCACAGGTGTGCTGTCCCCAGTATCATGAGTACACCATGTAGTGAGTCCTGGGGTAAGGGAGAACAAAGAGGCAAACTGCCCCAGTAACTGGCAGCAGTTTCTCTGTTCTTCTAAGGTCAGTGTAGGTGAGAGGCTGACACCCTCCACGGACCCATCCTGCTCCTTGGAAGACAGGAGGTCGGGGAGAGGTTCGCTCTCCTTTTCTACCGTATCATCTGTAACCAGGAGCATGGTAACCTCAGACTGTTCAAAGTGGGGCTTGAGGCGATTAACATGCAGGACCCTCAAGGGGTTCCTAGAAGTCTTGCGGTCCACCAGGTAGGTGACATCGTTCTTTCGCTCCTTCGCCTCATAGGGCCCAAACTAGCAGTCTTACAGAGCTCAGGGCTCCATCACCACACTTTTTGACCAGGCTGAAACTCAACCACAGTGGCATTCTGGTCATACCAGAATTTTATGTCCTCCTGGCTAGCTTCTGTATTCTCCTGGGTGAGTTTCTGGAAGTGGGCTGTTTGGTTGCGAAGGGCCAGCATGTAGCTGACCACATCCTGCCGGCTCTCTTGGGAGTTTGCTCCCAACCCTCCTTCACCAAACTGAGAGGCCCTCTCACAGGGTGCCTGTCCTGACCATGACCTCCTTTTTTCTCTCACTCCTTCTGTACCTTGTGTGTGGGGGAATTGTGGGATCGAGCACACGTCTCAGTGCCTCCCTGGCTGTTCATGGGACTCATTGCCCCGTAGACTTGACAACGTTCTTTGCATGGTAATTATCCCCTGGGGCCATAGGCCACTGAGTCATGAAACACAAAGTACAAACAGTAACATCCCCCAGGGCCTTTAGGCCAACTCATCATGACTATGGTGATATTTGGGCTGACTCATAGGCACAGGACTATGGGGATATTTGGGCTGACTCATAGACACATGACTATGGGGATATTTGGGCTGACTCATCAGGATTTGGAAACGGTATTTATACCACACTCAAACCATGAGGCAGTGCCTGGCTTACCCACTGGTTGAAGAGGACGGATCCTCTTCAGCGATCCCGTTCATCTGAACATCTCCACAACCCGGCTGAGCTTCTTCTGCAGTGCGGCTCTCCTGTGAATCTCCGATGCTGCAGACATCTTCTCCCATGCAAATCCAGTGATGCAGCAAACTCCATCCTTGCAACACTGCACAGCTCTCCTATGAATCTCCAATGCTGCGGACAGCTTCTCCCCTGGGAATCCAGAGATGCAGTGAACACTATCCTTGCAACGTTGCACCTAAAAGGAGAAAGCATGGCTAAGTACCATCCTTAAGGTTAGTGCACTAATGGAAAGACTTGTTTTTATGATGCTGAAAATCAGAAAATAGGACAAATTTAAATATTGATACATTGTGAGTATTATTTACCGTGCATCCCGAGGCCTTAGTATTAGTGCTAAGCCTGGGCGGTGAACTACACTCCGCTCGCGGAGTTTGCGGAGTTTTCTGCACTCCGCGTTACGCGGATCTCGCAGAGTGCAGAAAAAATCCGCTATGCATAGCGTAGCGGACATTTTGGCTCGCTCGCGTTCCTCAACGTCAAGTTGGCGACCGCGAGCGAGCAAAATCAACATCCCGGCGAGATTTTCTCGTTCGCGATCAGCAACATCAAGTTGGCGAGCGCGAGCGTGGAAAATAAATCTCCTGGTGAGATTTCTCAGCGCAGGGGGGCAGGTTTCTCATTGCGAGTGGTCGCGTATGCTCGCGACACCTCGCGATGAGAAACTGCCCGTTCGCGTTGAGAAAGCTGCCGCTCGAGTAAAAATCTACTCGAGCGGCAGAAAACGACCGCTTGCACTGTGCATGATGCCGTTTGCAATGATTGCACAGTGCGGACAAGCATCCGTCACTGTGCAATCACAGCGAACAGCATTTTCCTATCGCACTACCCTGCTCGCGTAGCTCCGCGTAGCACGGCGGAGTTTTTTTACCACTTCGCTTAGAGTCGCGTAGTGCAACTCCGCGAACTACGCCCAGGGTTAATTAGCACCCAGTGACATTCTTATGTGCCATCCTTTATTGTGCTGTAGTCTGTGAATCCAAAAAGCGCACTCTTGTACACCATGATCCTAGTGTTGAACAAACAAGGTGTACCTTAGTGTGTGATGTGAAAACATGATATAGCTTCTGCCAGGAGTGCCGCAACTCCAAGGGCAACAGTTGATTATTGGAAGTCTATACAGCAATAGATTCATAATTGTGTAAGTGACTATTAGTACACATGTCAAAGGAGGGAGGCAGTATTTCACAACTACTAATTTGTTGAATAACCTCTCTACTTGTATTTGCAGTTCAGCTCACTGCACACTACATTATACACATATCATTACGACGCTCTTCAGGACTGAGAAGAGATGCACGTATGACTCCACGAAGATGGTGGTTGAGCTCGAAGGCATTCAAGTCTGTTATTTTGTCACAATCCCCTCCCCTTCTGAGGCAGCAGTTGATTCACAGTTACATTTACCTGATCAGACACCACCCTAGGAGAGATAGGAGATACAGCATTGTCTCTGCGCACAAGAGCCAGGTGAATGGCATGACAGTGCCCATACTGAAGTTCAAAGGGGCTGAAGCCAACCTCCTTCTGCCGTACCTCCCTGTACGCAAACAAAAGACATGGCAGGAGGACGTCCCACTTACGCCTCATGGGTTCGGATCGACCCATAATCATGCCTTTGAGAGTTCAGTTGAACCTTTCAACTAACCCATTGATTTGGGGGTGGTAAGGAGAGGAGATCTTGTAGGTTACTCCACACTCCTTCTACATGGCCTTGATGTAATTAGACATGATGTTGGTACCCCGGTCAGATACCACCTCCTTGAGGAAACCCACATGGGAAAGGTCCTCATCAGTGCCCTGGCCACGACTGGTGCAGTCACTGTCCTCAGAGGGATAGCTTCCGGGTACTGGGTGGTATGGTCCACCAAGACCAGAACTATTCTGTTGCAAATTGCTGTCTTCCCTCAGGTTCAGCCTCCTCCCGGTCCTTGTGAGTCACAGGAGCGGGTTTCCCACTTCCTTTTTGGAAGGTATCTGGGCCAATCTTCCACGCTCTAGGTCCTCTTGACTACCACCTCTGGCAGATATGGACCATGCAGTCAGGCACACCCACTCAGGCAACCCTATTATCTCCAAATGTGACCTGATCTCCACCTCCTTCCAGACAGTATTCTACAGATCATTGCCAGCAGACATCCACAGGCATAGGCGGACTCACAGCAACCCTCAAGAAACATGGGGATCCCCCCCCCATTAAAAGCAAACCAGAACCACTGGTTAGTGGCTCTCACAGTTATCAGCAGCAACAACTTGGTGGAACACATTAGGGACTCCATGCTCTGAAGACACCAGATGACACCTGACAGTGGTCATGCTGGCTCCTGTGTCTCTCAGAGCCTCCACCCTCTGCCCATTGATGGTGACCCACTGATTGTACTTCCTAGTATTTTCAGGCATGTGGGTTATCTGCAGCATCTCTCTGTCACCCAGGGACACTAGGGTAACCTCTATGCTGTCTCCCAAACTATCTGGGACAGTCTCCTCCCCAAGTGCTACACTGGCCAACCCCAGCGACTGCCCACTGGTGGGGGACTGTGCCTGCTTGGGACACTTGGCATTTCTCTTGAAGTGCCCTTCCTGCTGACAATCAAAGCATTTGATGGGTGCCTTCCCTGTAGACCTATTGTCAGAGAACAATTTCTTCTTCTTCTCAGTAGGGGGATAAGAACAAGACCCACAGTACTAGTTTGGGACCCTTTACAGAACTAATCGCTTTTGTTTTTGTCCCCCCCCTTTTCTTCTGGTGAAGAACCTGCCCATCCATGTGGTGATCCCCCAGATACCTTCTTGTGGACCCTGGGGCTGACCCAGCCCCCCTCCTCCTTAGCAAGACCCCTTGGGTCAGTCAACCTACTATCAACAAGGTGTTGGTGCAGATCTAGAATGCAAAGACTGAAAATGTGCTCTTGTGCAATCAAATTATACAGCCCCTGTTAATCTTAACCTCACTGCCTTTCACCCAACCATCCAGTGCCTTGCAAAAGGAATCCACACTATCCACTCAGGTCTGTTGGAATCACTTCTGACTGACCCTGAATGTCTGTCTGAACTTCCCTGGGGTTAAACCTTCAAGGAGAGATACCTCATTCTGTCACTCCCCAGTAGGGCCAGTGAAGTGTCCCTCCCCTCACTAGGGAAATGTCTCCACAGACTAGCTCCCCACTCCTCCTCATGGACCTTGTGCATCTGTAAAGCAATTTCATAGGCCTCAAACCATCTGTCTGTCTATGTCGTCTCCCACCACAAAATCAAATGCCAGCCCTTTGGGCAGGTGGATCCTCCTCTCAGAGGGCAATGAAGAATTGCTGCCACCATCATTGCTGAACTCAGCCCGTCTAGCCTAAATGTCCTACTTCTTTAGATGCAGTTTATAAGCCAACATGAGGTTCTACTCCCCAAAGGCCACTCTTTCCTCCTCTAAGGCTCTCTCAGCCTTCTCTTTCTACAATTTGAGCGTGGCCAGCTCCAATTTCAAATATCTCTCCTCCCTCATGTCCTCCAGCTGCTCTGGGGACAAGGCTATGGGTGATATACTGCTCCCTGCCCTGGGGGAACCACAGCTCCTTGCAGGGTGTTGGCCTTCTGCCCCACAGGCCTTCCCAGATTCTCCAGTGAATCCTGGTCCTGCCCCTCATCATCATCCATTATCTCAACCTTCCCCTCTGGGGATACAGCTGCTGCATTACAAGCTTCTACCCAAACCCGTAGCGCATTTTGCAGCTCCACCTTCCTGGTGAAGACCTTAGTAGAAAGCTCAAACCCTTTGCAGAAATCCTTGAGCTTTGCCACAGTATAGCTCTCCAGCTTGGCCAGCACAAAATCCATTTTTGCAGATGCAGATGTAGGACCTCCAATCAGAGACATGATTTTAGGAAAAAGCACAAATGGCAATCAGGTAGAATAGAAAAATTAATAATGCCAATCAGGAAGGGTAGGAAAAAATGTCAATAAAGAGGAATTGATTTGAATTGGTCTTAAGTATGGAGGGTAGTGTACACCAAATTACTGTAAGGAACTTCCCGAACACAAGTCATATCCTCACCACTGATCACTAATTTTAGAAATTGGGTTCCTGGTTGGCAGAGGCATGCACACTGTCCAAGCAGAAACCACAATCCTAGTCAGGGTAAGTCAGATACACACTCTAAATTCTCCTGTGCCCACCCTCTGGTTGCTTGGCACAGAGCAGTCAGGCTCAACTTGAGAGACAATGTGTAAAGCATTTATTCAACACGTCAAACAGTAAAACAGTGAAAAATGCCACACAAAAGAAAACCACACCTGGTTAGAAAAATAGAGCTTAATTTAATGAACAAAAGAAGACCAAAATGACAAATATCCGCTAGGTAGAACCGGAGTTATCAATTTTTAAAGAATATCTTGAAATATGGGGCTTAGAAACAAAAGCGCCAACCGAGGCTATATGGTCGCACTTGACCATGTCAAATCTGAAAGTTCAGGCCGATCGCGATGGAGCGCGGGTCGGACACAGGGACCAAACTTGTCCCACTGAAAAGCACCTTGGATGGAAGGATGCGTCAACATCAAAGACCCGATGTGAGGAGCAGAGAAGGTGATGCATCGGTGTTGATCCCTTCAGATGCAGGTAATATGTTGGTTATGAGCCGCACAGTCAGAGATGTGTTGTCATCGAACCCTTCTCAATGAAGGCAATGCGTCGCTGTCGAGCCACACAGCCCATGCGATGTCTTCGGCGGCAGTGCAATGCGTTGGCCCCGAGGTGAGATGCGTTGTTTCCAGCAGGCACAAGGACAGCGATGCGTGGATTTTAGCAGAAGGCAGCTAGGTAACCCGCTTCCAAGGACCCAGGACTGGATTGGCACCACTTGGCAGGGCAGGACTCACAGTTGGCAGAGTTTAAAGGCCGTAGCAGGGTTGTTGGAAGTCTTTGATGTCCCTGTTCTGGGGTTGTAGAGATGCAGGTCCAGTCCTTCTCACTCCCAAGCAAGGAGGGCAGGAGGCAGCAGGGCAGGCACAGCAAAGCAGGAGTCCAGCAAAGTCCAGCAGAGTCCTGGAAGAATGTCCTCGGGTCCAGAAGTGCACTGAGCTGGTGGTGTCAGGGGTCCAGTACTTATACCCAGTTGTGCCTTTGAAGTGGAAGAGACTTGAAAGAGAGGCCTTTGAAGTTCACAAAGTCCCTGCCATTCTTGCCCTGGCTCCAGGCTCTATACCAGGGGGTATGCAGCTCCTTATCTGCTGACAGGCACAGCCCATTTCAGGTGCAAGTGTCAGCTCCTCCCTCCCATCCTGCCCAGGATGACCCATCAGGATGTTAATGGCCCATCAGGTTCACCTTAGCTCCTTTCGTGTGTGGCTGCCTAGAGGAATGCGCAAAGCCCAGCACTGACCCACCCCAGATATGTTTTCAGAGACAGGCAGAGGCACATAATGATTAAAGTAAGAAAACACCAACTTTTTAAAAGTGGCATTTTCAGACTTGCAACTTAAAATCCAATTTTACCATAAGTTGTGATTTTAAATTGTGAGTCCAGAGACAACACACTCGAAAAATCTATCTGTTGCAAAATGGCCTTCTCTGAAGGGTCACCCCAAACTTTTTGCCTTTCTCCTACTATTTTTCTGGCCTATTTTTGGCTGGCTTTAGGACTCTGAGCACTTTACCGCTGCTATCTAGTGCTAAAGTGCATGTGCTCTCTCTGTGAAACATGGTAACATTGACTTATACCCAATTAGCATATTTAATTTACTTATAAGTCCCTAGCAGAGTGCAATACATGTGCCCAGGGTACTATATTCAATTCTACTATTGGGCCTGCAGCACTGCTTATGCCACCGAGCTAAGTAGCCCTCTAATCATGTCTCAGGCCTGCCACTGCAGGGTCTGTGTGTGTAGTTTACTGCCACTTCGACTTGGCATTTAAAACTACTTGCCAGACCTTAAACCCCCCTTTTATTACACATAAGCCACCCCTAAGGTAGGCCCTAGGTCGCCCTAAGCGCAGAGTGCTATGTGAGTAAAAGGTAGGACACTTACTTTTAAGTTTTGCATGTCCTGGTACTGACAAACACCCAAATTTGCTTTTCACTACTGAGAGGCCTACTCCTCTCATAGGCTAACATTGGGGATTTCTTTAAATACCTTTAAGCTGTAATTTCTGATTAGAAAGGAGTAGCTGCATCATGTTTCATATCGTTGGAATTTTAATGATAAATTCTCTTTACTGGTAAAGTTGGACTTAATATTACTATTTTAGAAATACCACTTTTAGCAAGTGGGCATTTCTTCTCTTACTGCTCTGTTTGCCTTGCAGCCTGTTTCCAATACATGTCTGGGTGACAGTTATACTTTGTGCATTCCCTCCAGACAGTCACAAACGCAAGAAGGCTAGGTGTGGCTGAGTACCAATCTACATACATCTGCATTCTGATGGCCCTTCCTGAGGAGGAAGGGGCTCACACTTACACTTCGAAGGGTAGTGGCCTGACCCCAAACAAAGGACTTCAAAACCACTCTTTGAAGTTTCCCCCACTTCAAAGGCTCATTTGGGTATAATCTTACATCAACTACATTTTAACAAAATTTGTGGAGTCCAATGGAGTTCTGGACTCTTCTCAGAATGGCCTTAGGTCTCATCACAGTACCGAATCCGCCTTGTTGGCAGTCACTAAACATTTGCGAGGCTCTTTAGATGAGGGCAACACCTCAGCCCTGATCCTTCTCGAACTAAGCACCGCTTTTGACACAGTATCTCATGAGATCCTGTAGCGGCGATTACAGGAGAAAAGTGTTGGTGGTGTTGCCTTATCCTGGTTCGGGTCATTTCTCTCTGAGAGATCTTTTCAGATTGTTGCCCCCCCTATTGTTCCCATGTTCACACCCGTACGTCACGGAGTTCCCCAGGGTTCGGCGCTGAGCCCCACGCTATTTAACATTTATATAATCAACCTCTTGCGGTGGTAGCGAAAGATAGGGGGCTGTCATTAGTATCCTATGCTGACGACACTCAGCTCGTAGTCTCCCTTTCCAACAACTCCATCCAATGCTTGACTAAGTTTTGTGATGATATGATGGCCATTGCTGACTGAATGTCGGCCATCTGTCTGCAGCTTAACGCCAACAAATTTGAGATTCTCCTTCTAGGAAGAGATAACCACATATGGGGTGATCAGTGGTGGCCCCCATCGCTAGGGTTAGCCCCACTGCCCAAGGAGGCCATAAAAAATCTGGGTGTCTGGGTAGACAGTGCATTGTCCTATGAAGCACAGACAAAATCAGTGGCGGGTGACTGTTTTGGGCTTCTACCAGGACTGAAACCCCTACTTGGGTTCTTCGACCCACAAACACGCCAGATCATCATACAGTCCACGATACACTCGAAGACTGGATTATTGCAATTTTTTGTATCTGGGCACTAACAAATTGGGGATCCAATGACTTCAGAGGGCTTAAAATGCCGCGGTGCGGACTCTGTTCGCACTCCCTAACTTCTGCTCAGTTCCTAAATTCAGCTCTAAACTACACTGGCTTCCGGTGGACAAGAGAATCCACTTTAAGACATTGTACATTGCTCACAGAATCCTTACCCACCAAGCACCTCCTATCTTATCTAATTTACTTCTTCTGTACTGCACTTCTCTGGTTTCACCAAACTTTGGTATCTGTAGTTAACTGTATAAGAATCGGTAGCGAAGAATTGTACGGTATTAATTATTAATACCGTGAATGCAAAATCCGACACTGAACGGCTCTGAGACCTAGGGTGCAGGATTTTTCAGAACTCATTGTAACCGCAGACAGGAACACTCTAATCTGTACAATGGCACATTACTGCTGGCATAATGAAATTAGATGCGACTGAGTGTGTTTTATGTTAAATGTATTGTATTGTCCTGTTTGTCTCTTTTTCACGGACCTGATTATGGGTATCACAGACACTGTACCTTTCAATACGACAAAGCTAAATAAGAAATCCACGATTATAAGAGAAAAATATATCACGTGTTTCCACAAATGGTGATGTGTTCAATGGTTTTTTTATAAGTTCCACCTTTGTTTCTGGACAGAATACCCTTTCTCTCGTATCTTTCCAGAGCTAACAAAAAAAACACTACCGATTGGGTATTGTATTATACATTGATTTTGTCTTGATATCTATTAAGGAGACCAAGTTATGAGTTGTTCATAATTAGGAGTGGTAACAGGGATAATCTTTGTGGTCCTGACCAAAAGCCTTGGGGTAAAGGCTTGAAACATGTAAACCTTGAGATACCCACAGATAAACGTATGCCTCTCAATTTCCTCTTTTAACCATACGAGCACAAATTCCGAATAAAACTTTTGTCCCTACTTAGCCAAGTATTTTTACCTAACTCTTCATAATATTTGACTTAAAGTGCGCCCACGTCTCTGTTGGTCACAGCAGGCTCTGTTCCACAGCGGGACGGGAAGAACCCGATGATGAAGCATGCCACCAAGGGAAATCTTGGTGGGTGACAGTTATTTTAAGAAAACTTTCTGTTTTCTAAAGAAGAGTGGAAAGATAGTCCAAACAGCACAGACGGACTCTATTTGTTTGAGAAAGTAAACACAGGAGGCTGAGTCCTTTCTCCTGACCTCTGTCTCCCCTTTCTTGATTTGTATTACAGTAGTATTACTCACATACTACAAAATGCTATGCATTAACCTATGTGTGGAGACCTATGGTTCCACCACCCCTATCTTTTCTGCATGTGCAGATCCCCACCATGTGTGTGGAGGTCTCTGCACACATAAGTATACATTTTGGCAGTAAATGTGGGAGGGACAGGGGAGTGGCTACAAAAAGGGGAAAACTTTTAAATGGGTGGGTATAGAGAGGGATATGGAGTGGCTTAGGGAGGAAATGCAAATACAGACACCCACCCAGTAAGCCAATTGCTATTCACAAACTACACTTCTAATGTTACTACAGTCAAAAATGTCCTAAACAAGTAAAACATCTAATCTAACTCAGCACTGGAGTATATCAGGCACCACACATGGCAACTCACAGGTACTGCAACCCACTCCAATAGAAAATAATTTAGGCAGGGACTTAATATAACACCCCTTATGAAATAATATTAAATACAAAAAATTAAATAGTTAGTTTAAAAATGAATAATTAGCCTGTTTTTTTATGAATAACTCAATTCAACTTTTGAAGTTTTAACAAAACTGCTCAATTCTTTTGAATTGTTCCATTCAATTCAAATTGAAAATATTTAAAGTTTTTTTTAATTAAATGATAAATGTTTTTTTTTTTTTCAACATTAAATTCTATTTATTAATACTTTCAAGTAGTTTAAATATTTTAATTTAGCCTTATTTCCTAAGGGCTTTTACTTTAAGCCCCTACCTTCATTATTTTCTATGGGAGGGTGTTGAAGTACCAGTGGTTGACTATGTGTGGTGCTAGACTTCCTCCACCTCTGAGCTTGAGTAATTTTCTACCCTTTTGTTTCCATTTTGGCTGTAGTAAC
Source organism: Calotriton arnoldi (assembly GCA_963921515.1). NCBI lineage: Eukaryota > Metazoa > Chordata > Amphibia > Caudata > Salamandridae > Calotriton > Calotriton arnoldi. The sequence continues at coordinate 770,009 of CAWUFW010007403.1, forward strand.
TTTAGAAGTTCAGTCTGTGAATAGGAATGAGCTTCCTGTTTTGTGGGTGGGTGCACAATCCTCCCTTAACCCCCACTTAACCATCCCTCAGCCCCCACGTATTCCTCCCTAAACCCCACTATTTTGTAATACATATGCCCCATTTTTCAATTACTCCCCTTTGTCCTTCCCACATTTACTACTAAGAAGCAAACTTGCATGTGTGAGAATCTTCCCATAGACAAGATAGGAGAGGTAGAGGTCGAGATTTATACTCATAGGTTTATGAATAACATTTTGTAGTGGTTAGTTGTACGATTGTAGTACTACTAAACTAGTTAAACCACTACAAAATGCAGTTTGTTTATCTTCTAAGCAAAAGGCAAAATGTCTGATGGCAACAGATTTTTAGCTTCAGCATTTTAATATTTTATTATGCATAGGTTCAGTGAGAGCAGCGTTTCGTTTTATCAAATGAAGTCAATCTGAAGTGAATCTTCTGCCTGCTTTCATCATCCGTGCAGCAATAAAAAAATAGATAATCATCTTTAAAATAATTTGCATTACTATACCCTAAATAAATCCGATAAACCATTAGTTCCTATATGTTCAGCCTTGCTAATCTGTTTTTCCTCAGACCTGCATTAAGCGCCAGCTCTGCTGTAGAAATGTATGGCCAGATTTATCAAAGTGTTGCGTCACCCAAGGTAATGCAAGGGCCACACAGCACTAAAGTCAGATTTACCAAGTTACACAAGGCCACCTTGTGTGGTCCTGCAGTGCTTGGTAAATCTGGAGTAATGCAAGGCAGTGCAAGTTGCTGCCTTGCCTTACCCTGCCCCAGGGAGGTGTTCCATGGGTGGAGTGTGGGTGTTCCCATGCATCCACCCATGCATTTTGGTGCATTCTCAGATTTACAATGAGTGGTAGACCTGGGAATGCGTCAAAATGCTATGCTTTCCTAGGGGAGGTGTAATGAGGAGAAATATCTTTATTTCTTCTCATTTTTTCCTTTTTCTACAAGTGCTGCATTCTGCAGCATACATAGAAAGAGGAAAACGCCTCAGAGGATTGTTTTTGTGCAGGAAGGTGCCTCTTCCTGCACAAACACAATCCTGCCTGTAACGCAGGCACCCTTGCACTCTGGTGCAAGGGCGTCTGCTTTGGCGCTAGGCAGCCAAAAGTGTGCCAGTGCAAGGAGAGGACTGGAATGCCCCATGCAATTTTAAATATGGTGCATTCCTGCCCTCCACTTTCATGCAGTGCAGCAAAGTGTCTTGCTTCGTTGCATGAAATATTGATATATCAGGAAAAATACTAATGTTGTTATTTCAGTGTTTTGCTACTGTGACCATTTTTTCAAATGGGAAACTATTTTTGAAATCTCCATTAAAGTATTTATGCATTATTTTAGTACAGACTTGATTTTCTTCATAGGTGTGCATTATTTGATTAATATTTATATGAAGTACACTACTTTGTTCTAAAATGTATCATTGTTTCATTAGAGCACTATTTTGTTTTCCTTATAGGTCTTCCCAATTATGATATATGATATGTTGTGGTAGGTTGTTTCATAATGATTATTTTATTCGGCATAATAAAGTACTCAAGATGTGTCAACTACATCATACTCTTCTCAATCTAAAGAGGTTTAATCCCATATTTTATGAACTTTGTCCTACATTTGCACATGATCAAACAGATGATTTACATATGTTTGTCTTTTGTCCCACACCGGACTCTTAAATGATGGATAGCGCTTACGTTTCTGCATCTAGTTCATCTTCATATCCCTGTTGTTGTTGCAGTGAGGATTACATTGAGCTGTAACAATACTGTTTGTTTAATTCATCATAGAACCATCCCCGTGGACAGATAGTAATAGAATGGCCATTGTGAAGAGCACAGCTAATGCCAATAACAAGCTAATCTTGGTGGCTTGAGGCGTATTGGTCTGAAATTGACACATAAAACATTTGTGCCCATTTTAACATTGCACCAAGTTGTAAATAAATCCATAATTGTTCTTTTTTGACTGTTGAAGATTGCCAACAAATCAAAAAGATATATATAATTTCACTTAAGAAATCTAACAATGCTGTAGCTGTGTGAGTAACCAAATCTTTATGACTAGAACTAGGAATGTATATAGGTCCATAGCCGGATGAATATGTTTTAGGGGGCACAGACCCACTATTAACAATAAAATAAAAGGGATCTTGGAGACAGAGGGATGTCATTTTTCTGAGAGACCCATGAGCATCTATGCACAACAGTGGAACTGCAAGCCAACCTGTGGTGCTCCCTGTGTTTCCCACCTCACGCCAGCTGAAATAGTGCAATCACATCACTGTTCCACAGGATCTGAAAGCATACTCTGAAATCCCTATGTACAAATGTGGTATGACACATGACTCCACTGCTATGCTCAGTTCTTGCACCATCCCACCTCAAACACATCCTCAATTAAGGGCTTAAAAAGAGAAGCACATCACCTTTGAGGGCCTATTCAACCAAGGAGGGCTTAAGCCAGAATCCCCACCCCTCAGGCAACCTTTATCATTAGGAGCTTCACTTGCACTTCACCTTATCCTATACTAGCACTCACAACCAGTCCACACATTTATTCATAGCACATCTGCAAAGCCTCTATAAAGAACCTCATCACTCACCAAAAGAAACATACCTCCACCCACAATAAAATGCCAACACATTCTCATAAAGACACACTGTGCAATCATTCATGCTCCCATAATAGATGAGATCACCACACAATGCAACTTAGGTGCAATCTTTATCACAGAAATGTGGCTCAATCCCACTTCCATGCACATCCTTAACATCCTCGTCCCCTCAGTTTACAACATATAACAAATTGACTGCACCCGCAGGCAAAGAGTTGGACTCACCGATCCAGAAATCATTGCTGCCCTGAAATCTTAGTTTCAAAGGCCTCATCCTTTGATTTCTTCACCTGCCACTTCTTAGTATCATCTTCTCAGTATCACCTTCTCAGACAGCCTCCTTCCATCTGATTTATAGCGAAAATAGGTTCTGACTCCATTGAAATCAATCTCAACACCTTTCCTGGAGACTTAACCTTCTTAGTAAATATGGAATGAAGGTAATTAAAAGTCTCTTCACACTCTTCAGTAATATAGACATCAAGTAGAACCTCAGTAAACCCAACATATATCAAAGATAACACTCTCATGTCATTCTGACTGCTGCACCATCAATTCAATGCAAGATCCCAATTCTGCTAGACAGGGCAGGTCACTTTGCCATCTCATTCTCAATCATCCATCATCACAAAAGTACTACATGCAACTGATAAGTGTAAAACATGAATTCCATTCCCAAAAAAAGACCTGGCCATGCTCACCCTTGAGGAAGAACGTGATTACCTGTACAATTTCCACTTGCCACATCAGATGTCAACACTCTGCTAGACACATGCAAAACTGAACTGACAATGTATGTAGAATGTAGGATACTCATAAAAATGCTATCCTTGAAACCTCAACCATCAGCACATTGCTACCCCCCCAAAATGTATCATACGCAGACAAGAGAAAAAAATGGAGTCTGACAATGGCCCTCCAAAACCTCATCCAAATCAAAGAACTCTACTCGGCATGCAGATCATGATCACCAAAGCCACCTTCTACAGGAGTACAATTAGCAAAGCATCCAACAGAAACAAATGGCTCTTCAAATATATCAAAAACTTGATTAACCAACTTCCATCTCCTGCCACCCTTAAATCAATTGACAAATGCAACGCTATCAATAATTTCTTTTCAGAGTAGATAAACAAGATTCCACTTTGACCTCTTCTTACATGTGGAACTCACTAACATCCTCAATTCAAGGCAACTTCCTACAAAGAGGACATTCTACTGCCAACCATTGTAAAATATCTTCACAGAAATGCCCTCACAGCCCTCCTCAGCAGCAACAATTCATCAATTACCCAGGGAAGCTTTGCAGATGATCTCATAACTGAATAAATTCTGTCGCTGCTGAAAATACATTGGATCCTAACAATCTTTCCAGATTTGGGCCCATGACCCACGTACCCTTCATCATAAAAAACATCATGAAAGCAGCCCCCATTTAACTATAGGAGCAATTCAATAAGAATAAACTTCTGCAAAGCTACCAATCTGACCTCGGACCATGCTCCAGCACAGAGACGGCCCTCCTCCAAGTAGTGGATGAGGTCCTTTGCATAATTTAAAAGAGCACTGCCTGTCTCCTGGCCCTGTTCACCTTCTTGAATGCTTTTAACAGTTCATCACATTCTGCTTCATATCTTGGTTTTCTCTAAAAACTGAATGTCATTGGTTCTCTTCTTTTCCTCACCTACTGAAACCAGCTTTTCTAGATGGGAATTTTGAGAACTAAGAAACTCCCTGTCTTCTGCAGTCTACCCCAGGATTCAATCCTCTAAGCCACACATTTCAACCTTTGCAATGAACTGCTTAGGTCCATTCTGACTGACCGCAACTTCAAAACTTCCAGTCCATCAATATGCCAGTAACATTCAACTCTACCTCAAAATCACCTCAACTCTAGACACTTATGACATCCATCAACAATTATCCAGAATTGGATGTCAAGTGCCTATTTAAATCATGACCCAGAAAATGCAGGATTTGTGTTTTTCTCTAACAGCAGCAAGCATTCTCAGATTACAACCTAGCTATATGACAGGATCCTAGAAGGCTTCTCACCACTGCTAACTGCCAATTTAAAATCACTCGGATTTACCCTTGACACAGTGTCCCCCTACCAAGATGACATCCTCAAGAGAATCAAAATAGCCTGGTATCAGTTCTTATTCCTGAAAAATTGAAAATCTTCCTACCTGGATATAGCTTCTGGACATTTATTTTTATTTTTTATTTTATCTTATTTATAGAGTTTTATATATAGCGCAGACTTGACCCGAAGGCATCAGAGCACTTTACAGTGATTCACACAAGCAGTTATTACCTAAGATACGTTTGGAGTATATATATATATATATATATATATATATATATATATGTTTCCAAAGCGGATCTTTCCGGGATCAGTCCCTTAGTCAGGTGGTGCGTGGTTCCGGTGAACCCAAACCGGAAATCAATGATCCAAAGTAAGTTGAGTAAATACGCACTCTCAGAAGTCCTATTGCTGAAACCATAAGCTTTATTCCAAACCGCTACGCGTTTCGACACACAGACTGTCTTGATCACACGATAAGTCAGCTCCACAGAATCGTGCATATATAAACAATAAACATGGAAAAGGGACTCATGGTACAGGTAGTATACATTACATAGTCACTGTGGTGGCCATTTTGTAACATGTAAAAACACTATTGCAGATCCATACTTTGTATTACTCAATACATATATAAACAATACATTAGCCGGTATACTAATACTTTAATTTTTGTCTCATACCGTGAGTATTTAAAAATTTGTGCTACCATATCACAGTGCCGGTCGATGTGATTCTAATACGGTCTGCAATAAAGGCGGACTAGTTCCCAAGAGCCACTGAAGTAGAACATGATAATTCACGTATTGACCACCTACAATTGTTATGGTAGACATAAGACGAACTAGTGCAAGAAATATACAAAACCAAGTAATAATAGGACATCTTTACCATAGGTGCTCACGAATCGAATTAATTCGTACATGATACATGCGCTAAGTAGACGCGTATCACAACATACAATCATGTTTCCGTTTAAATCAAATAAAGGCGGACTAGTGCCTATGAGCTACTGAAACTAATGCGAAGAATGTCCAGAACCAAGGGGCAAAAGGTCAAATGAGTCCTCACTTCTACCATGTATTTTATAGGACAAAGTGAAAACAAAAACAAAACTACTTAATAAGGAACCTAAAATGGTAAAGTGCAATTAAGAAGTCTCTTATCTTGTGCTTGGTGCAAAGACCGGTCCCGGCGAAGAAAAGGGTAGGGAACCCGTGACGTGACGTGTAAAGTGATGGGTCCCTTCCTTTCCTCCTGTAAAAAAAAACAAGACAAGAGAACTGATTAAAAACATTATACAACTCAAATAGGTAATCAAATATACATTACTGCTGTAAGCGAAAATTCTTAATGAGAAGTATATTACAAAAGTTAATAACATGGAAGTTCATAACATTTAGTCTTCATGCAAATGTGTTGCTAACTCCTGATCAAGGTTATGGCCCCCAGGGAATCTCGTTTCGAGTTCAAGTATCCATTTGGACTCTTTCTTCCTAAGTGCTAGTTCCCTGTTGCCTCCCCTGCTACCAAGATTAACTTGTTCAATAGCAAAAAATCGTAAAAGAGAGTTATTAGATTGATGTTTTTCTTGAAAGTGTCGGGCAATAGGGTAGTGTAGATCAACATTAGTAATTGCCCTCAGATGTTCTTGGATACGTTTCTTGACCATGCAGGTCGTACTGCCTACGTATCTAAGTCTACATGGGCATTCTAAGATATAGATCACATAACTAGTGCTGCAAGTTAAGAACTGTGTAATAATCCTATTCTTTTTGGATCCTGGTACCTCAAATTCTTTGATCATATGACTGAATTTACAAGCTTTACAATGCCCGCAAGGGTAAAACCCTTTAAGGTTATGTATGTTAGCACTTCGGGTTTCTTTAATGTCACCTTTTACTAGAATGTCCTTCAGACTTCTGCCTCTCCTGTAGGTCACCATTGGTCTTTCGCTTATGTTGGGACCTATGATATTATCTGTTTTGAGAATCTTCCAATTGTCCGCTAAGATTTTATGGACCTGTTTGGATTGGTGATTAAATGTAGTAATCACCCTAGTGATCGTTTCTCCTGTGCCTTCTTTTTTAGTATATGCTAAGGATTTTTGCCTGCTGGTTTCACTTATTTTACTCATCGCTTTCTTGAGGACCCATCCTGGATACCCTCGCTCCCTGAATCTTTTAAGCATGATTTCTTGCTCCTTGATGTATATGTCATCTGTGCTGCAATTTCTTCGTGCCCTCAGTAGCTCCCCATACGGGATGCTCCACTTAAGGGCATCAGGATGAGCACTGAGGGCATGAAGAAGACTATTCCCTGCAGTCTCCTTACGATGTAGGCTTGTAATTATGGACCCTTCCTTTATTGTGATCTGTGTGTCCAAAAATTCTATGCTCTCCTTGTTAATATTGTGAGTCAATACAATATTGTATGTGTTATTGTTGAGTTTGTTAATGAAGTTGATAGCTTCACTTTCGCTTCCTTTCCATACAATAAACAGGTCATCAATGTACCTCATCCATACTAATACCTTCTCAAAATCAGCCTGCAAAACCCCCTCCTTACGAATTTCCTCCTCCCATTTCCCTAGGAAGAGGTTCGCAAAGCTCGGCGCGAAGCACGTACCCATCGCCGTGCCCCGCACCTGCCTATAAATGTCACCATCAAACATAAAAATGTTATTGGAGAGACATATCCTCATCTTGTCAGCTAGCATGTGGGTATGTTCTAGATAACATATGTCTCTCTCACTAAGGAAATGCATGCAGGCGTCTATACCCTGGACGTGATCAATGATGGTATACAATGAGTTCACGTCCAGGGTAATGAAGTAAAATCTTTTTCCCATCTAATGTCCTCTATTTTATTAAGAAAGTCCTTAGTGTCCCTTATGTGCGATGGTAAATGGACAACATATTCCCTAAGAAAATGATCTACATATTTGGATATGTTCTCATTTACATTACCCACTGATGACACTATTGGCCTTCCTGGGGGCATTGTGGGATCTTTATGAATTTTAGGAAGAAGGTACATTATGGGAAGTTTTGGATAGTCTTTCTTTAAAAAGCAATATTCATGCCATGTAATCAATCCTGACTGCTGCCACTCAGATAGTTTGTCCCATGTTGTAGTAATACTCATATTGTAAACTGTGGTGTTACATGTACAATAAAAATTGACATCCTTCAGTTGTCTATGAGCTTCATCAATGTACATTTGTCTCCCCCACAACACAATATTTCCACCCTTATCAGATGGTCGTATTACAATATTTTTGTCCTGTGCCAGTGATAGGATGAGTTCCCTTTGTTGTCTTGACAAATTAAAATTACTATTACTTCCTATGGCTTTATTGTGTTTCTGTTTGCCAAGTTCCTTAGTAACTATTTCATGAAATGTATCTATTGAGTCATGTGGGAGAACAGGAAAAAAGATAGACTTAGGTTTAAATTTAGTACAAGCAGCTCGGTCAGTGGTAATATTGTTCAGATCTTCTAGCGCCACTTCCTCATTGTCTATTGTAGCGCCTTCTAGTTCATACATAGTCCGAAGTACATTAGCATCACCCACAGTCAGGTCTGGTTGGAGTCTGTCCTCTGGAAATGAGGCATCAGTGTCAGGGGGCCTATTGTTCATCAAAGTGTGCCATTTTTTAAGCTTAAGCTTTCTTATGAATTTGAAAATGTCCACCCGTGTATTGGCATAGTTAAATAGTTCTGTAGGACAAAATGTTAAACCCAAACAAAGTGTAGTCTTCTCTAGTTGGGACAAAGATCGTGATGAAAGATTGACAATGGTTCTATTTACCGTTGTACTATCCATGATTACTGTGTTTTCTTGAAGCCCCCTCTCCTGGTTCCCATTGGCTCTCTGTTTTTTTCTCCTTTGTTTGTGTTTGAGTCGTTTTTGTTTGGAGCGCCCCTGCCTCTTCCTCTCCCGTGCCCTCGACTTTGTCCTCATCCTCTGTGCGATGTTCCTGGTGCTGGTGATGTTTTCTCCGTTTGTCGTCTTGTTCTTAGAACTCGAAATTCGTCTAAAAAAGTCGCTGGTTTTCTTATTATCTCTACGTCAGAGGAAGTGCTGGCTGTGTGCACTGAGATATCTGTATCCGAGTCACTGGCAGGTGTAGTATGTGGCAGTTTTTCTGTTGTTGCGGATACCTCTGATTTATCATCTTGCCTTGTATGTTGGTTGTACAAATGATCATATTTCCGACTATAGGTTAAAATACGACCATTTTCGTAATCAGTGCAGGAGGATCAACAAGACACTTTATACCATTGAGGACGCTAGCCGCGACTGACAGAGGTAAGCTTGGCCCCCGGCGGCGCTTGGTGGGAGGGGGGATGTGCGTGCAGTAGTGCTCGGGCGGGCTCCCTCGCATCGGGATTACCGGGGGGTCAGGTACTTGCGTCTCTGTTTTCCGGCAAGAGGGTATGAGGAATGCTTTGAGTACAGGACTTCAAAGCGGCAGTTGCTGAATGCAGATGTGACTCTTCATTCCTTAAATCCTTACGGGTATTCTTAATTTTAAGTGGCATCAGGAACTGCCTACAGGCAGGTGGGGAAGTCTTAAGCTACCATAAACTGCTCCGGGGGAAGCGGTCTTTGAAATACCGCAGATTTTCCCCACAACCGAGACGTGCATATACATGGTGCACAAGTATAAAACTACTTTATTACAGGTTTTTTTAACATGGAAGATGAAAGTGAAAGGCGTAGAGTGGCACAAGCCCTTTTTGCTCGCGCGCCAGGAAAAGGGTTACCAGCGGGACCATCACGCAGTAAGGATAATGACAATTCATTGAATACCAAATTACGAAGGTATGAGAAACTTAAGAAACAAGAATCATCGAAATGGTGGGAGGCTATCTCCCTCCAAGATTATGTGGACAAACTCATGGTGCCACGAGGGCTAAGAATTTATATTACTCCGTCGCATGAATCTCCCAACCCCTGTATGCTTGAAGAATGGGCGGCAAATTCGGCGTCAAGCTCTAGAAACATGCTGGGCATACTGATTAAATATGCGTGGGAAGACAGGGAAAAAATAATAAAAGAACTGGATGAAATTGAAAATGAATTAAAAAAGAGCACTGAGCATGAGAATATTCTGAAATTCAAGGAAGAACTGAAAGAAAGACTAAGGAAGCATGAAGAAGACATTAAACTCCGCAAACAGAGGAAACTTCATAGGGATTGTACTGATTACGAAAATGATCGTATTTTAACCTATAGTCGGAAATATGATCATTTGTACAACCAACATACAAGGCAAGATGATAAATCAGAGGTATCCGCAACAACAGAAGAACTGCCACATACTACACCTGCCAGTGACTCGGATACAGATATCTCAGTGCACACAGCCAGCACTTCCTCTGACGTAGAGATAATAACAAAACCAGCGACTTTTTAGACGAATTTCGAGTTCTAAGAACAAGACGACAAACGGAGAAAACAACACCAGCACCAGGAACATCGCGCAGAGGACGAGGACAAAGTCGAGGGCGCGGGAGAGGAAGAGGCAGGGGCGCTCCAAACAAAAACGACTCAAACACAAACAAAGGAGAAAAAAACAGAGAGCCAATGGGAACCAGGAGAGGGGGCTTCAAGAAAACACAGTAATCATGGATAGTACAACGGTAAATAGAACCATTGTCAATCTTTCATCACGATCTTTGTCCCAACTAGAGAAGACTACACTTTGTTTGGGTTTAACATTTTGTCCTACAGAACTATTTAACTATGCCAATACACGGGTGGACATTTTCAAATTCATAAGAAAGCTTAAGCTTAAAAAATGGCACACTTTGATGAACAATAGGCCCCCTGACACTGATGCCTCATTTCCAGAGGACAGACTCCAACCAGACCTGACTGTGGGTGATGCTAATGTACTTCGGACTATGTATGAACTAGAAGGCGCTACAATAGACAATAATGAGGAAGTTGCGCTAGAAGATCTGAACAATATTACCACTGACCGAGCTGCTTGTACTAAATTTAAACCTAAGTCTATCTTTTTTCCTGTTCTCCCACATGACTCAATAGATACATTTCATGAAATAGTTACTAAGGAACTTAGCAAACAGAAACACAATAAAGCCATAGGAAGTAATAGTAATTTTAATTTGTCAAGACAACAAAGGGAACTCATCCTATCACTGGCACAGGACAAAAATATTGTAATACGACCATCTGATAAGGGTGGAAATATTGTGTTGTGGGGGAGACAAATGTACATTGATGAAGCTCATAGACAACTGAAGGATGTCAATTTGTATTGTACATGTAACACCACAGTTTACAATATGAGTATTACTACAACATGGGACAAACTATCTGAGTGGCAGCAGTCAGGATTGATTACATGGCATGAATATTGCTTTTTAAAGAAAGACTATCCAAAACTTCCCATAATGTACCTTCTCCCTAAAATTCAAAAAATTCATAAAGATCCCACAATGCCCCCGGGAAGGCCAATAGTGTCATCAGTGGGTAATGTAAATGAGAACATATCCAAATATGTAGATCATTTTCTTAGGGAATATGTTGTCCATTTACCATCGCACATAAGGGACACTAAGGACTTTCTTAATAAAATAGAGGACATTAGATGGGAAAAAGATTTTACTCTCATTACCCTGGACGTGAACTCATTGTATACCATCATTGATCACATCCAGGGTATAGACGCCTGCATGCATTTCCTTAGTGAGAGAGACATATGTTATCTAGAACATACCCACATGCTAGCTGACATGATGAGGATGTGTCTCTCCAATAACATTTTTATGTTTGATGGTGACCTTTATAGGCAGGTGCGGGGCACGGCGATGGGTACGTGCTTCGCGCCGAGCTTTGCGAACCTCTTCCTAGGGAAATGGGAGGAGGAAATTCGTAAGGAGGGGGTTTTGCAGGCTGATTTTGAGAAGGTATTAGTATGGATGAGGTACATTGATGACCTGTTTATTGTATGGAAAGGAAGCGAAAGTGAAGCTATCAACTTCATTAACAAGCTCAACAATAACACATACAATATTGTATTGACTCACAATATTACCAAGGAGAGCATAGAATTTTTGGACACACAGATCACAATAAAGGAAGGGTCCATAATTACAAGCCTACATCGTAAGGAGACTGCAGGGAATAGTCTTCTTCATGCCCTCAGTGCTCATCCTGATGCCCTTAAGTGGAGCATCCCGTATGGGGAGCTACTGAGGGCACGAAGAAATTGCAGCACAGATGACATACATCAAGGAGCAAGAAATCATGCTTAAAAGATTCAGGAAGCGAGGGTATCCAGAATGGGTCCTCAAGAAAGCGATGAGTAAAATAAGTGAAACCAGCAGGCAAAAATCCTTAGCATATACTAAAAAAGAAGGCACAGGAGAAATGATCACTAGGGTGATTACTACATTTAATCACCAATCCAAACAGGTCCATAAAATCTTAGGGCACAATTGGAAGATTCTCAAAACAGACAATATCATAGGTCCCAACATAAGCGAAAGACCAATGGTGACCTACAGGAGAGGCAGAAGTCTGAAGGACATTCTAGTAAAAGGTGACATTAAAGAAACCCGAAGTGCTAACATACATAACCTTAAAGGGTTTTACCCTTGCGGGCATTGTAAAGCTTGTAAATTCAGTCATATGATCAAAGAATTTGAGGTACCAGGATCCAAAAAGAATAGGATTATTACACAGTTCTTAACTTGCAGCACCAGTTATGTGATCTATATCTTAGAATGCCCATGTAGACTTAGATACGTAGGCAGTACGACCTGCATGGTCAAGAAACGTATCCAAGAACATCTGAGGGCAATTACTATGTTGATCTACACTACCCTATTGCCCGACACTTTCAAGAAAAACATCAATCTAATAACTCTCTTTTACGATTTTTTGCTATTGAACAAGTTAATCTTGGTAGCAGGGGAGGCAACAGGGAACTAGCACTTAGGAAGAAAGAGTCCAAATGGATACTTGAACTCGAAACTAGATTCCCTGGGGGCCATAACCTTGATGAGGAGTTAGCAACACATTTGCATGAAGACTAAATGTTATGAACTTCCATGTTATTAACTTTTGTAATATACTTCTCATTGAGAATTTTCGCTTACAGCAGTAATGTATATTTGATTACCTATTTGAGTTGTATAATGTTTTTAATCAGTTCTCTTGTCTTGTTCTTTTTTACAGGAGGAAAGGAAGGGACCCATCACTTTACACGTCACGTCACGTCACAGGTTCCCTACCCTTTTCTTCGCCGGGACCGGTCTTTGCACCAAGCACAAGATAAGAGACTTCTTAATTGCACTTTACCATTTTAGGTTCCTTATTAAGTAGTTTTGTTTTTGTTTTCACTTTGTCCTATAAAATACATGGTAGAAGTGAGGACTCATTTGACCTTTTGCCCCTTGGTTCTGGACATTCTTCGCATTAGTTTCAGTAGCTCATAGGCACTAGTCCGCCTTTATTTGATTTAAACGGAAACATGATTGTATGTTGTGATACGCGTCTACTTAGCGCATGTATCATGTACGAATTAATTCGATTCGTGAGCACCCATGGTAAAGATGTCCTATTATTACTTGGTTTTGTATATTTCTTGCACTAGTTCGTCTTATGTCTACCATAACAATTGTAGGTGGTCAATACGTGAATTATCATGTTCTACTTCAGTGGCTCTTAGGCACTAGTCCGCCTTTATTGCAGACCTTATTAGAATCACATCGACCGGCACTGTGATATGGTAGCACAAATTTTTAAATACTCACGGTATGAGACAAAAATTAAAGTATTAGTATACCGGCTAATGTATTGTTTATATATGTATTGAGTAATACAAAGTATGGATCTGCAATAGTGTTTTTACATGTTACAAAATGGCCACCACAGTGACTATGTAATGTATACTACCTGTACCATGAGTCCCTTTTCCATGTTTATTGTTTATATATGCACGATTCTGTGGAGCTGACTTATCGTGTGATCAAGACACTCTGTGTGTCGAAACGCATAGCGGTTTAGAATAAAGCTTATGGTTTCAGCAATAGGACTTCTGAGAGTGCGTATTTACTCAACTTACTTTGGATATATATATATATATATATATATATATATATATATAGTGACAAAAACGAATGCTTGGTATGTGACAAGGTATATACTTTTGGGGCAGAATTACAGGTACACATAATTATATATAGCGCATTGCAGTGCATTGCATCAATGATCAGTCTTTGGGATGAACGATGTAGTTCTGAGGTAGCAGGGATCAGGATTCGTGCAGGAAAGTAAAATTAGACGCACAGTTTTCCTAGTGATGTTGTTGCACCGATTACCTTCAAGGGTGCAAAGTCAAGTGCTCGCAGTTGGTTTTGGTGGGATCAGGAGTAGACTGTTTGAGCTTTGTAGCAGTCTCTTTTGACTGGCTTTTGATAATTTATTTGTGAGGTAGATTGGTTTTTCAGTGTAGAGCGCTTTGTGAGATATGCAGGCAGTTTGTAAAATGGCCCTTGCCTCTATTGGCAGCCAGTTGAGTTGTTTGAGGGTAGGAGTGATGTGGTCAAAGAGCTTTTGCCCCGATATACATCTGGCCACAGCGTGGAGAGCAGCTTTCAATGGGATTAGGTAAGATTTTGGGGCGTCCGCGATCATTGCGTTTCCTTAGTCCAGCTTGGGTAGGACTAGTAATTGCACAGCTTTCTTTAAGTCTTCGATGGGGATGAAGGTTTTAACTTTTACAAGGTTTTTCAGCAGGTAGAAAGCGCTTTCTGCAGAATCAATGATATGGCTTTGATGCTTAGGTGGCAGTCAAGAGTAATCTCCAGGGATCTGACAGAGCTGGAGATGGTCAGTATGCAGTTTAATGCTGTGAAATGTGGCCCTCTCCCACCTGGATGGACTCAAGGCTCTACACTCCTAAAAGGCATAATACATGCTGCTGCACATATCATTAAAGTTTGCGGAAATTTCACCACATTTCCCCAACTTTGAAGGAACTACACCAACTCTCCATCCAAGCCCACATGATCTTCAAGACCAGCTACATTATCTAGACAACTTTCAGAAGCAACACTCCTACATACCATGTTGAGAAAAGTACTACCTGAGGATGAAAACACCAAACAAGGAGCTAAGATATCACCAGACAAGAATTTAATAAATGCAAGATGGAAAAGGTACGAAGGCCTTCTTCATCTCAGCTCCCAGGAGCTAGAACAACACAGAAACCAACATCAGAATGGTCCCTGCCCTCCTACAACTACGAAATAAATTGACTACCCACCACTTCAAAGAAAAGTGCCTACCTTACAATAAGACTAGACATAACCTGCTTCTTGTCAATGATCATAGATAGTTCGATAGGGCACACACCCTCTGTTCCACATTCCATTGCTGCCCAGCAAGGTTAGCACATAAATACTAGGCATGGTAAGATTGATAAACCTCTAAGGAGCCCAGGGTCTGAGTCATCCATGTAAGTGAGCCTGTGCATAATGGTAGTGTCCCATCTGTACCTGCCTCTATTTGAGTGTCCACCTCCCTTTGATAGCATTCCCAAGTCAGTAACCTATTCACTGTGTCAACTCCCCACATGTCCTTATCTTTGAGTGAGTGTGTCCTGTTTCCATTGTCAGTGAACCTGTTTTCCGATGTGTCAGTGTAATTGCTACAGAATCATTGTCCCTATATCAGCATTTGTGTCCAATTGCCAATGGCAATGTCTGTATGCCAGTTTGTGTCCAAGTGCCAGTGTCTCGGGTTAAATGACCGATATGTAGGTAGTTATAGTTAGGACCTAGTTTCCATAGGAAAAGCTTTTTTTGACTTGCCTGTATCTTTAGTGTTGTTTGACGAATTGTAACAAAATTTCCCCCCAAAAAGTGCCCCTGTGATTCTTGTGGTGCATGGAAAGTTTTGGGGTGATCCATCAAGAGGGGGCCGAGAAAAAGGGGGGGGGCAAAAAACATGTGCTTCCCGTGTTAATTCCCACAGGACATTTAGACATGGCTAAAGCCCGAACTGCTGAACGTATTTACACCAAATTTGGCAGGAAGGTAGATGTTGGTCAAGTGAAGTGCATTTTTGTGATTTAGTTAAATCTGTTTAGTAGTTGCAGAGCAGAGTTATTAACTGAAACCCAAATTTGTGTATATAGGGACGCGGAGCCTCAGAGGGTCCGATAGTCCCCGTGTTCAAATCTGATTGACTGCCAACACTTCAAACCAGTAAGTGTTGGCTGGCATCGTGAGACTAGGCTTAAGCCTAGTCCCAGAAAAAAAGTTTAAAAAAAAGAAAAGGGGGCAGGGTAGAAATACCCTGACCCCATTAGGCCTCTGGGGGGAGTCACACTGGATCTGCGGCTTGCACTGAAAATGTTTAAAAAAGCAAAGCACGGACTTCTGCACTTTTCTTAGTAGTTGGCCCTGAGCGGGCTAGGTCCTCGGGGCATGTTGCTAATAAAGGAGGGGGCGCATGGGCCCCCCCCCCCCGAGGCTTATTTATGCCCCGCGGACAACCACCTCCCCAGGGCTTATTTATTTAAAATGGAGGGACTCTCTCACCCCCCAAGGCCCGATGACAACCACCTCTACTTGGCCATGCCAAAAAGAAATCGCGGGGCCTCTTTGTCCTCCCCATTCCCCGGGGACCACCAACTCTCCAGGGCTAATGTGTTATTATAGTGAGCTCTCAGACCCCCCATGGCCCTCTCTGCCCCCATACGCCATCCATGCCTTTGTCCCATTGCTGCATGGTTGGCATCGACCTTGCCCCTCAGTATTTAATGAGGTCTCTTCGCATCATCACCATGGCCACATAACTGGAAGAAAGGCTTCGCGATCTAGGGATTGGTCCCCTCAAATACCCATGGTGAGCATTTGAGGACTGAGCTGCATTTTGCAATCTAACACGTCCGATAATCTATTACCTATTCTTTCCCAGTATCCTCTAGCTTCTGGGCACTCTCAAATCATATGAATCAGGGTGCCTCTCCTCAGCAGCCCCACAGACAGCAATTGTCGACTGTCCTCCCCATCTGGAAGAGCCGGGTCCTTGTATAATACGCCCTATGAAAGAGTTTTATTTGGATTAACTGAAAATCTGCCCTGATCACTACCTTCCTGGATATCTGCATGCCACCCCCCAATAATCATCATCTTCAAGCCCACCCACGTCCCACTCCCATTTCTCCCATGGTAAGCCAAGTGGTGGGAGGCTATTGTGAAGCAGCGTAGAATAAATCTGGGACACCGCATGAGTCAACAGGGGAACACGCAGCACCTTGTACTCTAGTAGGGATTCCTCCACCACTCCCTCTTTGAGGGCTTCGCATTTACCCACAATATATCTCATTTGCTGACACCTCAGGAGCTGACTTCCTGTTAATTCCTATTCCTCCTGTAGGTCAGCAAATGAGATCAGCTCACCATCTATTCAGACATCCTCAAGTTTGTAAATTCCAAGCAGGTTCCACCTCTTTTGGCCCTCTACTCTTCGCAATTCGCTCAAAAGGTCTGAATCCCAAAGAGGAGTTTCCAGTGTCAGTTTCCCCTGCCATCCCACTCTCTGAGGCACAGTTTTCCATGCCCGCACTACCACTGCTGTCGGATAGGGCAGGGAGGAAACCCCCTGCCCCCATATAGTCTCCGAACATCACAATCCGGTTCCATTACTCTCCTATCTGCCATCTGGGAGGGTTCATTTTGCATCAAAAAGGCCCAGCCATTTATCACCAACAGCTGCGTGGCCCAATAATAAAGACGGAGATTGGGCAGGCAAATTCCCCCATCTGATGGACACCTAGTCAAGAGTGGCAAGGCAATGCTGGGTACATCCCATCACACAACAACGCTCTCATGATCTCCTACATAGTTTAGAAGAATTTATCCAGGACCATAAATGGGGTGTTTTGCAGAGCATACAAACATTTGGGCAGATAAATAATTTTATAGAGGGCTGCTCATCCTAACAGAGAGAGCGGGAGCCTCCTCCACCTCTCCACATCACTCCGATAGGCCTAGAGGACCATCAGCAAGAATTGCTGGAGGAACAGTTCTCGGTTCGGTGTTAGGTATTGGAAAACCTCAGTCTCCCACCTGAAGGGGTAGCCCTGGTCACAATTTAGGTTGTCTTCCACTAGGAAGTTTGGAACAAAACCCATCTTGCCAAGGACGGCCAGTATTTAGGGCCATTCCAAGGAATCAAATGCCCCCAAGGAATCACATGCCTTTTCGGCGTCTAGGGCCAAGGGGACCACTGACCAGGTGTCCCTTCCTGCATAAAAACAATCATGCCAACAACACAGACAACCTTGCCCCGTGGTGCAAGGGTGCCTGCATAGGCACTCGACTGCAGTTTGTGCGCCGGTAGAAAGGATAGGAATGCGCTGTATCTTGCAGATATGGTACATTCCTGCCCTTTTCTGACAGAGGGCAGCACAGCTAGAAGGCTTGCGGCGATGCCCTAATCAATGCAAATATGCCCCTTAGACTTCAATTTTAAGTTTACCTTTGTGAATTGGGCCCTTAGTCTTCAGTTCTAAACCTAGCCTTAAAGTCTAAGTTTACCTTTGCGAATTTTGCCCTAAGTGTCTGTGCACGTTTACTGCCCATTTCAATGAAAAATCAACTGCCTGTAAATTATGGTGCACTACTTGTAAGCTACTTTTTTTGTTAATGAGGGAGGGTTATGTGTTATGCTCCACAATTGAGTACACCCTCTAAATACTTTTTTCTTTTTTAATTAGTCTAAGGGCTTTAATATGAGTTTGGCGGTGCGGGAGCCAGACCACCCCACTCCCACACTGCCAAACCCATCACTGGTGGGCGGTTCTTTGGCGGTCCGATGGCAGTGCCTATAAAAAAGGCACCGTAATGGGAACGCCAAAGCAAGTTCCTGCAGGGCATGGACTGTCAAGTCCATGCCCTGCAGGAACTGGGGGTGCATGCAGAAAGGGGGACACACCATTTCCGCCCCTGCATGCATCCCCTGGCGCAGAGCCAACAGGAGGCCCTGTAGGGCTCCCTTTGTTTCCTCTCCACCACAGTTTTCATGGCGAGCTCACCGCCATGAAAACCATGGCAGAGAGGAAACTTGTAATATGCTTGGCGGGGCAACAGTGGATCCCTAGTGGCAACAGCAGTCCCATGGCTGTCCGACCGCCCTACTTGTTATAAGGCGGTAGGACCACCGGTGCGGCTGTAGTCACACCGCCACCGTGAGTTTGGCGGTTTATCAGACGCCCAAACTCATAATAAGGCCCTTAGACTACTGGGTATGCAATATAGAATTTGCCTTGCCTATGATGTGTGAGGATCGAAGGCAGTTGGAAGTTGTGTCATGGCAGAGACATTTCTGGTGGTGTGTTTATCTTAATTAACAGGAAATCCTGTTGCTAAAATCAGCAAATCGACTCCGTTAATGAACGAAACACATTATTCTTGGGATACCTGTGTTCCTACAAAAATAAGTATTGTGTGGTCTTAACCTGTCCAACTTGGTTGTAAATTAGGATAAATGCATATTTCCCTTTCTGTTATAAATTACCGCTCTCTTCGGTTTTCATGCTTCAGCCTATGCCAGAAGATATTTATTTTTGTGACATGCAGTAATGCAGGTTTCTCTGGATAGCGACCGCCAAGTCATGATTAACTGTACTGCAAATGAGAAGACATCAACTTACTGGCATTGGTTGATGCATATTAAAATGAAAAATATATTGTGCATTTTTGAAGTGGAAACTAAGATTTAAGTTTAAACTCTTGATATTCTCAGTAACACTCTAAGTGTACCTTTTTTTTAAAATATGCATTTATTAACTGTTACGTACAATTTCACTTCAAGAAGAAATTTCTGACCTCAACTCCCCATGAATAGAGGTTGCAATGCAAGTAGACAAGATTGCCTAGTCCAAAGGTTAGTGAAAATGACACCATTTAGTACATCAGAACTCTGCAATTAATTGTTTACCAATATTAGGTCTAACAGGTGAAAATGTTTGACATTTCTTTTTTGCTGTATATAATATTAATTGTGTGTGTGTGTAATACGTGTTAAGTTCACATACATAGACACCAGAGTACGTTTATTTTTAAACTGTATTTTATGACTTTTTTTTAGAAGAACAGAAAGTTGTGATTACAATTTAATATACAGAAAAAGCAAAACAATTATTTTAAGAATAATTATCTTCGGCTCAGTTTGACTTGAACGCATTGATCTAAGTCAAAGGTTCATACATAAGACACAGTTAACAGCAATTAATCCAAAATATAAACCAAATGGGCCCTTCTTACAAACGTATATATGTATGGCATTTTCTGGCATGTTCGCTGCAGAAAATATCTTATTTACATCTGCCAGGATTTCACAAAGGGATTCTGGGTGGACATAAATTAAGTTACTACTGCAGATTTCTCTGTCATGAGTGCGGACAAATCTGCATTAATACACTATAAATCCCACTAAAGGGGTGGGGAAGTGGACGTTGGAAGGTATGGTTTGCCCCGTAAATTTGGGTATACCCACACACCTGTAAGTTCGTGGGCACTCCCAGACTCTTCTTCGAACCCTTTTCCAGCTTGAAAGTGGTCACGGATTTACTACAGCCAAGGGCTAAAGTAAATCCGCTTCCCGAATGGGAAGGGGAACTGATTTAATAGGGAGCAGTGAAAGAGCTTTCTCCATGAAGAAAATATTTTACCTCCATAGAAAAAATAACGTATGTGTTTGCAGAGGAGACAGCAGGAATAGGAGCCCCCAGCAATAGTCACATGACATTTCCAGTAGTATGCCTGGAAACACGTACCTGCCACATCTTTCCATGCATGTTACTGGGAATGTTGGTGAATAGGAAAGGAATGCAAAAACACATTCTGGTGGAAATGCAAATTTCTGCCCTTATTTTGCTCCTGAATAGGGCACTATGGAGCAATGCATTTAAAAATATTTAGATAAGCTGCATAAAATGTCGATTCATAAAACTCAAGTATTGCAATAAACAACTGTGGATGCAAGCAATTCTGATTGGATTTCCTTAACACATTTTATGAAAGCAAGACGTTATTTTGTGTGTATTCTTTATTACACCTTCATGCCAGCAGTCTGCTTCCCACACCCGTTGATCGCTCCCATCATCTGTTTAATGAAAACGCAAGTGGTATAAAACCAAAAGCACTGACACCTAGAAGCAACGTCATACTATCATTAATTCTGCCACGGAACAAATAAAATGTCCTACTTCCAGGGCCTCTCTTCTCATTATGTTCAAATCCTCAGCAACTTAACTATACTTTCAACATACTTCTTCCCTTTCCCTGTAGATCTCTTGCCAAGTCTTCCTTCTCATCTGCAGACTTTGGCATCCACAATGTATCATTCCATCAAAGATTACAAGCAATAGAACTACCCATTCTACACTCCTGACAGCTCTGTCTTTGCTCTCCCTCAGCCATCCCTCTCACGCATCCAAAGGTACTGTCTTCTCCCCTTCATCTCCGATTGAATTAATTACAATATTACTCCATCTTGTTTGTCACCGCAACTATTCCGCTTTCGATACACTAAAACCCTGACCTACACCTCCTGCAGCATGTCTTTCCTGGCCTTGCTTTTTAACTACTCTCTCACTTCAGACACATACCTACTGTGCCTTAAATCTGGAATGGTCTTATCTCTACTAAAAACACTGCTGACCCTTCCCTCCCTACAACTATCCCCTCTCCCAACTCCCCAACTTCTCAAAATATCTTTAACGTCTGGTGTTCAGCTGCCTCACTCTCGCACACCCACAAACTGCTATTTTTTTTCTTCCAGCCATTCAATTTGTAACTCTGGGTGAACTGCCTTCTCTCACGTGGCCAGCTTGATTATTCTACCCAAGCAAACCTCATTCCATATGTCCTCAGACCCTTCAGTTCCTATGCAGCTTTTGGCACTGTGCACTACCCCTTTTTGTAGTTTACTCTATCAACACTTGGTATTGTAGATAAAGAATTTGGCTGTTTTTCTCCAAGCATTTAGGTATTAAGTACTAAATAAACTCAAAATAATCCCAAACATTTTCAACCACACATTCCAGACACTGATGTCAACACTTGTTCTCAACAAACATAACCATTGCAAAACACTACCAATGGGTTTCCACTAAATTCCTTCTTCCGACTAGAAAGGTCTAACTTTTAACATGATGGTCCTTTACGGCCTCCCCAGGCACACCTTTCCTTCGTATTCAGGCTCCATGGCAGCAGGCTAACAGCTGAGACCCATCACCCTGCCAGGACCACACAGTCTTACAAAGAGGTAAAGAAAGTTGTCTTAGAGTAATTAAGCTGGATGAAGAGGCTAATGGGGTTAGGTTTAAGAGTGTGAAGTAGAATTTGGGGTAGAGTCCCTGTGTCTTTTACTTGAGGATGAGGGATCTAGGAGAAATGTGGTTGCTTCCAAATATAGTCATAATTGAAATATTTTTGACAAGGCTATTTTATAATTTGATTCTTTGTCCGTTGAGACACAGAAATGGATGAAAAAGCAAATGAAGTTGTAACTCAGTAACGCTATAGCTATTGCCTCATGACTGCAAACCTGTACCAGTCACTAAAGCACTAACAAATACTACATGTGTGTTTCAGGAATATGGGAATCCTAAATCTCTTAATAAATATAAAGTTTCTTCTAGGGAGTGTAAGAGAAACTGGAAAAATATTTTGAGTTTCATACCAATTCGGGATACATCCTCCTTGACACCCTAATGCTTTTGAATGTGGTAATTGGCAACATATTGCTAGGCACTGTCCAAGAAAAACAGAGCCCATGGACTTAGGATCAACTAAGAGTAACATATTCTTCATCAAAGGAGATATTGGGCCATTGAAGAAGAAAATAAATTTCAATGAGGTAACATTAATCGCCCTGGTAGATATAAGGAGACTGTGGTCTACAAAAGATTGATGTCTTATAAGAAGAAATATGAACTAGGAGTCTTGATCACATGCTTTCACATTGATAGAAGGAAATACGCTATTTCAGTAGTATCTATGGAAACAGGAAAACATGCAGAAAGTGCTCAGGTAGCAGTAATTCAAACTGCACTGGAAGAAGTCATTATTGTCATTGATAATTAAAATGTTATCAACTTAACTACAACTAAGTATCAAATCTGGTAATAATGGGAATGGTGGATGAAGCCTCCATGTTTCAAAAAGTCAATTGAAATCCCTGTCCCTAAGAAGGTAGAGCCTTGAAGAGAAAGATAGTCGGATAAGCACTAGGGGTAGGCGATAAATTCCTCTCTGCCGGCAGAGTTGGGGATGTTTTGGCCAAATTCCGCCAATCGCTGCATGGTGGACTTTTTCTTGCGTGCAGCTCGCCAACGGTAAGTTGACAAGTGTGAGCAAGAATTGGCATCTGCTAGGGTGATAAGAGGGCAGTAAGAGGGCAGCCAGTGAGATTTTCCTAACTCAGGCAGTCACAGGCGGTGAGGACCTCTTGCAGTGCGAAAGATGCCATTCAAGAAGAAAATGTACTTCAGCAGCAGCAAAACCAACTTGAGGTGCAGTGCCCTCTGGCACGACGTGTGGTGGCATTCGTGTTGATTTGTCAGTGACAAACATGCTCCAGACGAGTAGAGTTGGACTTGATAGATCTCCCTTACCCTCCTCTTAAGGGCACAAATATCTACTCGTTTTAGTAGATTATTCCTCCAAGTACCATTTTTTTCTGGAGTGGCATTACCCAAGGAAACATTAATTGGCCAGGGAACTCCCTTTGTTTCTAACCTCAAGCCAGAGATCCATAAACAGTTAGGGGGGGAAATAAGAAGGTCTGCCTACCACCCCCGGACATATGGGTTGGTTGAAAGATAAAATCAGAGTATCAAAAACATTAACAAGATAATCTAGGACGATCCCAGGAATTGGAACGGAATGATTCCTTTGGCTTTATTCGCCTTGAGATGTCATGAGCAATGTTCCACTTGTGTATTCTCCATTTGAGTTACATTCTGCTTGGATTTCATGAACTTCTCAACGTTGCCCGAAAGAGTCGAGAACATTTTATTCCTGTTCCAGGGCTCTAAAGTGGTGCATGAGACATACAGAGCTACACAAAATTACTATTAAATATTTAACTAAAATAATAATTAAATAATGCTCATTTTTAGTTTCTATTGCGGTCTTTTACCCAACCCATAGCATCATCAATACATTCCTTACAGATGCCACTTATATGTCCCCCTCCTCCTTCCTTCTTATGATTCCCAGAAATTACAATTTGGACTTAAAAAAATACAATAATCTATTATTTTCATCCAAGCTAATTAGAACCCCCGACACTTCTACATATGTAAAAGTTCCATCCATTCTCTTCTTAATTCACTTGATTTCTTATTTTTATAGCACAATTTTCTTTATTCTACCCAGGATTAAACCCTCCCTCACTTACCACTCCATTAGAGCATGTAGTTACATATACCCTCCCTCTACGTCCATCTTATATAATGCCTAACTCCAAGAATAACATCTTCTGTAACTCAGTCCGAGACCTCCTAAAGTAAATTCTTAACCATTTCCCTTTAAACCCTGACAACACTTCTTTTGATCACATCAAAGGCATTGATGTCAGCCTTCACCCCCTCTTCCCCTCACCATAAGCATTGGATCACACTGGCTATCCATACCTCCAAAATGCTCATGTTCATGCACTTACATATATGACATGAGCATGGCACACAGATGAACCTGGAGGTTCATCAGGTGACAGTGTGCTGTCCTTTACCCATCCACATCAACATTTAGCCTCACCTCCTCTCTCATATCTCATCCTTAGAAGCTATCTTGCTCCATTACCTCCATTCTCTACCAGTACTTATACGACTAAACCCAACAACCTCATTTTGCCACTTATTGTTCCCTAAAAATAATTATCACCAGAAAACACACTCTGCATGTATATCAAGGTGTCCACTTTCTGACAGACTTTGCTGTCTCTAAAATAGCCAGTTTTGACGAGTTCTCCCATGCAATCCTGCTGAGCAAATCACCATTCTCTAAGGTACTAGCTAATCTTGTTCCTCTTACAACCCTTTCATTTTCTAAACTGTTAAATTTATTTCCCCATTCTGGAGAGTCCAGCTCCTCCTTGCCTTCGTCTTCAAGTACTCACATTTATCTGAAATCTATAAAGAACATTCAGATCTGTGGCCATCCTGTCTCTACTACAAAAGCTGACTGCTGATCTATTTTCCTGCTCTACTATTACCCAGTATCCCAACTTTCTTCTCTAAAACTTAGAATAATTATAGGGTTTAGTCATCTGAGGTATTAGCTCTCCTCTTACAACCTTCTAAACTTACTGGAATCCATCTGTTCCAAATTCTCCTTAAGTTAAACTGATCTTACCCACCTTTTCAACTTTCTCAACTCAGACTATCACAAGCACCTCTCTTCCATTCTCATTTTCATTAATCTCCGTGCTGCATTTGAAGCACCTTTGATGCTTTCAACCCTTCCCCCTTAGGTAGCACAGGCAAGGCACAACTGGATGGCAACCACTCTCTAATGCCGAACTCTTCAACAAATAAAACTTGTTAATTCCCTGCTTTGCTGCTTTTACCTCGCTCTCCTTCTTATTTCATTCTTCCGAATACGTCAACGTGGAGCTTAATCATATATCTTTTACTCTGTACCCTAATTCCAAATGCTATACATTAAGATGCGCCGTCTCTATGTCCTCCAAATGTCCGAGTCCTTGGTCAACACATTGGTAATGAGCCACTCAACTACTGTTACAGTTAACTCTTGAGACCCCCATGTCATAAATTATTACCATTTGAGAAAATCATGTACGACGCCCGTTTCACTAGTTACCCTTAAAATGTCACCCATCTGACACCTGTGTCATCAAACTCTTTGCTGTCAGTAATAAGTAGGGCACAGTAAATAGTGTCACCCAGTAATGCAAAGCCACTTATGAAACTGTCTAGCCATATGCCTCTCAACTAACTTTGCCTCATATATCATCATGTGCAAGTTCCTCTGCCATTGTTAAATTCCTTGCATTCCCCAAAGCACCATGCTCCAACTAAGAGTTCACATCATTAAAACTGAAAGGAAGGACCCTTTTGTGGATATTTCCGTATAGGTGTCACCTCTACTCTCATTCAATTCAGGCACATTCTACTTCATCAACTAAAAACCGCTTCAGTAAATCAAGCGACCCACCCACGTACCCCTGTGAAACACTCTACATATATTATCATCATTTAAAGCAATATTATACTGTTACAATTCTGTCTTGCCACTTTATCTTTTCTCAGATCACCATTGTACCTCTCTGTATCCAGCAAAACAGATAAAGCTCTTATTTACCACGTTTAGAATGTGCAAAAAGTCTAATAAAAGGACTACATGTTTCATAATAAATAAAATAAAAATTAAAAAAATCATATTTTGACATAATACATAGAAAACGCAAAGTAGATGCAACATATGAGCAGATGTATGTAATCTTCCTTTCAAACACAAACACAACACAGTTACAATCTAAAAGGCATCAGTGCTAGCTTTTCTGCAAACACAGTAGATTTCCAGTGGAACACGAGCAGCAGTGTAAGCTATAGCCACGCACACAGAGCAGTTAGGGGCATATTTACGTTCCCTGGCGCATCCCTGCAAATCAGCAGGGATGCGCCAGGAAAGATGCGACATGCAAGTTTGCCCTTGCGCCACCGCCGATGCGCCGCATTTACAATGCGGCGCGCCGTGCGCACAGATTGGCAGATGCGTGTCGCATCCCCGACGGAAAGGCGGCGCATTGCTGGAGTCGCGTTGCAAGCGTGACGCAGCTCCAGCAATGCTCGGGGGTGCCCTATCCCTAACATGGTGCGTCAATCCTTACGCCTGCTTCAAGCAGGCGCAGGGTTTTGACGCAGCATGGGCGTAAAAGTGACTCAGTGAAATCTTGTAGATTTCACTGCTTCACTTTTACGTGGCGTACCTGCGAGGGAACGCCCACCCTGCGCTGGAACGCCCACATGAAACCTGACGCAGGTTTCATGTGGCGCAGGGGTTTACAGCGTGACGCATCTCCCTAGATGTGTCACGTTGTAAATATTGCGCAACGTGGCGCATGGTTTGCGTCGCCGCTGCGTCACATGAGTGACGCAACGGCGGCGCATAAGTGGCGCAAGGGGCTTGTAAATATGCCCCTTAGAGAGCAAGAATCAACAATGCAACACTCACACACCCCTACAGAGATACAAACAGCGGCAGCAGTGCAAAATTTCATCATACACAGTTTAGGCTCACCACAGACAGCAATAGACATAGTTAAATCCAACTAATACTGTCCGCCATATTGCTGACCAGGATATTCACTGTGGCAGCTTCAAACCTCAGACACCTTTGAGTTGCTATGCTATCGCTTGTTCTACTATGTACCACGTGACCACTGATTAGTCTATGTTCCATTGAGAATAATGTAGATATATAACCATTGAGTTATCTGTGCAAACTGACAGATATATAACTATTTGTAACTGCTTTAGAACATGAACCTGGGTCATGCTATGATGTACCGCCTTGTGCCTCTGATATTTCTTCTTTGCTGTTTGGTTTGTAAAAAAAACTATACTCCATAGATGGAGCGTTTTTTGGTTTGCTAATAATTTTGCACCCTTATGACGAATCTTCAAGAAACTGTCTGAAAAAAAAAAGTTCATTCACCTCACCTCCTTCCTGGAAAGTTTTGGGGTGATTCTTCCTGCGAGTGATGAGAAAATGGGGGGGTACCAAAACACAAAATCCCCATGCATTTTCCATAGAGTTCTTTAGACAAGGCTCCAGCAAAAACTGCTGAACGTAATTGCACCTAATTCGGCAGGAAGCTAGGTTTTGGTTTGCAGATTGTGCTTTTTGTGATTTGGTGTAATTCTGTCCTACAGTTTGAGATATTAACGGTCAAAAATAACTGTATATTTTGGCAGTTGGGCTGGCGACAGTCCTGCGAGTGTCCTGCGAGAGCGAAAAATCAAAAATGGAGCCCTGCGATTGGTCGAGAGGCCCATTTTTTTCCGGGAGCCTTCATGCTCTTGCGAGAGCGAGGGCTCCTGCAAGTCTTGCGATTGCTCGGATTGGCTGACTATTGGAATTTTAGAAATTAAATGGCTGCTATTATTGTTCACTGTGAAAAATTGGAGGTGTTGCGGAAATGAAGTAAAAAAGCTATATTAGGGGGTAGCAGAAAGGCATACTGTCCCTCTAAATTTAGAGAGGAGCTGAGAAAGGGATAACTACTGTGAAGAAAATAAATGTATATTGTTTTTAACTCATTTTTACAATCTGGCAGGACTCTTGCGGGATTGTGAATAGTAAAAAACAGTAGACGAGTTCTCAATACACTCTACTAGGAAGGCATATTGTGGTACTTGTTTTTGAGAAGAAGTGTGTGAGAGATTAGTACTGTGATAAGTAGAAGGTTCATTCTTTTTTTTTTAAATGTTACGTTCTCGCAAGTCTCTTGAGGGATCGTGAAGTAGGTGATGTTTGAATACACTCTGCAATGCACACTTACTACTGTACGAAGGAGTCTTACTGGAGATGGTGTTCATCAGACTCCACTATTTATGCTTATTGGTTTGGGATGAGTTGTTAGTAGAGTTAAGGCTCATCCACACACCCTACTATGCACACCCATCATCTGAGATAGAGGTCTGAAAGGAGAAGCTAATCCCTCCCCACACCCTACTATGCACACGCATCATTGCAGAGCTAGGTCTCAGCAGAGAGGCCAGCCCCTCCTTACAACCTCCTACGCACACCCATCATTACATAGAGAGGTCTCAGCAGAGAGGCTAGTCTCTCCACACACCTCATTACCCACACCTGTCATCTGAGAGAGAGGTCTGAAAGGAGAGGACAGTCCCTCCCCACACCCTACTATGCACACCCGTCATCTGAGAGAGAGATGCGAAAGGAGAGGCCAGTCCCTCTCCACTCATTACTATGCACACCTGGTATTTGAGAGAGAGGTTTCAAAGGAGAGGTCAGTTGCTTCCCATACACCCTTCTACGCACATGCGTCATTTCAGAGGGAAGTCTGAAAGGCAAGGCCAGTCCATCCACATACCCTACTATGCACACCCGTCATCTGAGAGAGAGGTCTGAAAGGAGAGGTCAGTCCATCCCCATGCCCTACTACACAAACCTGTTATGTTACAATACAAATATAATGTAAAGACAGAGGCCCCCTGCTAATGAGGTATAGTTCCTTAAGGCAGGGTTCAATAACTCAATGTAAATACTTAAGGCAACAATAACAATACAAACATATTACAGTTTAACTAATAAACTGGAAAACTTATTGAAAGACAGAACCGACAAGTACTGTTATTCTTAGAAAAGTACACAATATATTTTATTGATGATCATTTCAACATTAAGAAATTCAATCATACTATTCCATTCATATCTGCAATCATACATCTCACACAATCAAAACTTAATTAAAAACAACGATTTAATGACAAACAAAGTAATCGTAGCTATTGATGTCTGATTTTCATGTCCATAGAAGAACACTGTGGCACAATTACAATTGTATGTTGTGTTCTACGCACGTTTCGGCACTGGAGAGTGCCTTCGTCATGAAAGGCCACAATAAGTCAACGGTGAGTTCTGTAAAGAGAATATTTCATGTAAGTGGTTCTATCTATTAATAAATGCAAAGCCGCTATATAGCGTGCAATGATAATATTTATGTTTGCAGTTAAATAGGATTGTTAAGGCGGTGAAAAATATCAAAGATTTAAGAGAAGAATATCGCACAGGTTATACAGAACAAGGAGATTTTTTTTTGGTTGAAGACAAGACAGTAAAGAAAAGAAGATAGATGGATGAGGACCATAAGAAAACAGAGGAAACGATTGGTCATGTGTTTATGTGACATGAGTGGTGATATAAGGGAAAGAACCATAACCAAAGAACTTCACCAAAGCGTGAACCTCGCGTGTCTCTAATTGTGAAAACAATTTCTAAAAAGTTTTTTACCCTATTTTTAACGTGGAGGTGACCAGTCTGCATGTGATCTCTGCTTAAGGATATGGACTGAAAAGATGAAAATATAATTCTTGTTAGAGTCTGCTGTAAGGCAGCATCATGCTATTGTGTTTATTTGCAATGATGTATACCTTGGTGATGATGACTTCAGATACGAGATTTTATTTTGCAGTGACGTCAACATCACTCTGATACTGACGTGAGATACTTTAAAACAATGCTCCCATGATGGTGGGTTACTTCTAGAAGAGAAAAAACTTATAAATGACTTATATGTTAATGATAGAATATGAAGACTATAGTGTTATAAAAATAGTATGTAGGAATTGTACTATTAGAAATCACTACAGACAATTCTATTCATTTGTATTTCACTTCATATTGGACTTGATGTCTCTATTAGTTCTATGGTGTACTGCTCAGTATGGGGTTCCTTAGGTAATAACCTACTTTGTGATACTCCTATATCTAAATTAAATACAGGGCTAATTGATAAAAAGATGAGGTCATATATTTACATCACGTTGTGTGGGTTGATTCTCAAAATGAATGATTCTGAATCATGAAGAAAAAAAAAGGGGGCAAAAAACGACAATGTCAAATTACTATTGCATACTTCCTATGCTAAGGGACAATTAGATTACAATTATGCAAGCAACCTCAGGGTGTACGAAATGTGTTGGAAATGAAGTCAGTGCTGAGGCATTCACAGGCATCGGTTGAATTTAAACACAAAGGATTAATCCACGATTGGGTAAAGATTGCCTTAATCAGTGATTTTCAGAACGAATTCTCTGAAGTTTACACAGTTCTAAAAAACTGTAGGGTTTTCGTTTTATTATCGACGTGTAAGGAAAATTCCCCATGCAACAAAGGAGTTTAAGAATCAATTCCAAGTCGGCCTGCATGCACTGGTTTGTCTTTTTAAGGGATGACAATTGCGGTAGTTTAATTATGGGCCCGCAGCCAAGGAGTTATAAGTCGATGTCACGTCGGCCTACACACACTAATTTGTGTTTTCAAAAAACGGCAATTGCGGTGATTTAATTGTGAGCCCGCAACCATAGAGCACCTGGTCACATGGTGCCTGCATGTGTCTATTATGGGTTAACGACGCCAGGCATACAATTTAATATCTGCGGGTCAGGAGGGTTCACAGTTAAAAATGATTAATTGGTTCTAAAATAACCTGCCCATACCTAATAAGCGCATGTGTTTTTAAGACTATGAATTACCTAATGCCTGTACATAATGCACACATGCATATTTAAAGCTATGACTTACTTAGTTATATTTTTTCGAGAAAGAAATAACAAGATAATTGGAGGTGCGTTAACTAAATTATAAACCTGACACAATTGAGCACTCGGTTAAGAAGTGCCTGCATGTTTCGGTAATTAAATGATAAAGGTGAACAGTTTTAGTATCCACGGGTCAGGAGGTTTCAAAGTAAAAGGATGAGAACTAATTCATTCTGAAAAGGCCTGCCCGTACCTGATACACACATATGTTGTAAAGGCGGTAACTTACTTTGTTGGTGATGTTCGATCGCCGGATGAGGGATTCCTCCTCACGCTGAAAATATGCGTAAGGACTAACTGGAACTAACAGGATTTCCGCATTATAGTCACAGAGAGCTGGTCACATGGTATATGACAGCCAATAAGGCATGGTGTCGACGGAAACTTTATTAAATCGTCAATATGTAACACGCTGCTGTGATGACATGGTAAAAGGACTGAACTAAACAAACTTACTTTGTGCTTTTATTCAGAGAATGTTCTCTAGGCATCTGCAGTTTCTATATGATGCAATAACAGACATGAAGTGATATTAATACTTACTTTGTGCTTACTTTTTGTTTCTTAGGATATCGAAGGTGCAGGAGATTACATATTTGAGAATGCCATGAAATCAATTATACACATTTGACTGCTGTAACAAATATGGACAATAAAGAATGTGTGCAAATTGAACATTCATGACTGACTGGGCAGACATGAATGGGGGCTATCAAAGCAGCTATACATTCATGATTGACTGTGCAGACATGAATGGGGGCTATCAAAAGCAGCTATACAGAGCTATGATAGATCTGTTTTCTATTAGTGTAGGTGCCTGTGCCGGATAGATACCCTTGGGTATGTAAAAATGATATAGAGATTCAGTACATTTGTTGTACATCTCTAATATATTAGGGATATGGTATTTAGATAGTGTGTGATAAACAAAACGATCTTCATTACCTATGACCAAGGATATCTCAAATACATAAGAAATGTGATGTTTTGTCGAAGTTGGAGCCAGAAGCGGCAGTGTAGCTGAAGAAGTTAGATGGTATGTTATTAACATGGCAATCTTCAGTACCTGTGACCAAGGATATCTAGATTAAAAAGACTGAAAGGAGCAAGCTAACTAGAACAAGCAAAAAGTTAACCGGTGTTATAACGTATTGCTTGTTCCCACGGGATTTCCTGATTTAGGCCTCGTGAAAATGTGTCCAAGGTAAAGATCCAGAACACTTCTCTTCTTTTCCTTATTGTTTCAGAGTCCGTAGCTGGTTTATCATTGATTTTTTCTAAAATGAGCCAATCTATCTGTTCATGGCTATGTCCGGTATCTAAGTAGTGCTTCACTAAAGGAGCACTGGTCTTTTTTGTACGGATCGCTGAACGATGTTCCGTCAGCCTGGTTGCTAGTGTTCTTGACGTTTCCCCTACATATCCCATTTTGCAGGGACATAATAAGAGATAGACAATATTTTTTGTCTTGCAGTTGGTAAACGATTTCATGAGTATTGTATGGGAATTATAATCAAATGCCTTTGATATTATTGCATTGTCACAGGCCTTACATTGTGAACATTTATTATTGCCTACTAGAGGAGTAAAGTTATCAAGAGTCAATTGAAGTGATGGTTTCTTATTGTTCATGCGGGAGTGTACAATTTGATCTTTTAGATTTTTGTTACGCCTGTGAGCAAACATAGGACGCGGTAATATGTCATCCTCCTCTGAGTTGACATTTAAGATGTGCCAGTTTTAACCCTGGGCGTAGTTCGCGTAGTGGCGCTACGCGAAGCTACGCGAAGACGTCGGAGCGCTACGCGAGCTACGCGTAGCTACACGAGCGTGCGTAGCTGCTTGTCGCGCCCATTCGCGATGCGTTTTTCTTGCTCGGGAACGCGTTGTGCGTGTTCGGGACGCTGTTTGCGTGCTCGGGGCGCGAACTTACCCATGCGGTCGCCTATGGGCGCGGCCATTTTGTTTTTCACTTGTCCCGCCCGTTCGCGATCCCTTATTTCCTGTTCCGGGTCGCGTATAGCGTGCTCACGATGCGCATTCCATGTTCGGGAACGCGTTGTACGTGTTCGCGACGTTTTTGCGTGCTCGGGGAGAAATATCGCGCGAACTTACCCACGCGGTCGCGATGGGCGCGGCCATCTTGTTTTTCCACTCTATGCTATGGTTCTGGGCCTGCTTTTCTATCCTCCCTCAATCTTTGCAATCCTTAGTTTTTTACACTGTTTTTCAATTTTTCTTTATTTCTTATCTATCTCTCTCTCTGCCTAAGTCTATATTTTGCATTTTTTTCTACTTTTTACTGTGTTTTTTTACTTTTCAACTGTTTTATATAACTTTCTTCTTTAAGCTCCTACTTCTTCCCCTAACTTTATTTTTCCCTTCTAACTTTTCTTTTCCGCCTCCTCCCACCCCAGAACCATGGCGAAGGGTAGCAGCAGCGGCTCGAAGGGCAAGGCGCGTGCGCCCAAGAGCCGCCTGCCTTGCGGCAGACTGCGCCCTGCAGGGGTGCAAGCCCGCCAGCTTTTTAGTGAGGCGGAGGTGGCCGCCCTTGTTTTTTTTGTTCAGCGCCACCTCCCCTTGACCTTGGCAGCAGGCGGCAGGCCAGGCTCCGGGTACCCGACCCAGGAGCGTCACCGCCGGTGGGCGAAGGTGCGCCGGGCAGTGTTTCGCTGCTCAGGGGTCCGGCGCACCCATAACCAGCTGGCCCACCGGTGGTCAGACATCCTCGACCGGGAGCAGGACCTGTTGGACCTGCTAGGTGTCGAGGTCGTGGGGCTTGGTGAGTAGCTAATATATATAGTAGTATAAGTATTGTGATTTGTGTATACATTTTTTACAAATAACAAGAATACTGCTGCTTACA
This sequence comes from Calotriton arnoldi, assembly GCA_963921515.1. Classification (NCBI taxonomy): domain Eukaryota; kingdom Metazoa; phylum Chordata; class Amphibia; order Caudata; family Salamandridae; genus Calotriton; species Calotriton arnoldi. Next base: position 804,004 of record CAWUFW010007403.1, read on the forward strand.
TTGCAGGTAAATTACGTTTCAAAATCTTCTGTGATTGTAGGACACAGGTGCTGGGCGCTACTCTTACTTGTTTGCAACTTTGCGCTCGCTTGTCCTTATTATTATGTAAGAGTTTACTTTAGAGAACTTCAGTTAGGTAATGCTATTGCTAGAGAGACTGTAGTCCTTCCTTTGTCCTCCTGTCAAATAGTGGTGGATGGATTGATACTAGGTTTAGTTACTATTAGTTGATAATTTTTGAGCGGTCTGCGTGACGCATCCTCTGTCACTGAGTGCTGCTTACCCCAGTCCTTAGTAGAACCTTTTGTAGTTTGTTTAGTGAGTGGTACTGGTAAGCTTAGCAGTGTCAGTCAGCTGCAGAACATCAGACGCAACCAACCAACAATTTGGTGTATGCATTATGCACTTTATGCATGTGTCCTCCTTCTCATCTATGCATTTTTGATGGCTAAAAAAATGGAAATGCAGACTTAATGAACAATTGGCCCGCCTGGAATAGGTGGGCTAGGTCAGGTGGTACTTAGGCTTAGTTAGTGTTCTGGATTTTATTTGAATCAATCAGAATGGAACACTGAATTAGTGTTCCCAAATAAGTAGACTGTCCGTGAATCCCGCAAGCCAGTAGTCGATCGGATTAGATAGGTCAATTTTATTGCAATTGTTGTTTCCTAAAACGTTTGAGCGTTTTTTTAGATAATTTATTTGTTTCACAGCAATGATTAATGTTTGTGTCTTTCTTTATTATATCTTACATGATCACTGATCTGCAGCACCCAGGGGCAAGAGGACGGGGTCCGAGTCGGCGGGACAACCACTAGAGGACCGCTCCTCTACCGAGGGCCCTGCTGCTGGTCCCAGTAAGTCCTCCAGTGGTTAATATTAACAATTATATTGCCCTAACTTTTACTGCACCTTATTTTTTCAGAACTATTAATTCTGGTTCCACTCCCTAATTCTATTTTTTACAAAAGATTCTTTGATCTTGACTTGACTATCTGTTTCTAAATTCTGGTTATCCCTGCCTCTAAGTTCTAACTGCCTCTGCTATGAATGTCTGTACTACTACTATTAGTCTGTCGCTAAGCTTGCCCAGTTTGCATTGCCACTCTTTATTGTACGGTTTTGAATAAAACTCAGATTGACCAATAGCTCTAGCCACTGAGTCCAGTCCTTTCGGTTGTCCTCTTCTAGGCTTCTTAATCTTGAGGCTTTGACAATTACCACAAACAAAATGCCCAACCAGATATTTGACTATTTTTGATAGGATATAGTACATACTACTACTGATGTGTGGATTCTGCACAGCCCCATGCAGAACTATGCACAAGGAAATAGGATGTTGGTGAGGAACTTGGACGTTCCTCACACCTCAGTCAGAAGTGAACCCACAATCCCCTGAACGACTAGCTATAGTGTCTCATTAGGTCCCCGAACCCCCACCCGAAGATACCCAATGATTATGATTACACAACCCAGAACATAACACCCTTTCGCTCACTCACTCGTGTAAGTCCACCACCACCACCACACCAAATACCACAGAGTCTATGTGTAAGTTCAAAAGGTTTATTTTCAACTAACAAGCTCTGTATGTTGTTCTATAAAATTCAGTGTACTCCAGCCAGCTCCAACAGCAAAATGCATAAGATTAAAACAATAAACATTGTTACAACAAGTGCATGATGATAGAAGACAAAAGATCAGTGCGAATTCTGGGAGACTCCTCACCGTAGAACGTAGAATTACTGGTTACATCTCATGCATCATTCATAAGCTCTGCAAATCTCTGGTTCGTAGAAGGAAATCTTCTGCCTGAGAAAAATGGTGCGCGTTAGATAGTATAATGCAAGCATTTCTCAGTCCTGCCAAAAAAGTGTAACATGTTACTTATGGCTTGGCAATACGGACTAACCGAAATCCATAACAAAATGGCTTGTTTTTCGACCTCTTGTACGCAACGCTCAGACAGTAGCTGTATGTGCTCATGTGGGCTCAAAAAGGCGTCTTACTGTTACTTACTGCACAACAAGCTGCGAGGTAACATGCGCAAAAGACATGAAGCGAAAAATGGTTGCATGGCTCAGGCTAACTTTGCAAAGAGTAGAGTATAGTATAATAAATAATGACCCTAGGGACCATAACACTACTAGTGTCTACTGACTCTAGTACCCGATTTTGACTAGTGAATGTGATGTATAATATGTATGTATTAACTTTTTTTTTCAAATCTTGCTAGTGAAAAAGAATAAATAGGGGGAGGTGTACACAGGCAACTAAAAATGTGTCATGTTTTTATCTAGGCGTAGTAGCGACCACCAGTGCCGGCGGGGCCAGCGGCGATTCCACCATTCCGGAGGGGGCAGGAGATGTGGCACCTGCAGGAGCTACAGGGGGTGAGCCAGCAGCAGTGGCGGGCGGTGGTAAGTTATATTCATTACTTATTGACATTGCACTAGCTGGAAGGGTGTTGACTTCACTCACTGTACTGTGTTGTTGAGACTTATTAGGTATGAAGTTGTAGTGAACATTATACAACGGTTGAAGAAGAGAAGACACCCTTTACTTAGCATTAGCAATGCAGTAGCAATAGCATTACCAGCGTGACTTGATTAACCAATGGCCTCTTCTATCTGACTCCAACTCAGCTGTGAAAGTTTTATGGAGGAGACTAAAAGTCAGATCAGATGACCTTGATGGATGTGTTGAACAAAAAGGGAAAGAAGGGTGGAAGGAGGAAGGACAGGCGAGATTTAATATGATGACTGGCAGAGAAGGATACGTTGGAAGCATGGATAGGTGGCTGATAGGAATCAGATGCATGTGTTGTTGAAGGATGGGTGGAAGGTGAAAGAAGAATGGATGCCTGCCTGGGTGGGCGACACAGTATGGGTGGATACTGTGGATAGCAAGAATCATCAGCGGTGTTTGGGTGAAACTCTAAGCCAAGGCAAGCAACGGAGTGAGTGGACGCATGGGTTGTTGTTGGTGAAACAAAGTAAGGTTTGTGGAGAGATTAAGAAGAATGATTGACATTTACTTAGAATGGATGGATGCCTGTATGTATTCATCAAGACAGCATAGGTGGAGACTGTCACGGGATGCACAGTTTTAGTTTTAAGGGAATGTAAAAGAAACCGCGCCACAGTAGCAAAGCCGATGTGGGGAGGGGCAGGGTGGGGGGTAGCAGTAAACAATGTATTACGCGCCCAAATACAGGTAACTTTACTGTAAACATAAAAATAAATAAAGCAAATTTAATGGTGCGCACTGCACCGCCAAAAGCGATGCAGTGGGTGCAACAAAATTAGTTTTATTTATTTATATGTTTACTTACCTGTAATTGGCCGTAATCCATAGTTTACTACCCCCACCCTGCCCCTCCCTACGTCACCGCCCGGCAGCACTCCCCGAGTCCCACCACCGACCGCTACTGACCTTATGTCGTCGTCCCATATAAAAGCAATGATCATTGGATCAGATATATAATCTGCCTTTTTGTAGTAGCCAGGGCACTGTCAAAGTGAAATTGATCAATTGCCCTTCATGTAACAGAGAGAGTATGGCCAGTGCCACCCGTAATAGAAAAATACGAGCTTCCCCACCTGCAGACAGTAGTAAATCAAACTAACGTGAGTCTGCGTCATGAGTCAGACTCATATGTTTGTCTTGGGTGCAAGCATAGTTGACCGAGCTGGCATGCAGGCTACTACAACCAGGTTATGTCATTTCGCTATACTAGTAGAGATAAGAAGAAGACTGGTGTACTGTGTACTGGAGTCCATAGTGCTAGTATAATGCCTGAAACTCCCACAAATGTTACAGGCCGAGGAAGTGGGAGGATAGATAGATTATTACCAGAAATGTTATGTACTGTGCTTCTTGCTAGTGCTACTGTGCCATTATGTGTTGAATTAATTTTGTGTTCCTGTTTTGCTAAGAGTACTGGTTACAACAATATTCTTTTTCTTTCTTGATATAGATACTCCTTCCCAAGAAAAACCATCCCGGAAGGAGTTGGCAGCCAGGGCCCGGCGCCGGAAACTGGAGGCCATCTGTGAGGAGTACCGGCAGCTGGTGGCTCAGGCGGAGGAGAAGGAGGCGGCAGCAGCTGCAGCCTCGTCCGATGCCCCGGGCCCCAGCCAGGCCAGACCTCCAGTGGTACGGCGCCGCGGTCTGGCAGCCGCCCGCCGCCGCAATTCTCTTGCAGCCAGCACTGCTGTCCCCCACCCTGGATGCCACTGCAGGGCATTTCGACGCAAGATTCTCCTCCGGGTGGCACGGCTAGAGAAGCAACTAGAGGAGCATGTAAAAATTCTGGTGGACAAACACCTTAAAGCCCGCCGAATCTAATAGGACCCTGTTGCATTGCCCCTTTTTTATTCCTTTTGTTGGTGGGTGGGAATTGGGCGTTGGGGTTTCTGGACATTCTTTGGACTTTTTTTCGTTTTGGACATTGGTTGGGGTTAGGGAGAGGGGTGGGTCAGGTGTGGGATAGTTTATTTTTATTAGGGTAATAAATTATATTTATACTTAAACATACAATGTTAATGTTTTGTGGGGGGCTACTGTTTTACGAATTAACGTGACATGGTTTCCTTGCTGCTGCAGGGCCGCAGCCAGTGTTTGATTTAAATAATCTGCCGATGATGTAACACAAACAGATAGATGCGGTACCCCTCACTGAGTTATTTGTCCTACTAGTACTGTCAGTCTCTCCTCCTAGTCCTTTATACCTCCCACCAAACTTATCTTACCTGTGATTGATGATGATTACGTTCGGCACAGTGATGGCTGCATGGTTTCCCAAGAGAATGGAGAAGATGCCATGGTTGTGGTGGTAGTAGTAGAGTAGACACTGGCAGCAGCATTTGCTAAAAAAATAAAAAAGAGACAGTCACTTGCCTGAAAGCGACTGTGGGAGGAGTAGTAGAACGAAGTAAAATACAGTACAGAAGAAGACTGGCAAACAAACAATATTGCATTTGCAACTGCTAAAGTCAAATAAAACATAATGGTGGCGGGGAGTGGGACAGCCTAGTACAAGAAGTTACAAACTGTAGTTGTGTCGAGTGAGTCACTTAACTTAACACAATCGTAATTCGTAACCTTTACTGCTGTGTGGTAGGAGTTTGATGATGAATCCAATCAATGCTGGCAATTAATTATGATGTACTATTAGCCGGTGACGGCTTGCACATAGACTGAGCATGGGTGGGCAAGCAGAAGAAGCTCCTCGCCCTGCCTTGAAATTTAATTAGTGTTGCTTTCACCACATCTGCCCCAGCAAGCGTGTGATCAATTGGTGTACATTTTATGTAGTCACATCACACCTCAATATAAATCACAGTCCGGGGGAAGAGGGTTAGGGTTTGATGAATGGATGGGAAGGGGGTTTGGGGAAAGGTTGGAGAAAGAAAAACAGTACGCATGGACAACAAAAGCAAAGCGAAATCTTGGCAGACGACCATGATCTTATCCAAAAAATCTATAAAGGGAGAAAAAGGAAATGCATGCATGATGATGAAGATAACTTGATGGTTAATGAGTAGTACTTACTAACTCCTACTAGACAATTAGACAGTACAGGGCAGCAGTATATTCTACGCAATTTGCCTTGCCTGTAATATGCCCTCAGAGAGTGAGACCCAAATTCCATGTTGTACTGGGCTTACTTTTAAAGATAGCAAAGAAAATTAAAAAATAGTTGTAGGGATCAATTAGCAAACAATCAACAACACACAACACACAGTCGTAATGATTGAAGAGAAAAAAGGATTCCAATTAATTAAAAGATGAATGATGAATGATACTAAAGTTACTATTATCCTGGTCAAATTGTGGAGTTGAATCTCGTCCTTCCTCTTGGTCCTATCTTCCATGGACGCTCCGCACATCAATCTTGGTGGCCTTCCTGATGCGGATTGGTAATGTAAATGTGAGTTGTGTCTCCCAGTATAGCACAGGGTAAAGGTCGGCCTGTAACGTCTAGATGGAAAAACAAAAGGGGTATTGAAAAATCAATGAATAAAAAAAAACATCAATTACGGTGGAGTCCAAGAAGAGAAGCGAGAACACTTTCAGACTGAGGCGGCTTGGATATATCGTGTATATTCTGTTTACAGCATTAAGCTACAACAACAACAGGACAGAACAGGCCCACCACAGCACCAGCCCGTCCGTGACCCAACCTCCATTTACCTTAATTTTTGACAGAGCCAGACAAAACAAGGCATATATACACAGCAACTTAGCATTTTCAAAATTAAGTGACAAAATCTATGCGCCGCTGTCAGTCATGACTTGACTCAACTCCACCACTACATGGACATGTAGGTCTGCTGTGTTTACTTTCTTGTTGAATTGTTGTGTTTATGTTTACCTTATGCCACTTCGTGAAACGCAGTTATTCTTTCAATCATCTCCGATCCAACTGACTGACTGCAAAGATAGTATGGTCATCATCTGGTGTGGTACGTGTTGTCCAACTCCAACTCAGTCTGTAGTGACTCCGATTAAGTCCATATTCCATATTAAAAAATTGCAACAGATATTGGCCTGCACCTGCAGTAGTAGGAGTACAATTTGGTTATTAAACAACAAGAAGGGAAACATTGACTGTCACTGACTTGACTTGAGTCACTTTGTAGACTAACTAGTAGAGTAGAGTTCGACTTCATGCACAACATCAACAACAAACAACAGCAATCGCTCAGAGTCTGTAAGCATCCAATGCATTCCATCATTACCTGTCTTGCTCTTCTCTTTGGCTGTCAGATCATCAGATGCCTAGTTCTGACAGGTGTGTGTTTTTTTTTTTTTACGGGGCAGTGGCCTCATCATTACTCCAGTCCACATTCATTTTGAGTGTTAGTCGCTTTTTCGGTTTTCGTCTTATTCATCTGTGGCACTTTGTCACAGTTTAAGTTGCTTCACCTGGTCAGCAGTGCACTGTGATGATGGGCCGCGGCCTGGGTAGCGCTCAGTGCTGGTCATTTGAGTTTGCACAAATGTCAGCAAGTTTCTTCGAAGAGTCTTGTCTTTCTCTGCCAAGTACCTTCTGTCCTGACAGTGAGGATCTTTGGATGCCTGCCGAGGCTGTAGCCTTCGGACAGTGATGAGTTCACTTTTGGATGCCTGCCCAAGTTCTGACAGTGAAGAGTTGTGGACGCTGCAGAGGCGGTAGCCTTTGGACACTGATCAGTTTCGGCTCGGAAACAAAATGGAGGATAGCTATAGTCACGTTTCACTTCTTATGGAGGGACTGTTAAAGGCAACATTTCTTGTACTCCAATGTCTGGCTTGATGGAAATGTACTAGGGCGAGACAGGAAGATGAAGCAGGACTCTGAAGAGTGGACAGTTAAATGCACAGACGTGCAACTCCAATAGGGAAATAAAAGAGAAGACGGTGGTGATGGATTTGTTGTGATTTGATTTGAACCAGAAAGACAGATACACAGACACATAAAGGAAGGAAGAAAGTAACAATTTGAAAGCCTAGTTGTCAGGGAAGAGGAGCTCATCCTCAAACTCTGGTGGTTCGGACAGAAGTAGGTCCTGTAACGCACTATTTACGTCATCCAAGTCGCTCTCCTCTTCCTGCTGTGATTCACGTATTTTGTAATCCGGTGGTATAAAGTGCTGATTTATTTTGATCATGGTTAACCTCTCCACGCTTTTGGGCGAGAGACTGGTCCTTTTCGAAGTTACAATGGCACCAGCAGCACTGAAAACACGCTCAGAAGAGACACTTGTGACAGGGGAAGCCAGATACTTCATCGCCAGCCTGCTAAGCACTGTCCATTGGCTTCTTTTCCCATACCAATACACCAATGGGTTTCGATCCATGAAGACCTCTGTTGGGTCATCCAGATAGGCCTGGACCGTCCGCTCAATGTTCAGGGGTGCTCCGATGTGCTCGGCCTCTTTTGCCTTTGCATCAGCGCTGGACTTACCATACCCCTGCTGTAGAAACCAATCAGTTGCAGGTTGTACTGTGGATGATCCTGTTCTTGCTGTTGTTGATGTTATTGTTGGTGTAGGTGACTGCTGGGAGGCAAACGCACTGCCCTCAGGCTCCGAAGTAGAACTTGACTCTGGATGCCCTGTAGTACTTGTTATGGCCTGGGGTGGGGGGCCAGTAATTAACAGCCGTTCGTTTTAGAAAATAGTGGCTTCCTTAGCTATCAAAGTTTTGTAGTTGGCAACATCCACTTCCGAAAAAGGAATTACTGCCTTGCTGTTCAGAAATACTTTGTACCGTGGATCCAAAATTGTGGCACTAATGTAATGTGGTTGTGACAAAATGTTATTTTGAATCCTTGTATTTTCAGATAAGCGAGCGGCTCAGGTCTCCGCCAAATGATATGCGTCTTGTTTGTCATCCACACCTGCGTACGTTTCAGACACCTCCTTCAGCTGTTGCTCTAGCATGTGCAACAATGGGTTAGCTTGGCCCATAGTACAGTCCTCCCTGCTGACTTCACGTGTGAAGATCTCAAAAGGAAGTAGCATCTCAGTCAGGCATTTAATGAGGTCCCATTGACCCATCTCAACGGTCATGTCTCTCACAGTAGGTTCCCCTAATCTTTGCATGACATAAGCATTGAGTGGTATGTACAGTTCAAACAGACGATCAAGGATGTAATAAGTTGAGTTCCAACGTGTTGGCACCTCCTGGATGAGCGCTTTGACTGGCATTTTATGCTCACGTTGAATGACCCTCAGCTGCTTCCGGGCTTTAAAAGAATGGCTGAAATGTGTGCATATTCTTCTGCAGGTGGCCAGTAAGTTGCTGACTTTGGATTCATTTTTCAAAAAGTCTTGAACAACAATGTTAATGCAGTGTGCCAAACACGGGACCCTGAAATAGCCACCATTGCCCATGGCCTTAACTACATTACTGCCGTTGTCCGTGGCAACAAAACCAATCATAAGCCCTCTTGGGCGCAGCCACTCAAAGACCTTGGTGTTAAACTCTTCCAAAATGTTTGCAGCAGTATGAGATTTCTCCATGGCAAACATGGCTACAGTTGCATGTTTGCGAGTGGCATGAAAAATCTCAGCAGCGTCAACACCAGCAGATATCTGTTCTCTAACCCCCGCAAAAGAGATCCAGTGTGCAGTGATGCACATGTAATCTGTGGCTTGGCAACTGGTCCACATGTCTGTTGTCAGGTGGATACTGTGAACAGCACTCTGCTTCAAGGCTTTTCCAAGCAATTCCAGCACGTCATGATGTAGTGCTGGAACAGCAACTCTGGCAAAATAGTAGCGGCTGGGAACATGCCATTTTGGGCAGATGGTTGACACAAATTCCAGAAAACCCACAAAAGAAAAAGGGAGAAGGTCCAGTGCTAACATTTTAGCCAGCTTCGCATTGTACAAACGTGCTATTGGGTGGTTGCATTCGTACTGCCCCTCCCCCCCAAACATGCTGATAATGGTAGGCTGCATGGTTTTCCTTTCTCTTAGGCTCAACAACGCACTTTTTGGGGTTGCGGACCTGGTACTCCTTGGTGTCTCAGGCTGACTCTTACTCTTGTGCCACTGAGATGTTGCTGAAGATGTGGGCGACGTTAACACTGAACTGCTGGGGTCAGGGACACCTTGTGTACCACTACCAGAGAGAATGTCTCCCTGTCGTTCCTCTTCCACCGTGATCGGATCTTCTACTCCTTTATCCCCACCAACACCAATGGTTGCAGTTTTTTTTATGCCACGAAGGTGGTCCTCCCAGCTGATCAAGTGGTGTTTTTTCAGATGGGTCATTTGGCCTCCGGTACCATAGTTTGTACCAAGCTTACCACGACTAACAGAGCTATTACAAATGGAGCATATAGCAATGTTCTCCTTTTCGCTAACCGTAAAGAAGTCCCAAACTGGGGAGCTTAACTTTGGCCTCCTGCTGGAGGTGCCACTTCCAATGCCGGATGAACTGGAGGGTGTGTGTTGAATTTGACTCTGTGCTGCTGTACCACTACCTACTCCTACTGAGGTGGTGGTTGTGCTGGATGTAGGTCGCTGCCGGGCCTTTGCTAATGCAAATATGGAAGCTGTAGGTCGTGTTGGTGTTACCTGTGGAGGTATGCGTGCTACATCCCTCGCAGCGATTTTGGATAGGGTAATAATGTTGGTCTCCATCTCCTCGGGGCCGGGAGTGATGTTCGTGATGACTGGCTCATCATCATCATCCTGCTGTTCTACATCGACCTCCATAAGTGTAAGGCTTTCTGGAACCTTCCTTTTCCCTAGCTTGGTCTTGGAACGTGGCTCCCTCTCAGACTCAGTTTGTGGCTTCCAAGTGGCATCTAGATCATCAGAAGGGGGCTTGGCGAAGAACTTGATGGACTACCCCTCCTTTTCCTTGCTGGAGATTTGGAAGACAATGGATCTTCTGAATGAGTGGCTTCTTCTTCTACCTCTGCATGAGGCTCAATTTCCTGAACTGCCCCTACTTCAGGAGGAACAACAACTACTATTGCGGGCGGTGGTTGCGGCTGTTGTTGTTGATCTGCTGTGTTTCCTCCTGCGTTGATTGGGTACTACTTTGAGATAGCGATAAGTTTATCTCAGGCTCAGCATCACTGCTTTCCACCATTAGGCTGGCTACCTCTTCCACACTCATGTGCTTGGGCCTGGGTTGGTGGGTTGGGCCCACTGATGCGGAGGTGCTGCCCCCAGCTTGCCCCCGGACACCGCTGCTGCAGGCGTAATTTTTTTGCCCAAAAGGTATTGGCCGGCACACCAGACTTAAGTGTCACTTCCTTCTTCTGTTCCTTCTTCTCAATAGCAACTTTCTTGGTACTGGAGGACCTGGTACCTGCTTTCTTTGGGCCCATCTTCTTCAGATGTCAGCAGCACTCAGTTGCAGAGATGTCTGGTCAGGTCACACGTCACGTTGTGTTGTGTGTACAGCAGCAGGATGTCTGTCTGGCAGTGCAACGGGCAATGATGAGAGACACACCTCCTCCTCAGTCTTTGTGCACCTAAAAGCAAAAAAGCCAGAACATCAGTCAAACATAGCACAAATCAAACAAATATAATATAGAACTTAGTGTGTGGTGGCCTCAATTATTAAATTTTAGAAACTCGGTGAACAACAACACACAGTGTAGCCATTTATGAGACGTTGACAACAAGGCCAGGGCTTTCCTGGCTACTGTGTAGTGCTAGTGTGTACACTCTGGAAGAATAAGAATAGTAAAGAACAAAAACTAAAATGTAGTGGAGCATGTTTGGCCTAAATTTGTGCATCACGTGGGATGTATGTAGCAGCATCAGGGAGCTGCAGCTGGCAATGGGGATGGATTTGGAAGCAGTAAGACAAGAGGAACAATGGAAAGACACGCAGGCCTATGTGGCAAAAACAGCACACTACTAACTACCACCACAAAATGGCCCCCAGCAACATGGTGACTCACAGGCACAAGGCACGGCAAACAATGAACTCAAGCAGGCCTATATATGGGCAGACAAAGGATGCCTTATAAAACACACACAGCTTTAATGCAAAAACTAAAATCCACAAGGCTAAAAACACTTTTGAAAGTTAGACAACCACTACAACAACACATAATTATAATTACACACGCAAAAAAGGCATTTATTTAACACACCCATAAAGTGAAATAGACCCTCCAAAAAAAAACACATTTTGCAATTCAATTCAATGCCATCCATGGCCTAAATGATGTCAAAATTCCACAGACAACACAGAAACAGTTTTTATGCACCCATGATGACTACCTCTGGGCCTACTGGCAGACTAGGCCGCAAGCTTGGAGGCCTATGGCAAAAGCACAGTGGCTGGTCCCACAAAATGGCCACCACCACATGGCCAGGCCACCCAACAACTTCCTTCCTGTTGAAATAAATTGTAAAACAAAAAAAAAGTGACTCCTTGCTCACCAAACTACATCTAAATGACAACCTGAGGAGTTTTTTGTGCAAAATGAACTAAATCATCATTTTTGAGAAGGTTTTATGCTGCTCGAGAGATATTCTTCGCCAGATTGTAAATTCTGCGTGTTCGGCATCGTGATCGTCACAAAAAGTCGTTATCGCACGCGCGAAAACGTATATTGAGCGCGCAAAGAAGATAAAAAGTGTAAGTCCGCGTTGTCGTGCAGTGCGGAGTTGCCCAAAGTCCGCGAGCTGAATGCCCAGGGTTACCTACTGGCTGAAAAGGCCTATTTATTTAACAAACACCCAAAAACTGAAATACCACCCCAAACCCCACATTTTGCAAATCAATCCAATGCCATCCATGGCCTAAATTATGTTACAATTCAACAGACAACACAGAAACAGTTTTATGCACCCATGAGGATGACTACCTCCGGGCCTACTGGCAGACTAGGCCGCAAGCTTGGAGGCCTATGGCAAAAGCACAGTGGCTGGTCCCACAAAATGGCCGCCACCACATGGCCAGGCCACCCACAACAACAAGAAAAGGAACACAAGACAGACAATGCAGGCCTATGGCAAAAGCACAATGCCTGGCTTTACAAAATGGCCGCCACCCACATGGCCAGGCCACCCAAAATAACAAGAAAGTGAAGACAAAGGAGTGGACAGGTGTCAGACCAGGCAGTTGGAGACTCTGGGCAACTTCCTTCCTGTTGAAAAAAATTGTAAAACAAAAAAAAAAGTGACTCCGTGCTCACCAAACTACATCTAAATGACAACCTGAGGAGTTTTTTGTGCAAAATGAACTAAATCATCATTTCCGAGAAGGTTTTATGCTGCTCGAGAGATATTCTTCCACAGATTGTAAATTCTGCGTGTTCGGCATCGCGATCGTCACAAAAGTCATTTTCGCGCGCGAAACGTATATTGAGCGCGCGAAGAAGATAAAAAGTGTAAGTCCGCGTTGTCGCGCAGTGCGGAGTTGCCCAAAGTCCGCGAGCTGAACGCCCAGGGTTACCTACTGGCTGAAAAGGCCTATTTATTTAACAAACACCCAAAAACTGAAATACCACCCCAAAACCCACATTTTGCAAATCAATCCAATGCCATCCATGGCCTAAATTATGTTATAATTCAACAGACAACACAGAAACAGTTTTTATGCACCCATGAGGATGACTACTTCTGGGCCTACTGGCAGACTAGGCCGCAAGCTTGGAGGCCTATGGCAAAAGCACAGTGGCTGGTCCCACAAAATGGCCGCCACCACATGACCAGGCCACCTACAAGTTGACAACAAGCATAAGCCAAGGGGAACAAAGAAAAGACATACAGGCCTATATGGAAAAAGCAGCACACTACTAAAGTACCCCCACAGCATGGCCCCAAGCCACGTGGTCACTCACAGTCACAACAGGCCATGGAAAACAATGAAATCAAGCAGGCCTATAATAATAAATATGACCAGACAAAGGAGGCCTGCAGTGCTAAACAACACAGCTTTAATACAAAAATGCAAAAACGAAAATCCACAGGGCTACGAAAGGTTGGAAAGTTACACAACAAGCACACACACACATCCAACAAAGGTATATATTACACCCAAAAAGTGAAATACACCCCAAAAACCACATTTACCAATTCAATCCAATGCCATCCATGCATGCCCTACATGATGTTTAAATTCAACAGACACCACAGAAACATGCACCCATGGGTACCTCAGGCTCTAGTCTGGGCCTACTGGCTGAAATTCCAATCAAAGAAAAACAACTAGGCCCCTGCCAAAACTACAGGCCACAACAATAAATTTAAAAAACTATGGAAATCCCCCAAAAAATGTAGGTACAAACAAGCCCCAATCAAACAAACAAGTACACCAATTCTCCAACTTACTTGTAAAATCTCAAATCCAAGAGTCCTCAAATCCAATCCAATGATATGATGCAGCAGACAGACACAAAAAGTGATCCTTCCAGCTCCAAATCCAAATGAAAGTGAACAGCACATGGACAAAGCACTGGGAGGAGCCTGCTGGACAGGAACAGGAAGTTTGAGAATCAGGGGCACTTCCTTCCTCTTGGGAAAAAAAGTAAAAAAAGAAAAAGGACTCCTTGCACAAAAAACTACAGCCAAATCACAATCTGAGGAGTTTTTGGAGCAAAACTCATCATTTTCTAGAAGGTTTTATGATGCTCGAGAGATATTCTTTGCCAGATTGTAGTTTCTTCGTGTTCGGGATCGCGATCTTACCAACACTGCCGCCGGAAGTCAGATCGCGCGTCCGAATGACGTGTTCGCGTTCGCACACTCTCGCGGGATCGTGCGGCCGGATTCCAAATCTCGTGGCGCCCGCGAACGGATAGGAAGTCGCGTCGGCGAACGCAGAATCATGGTAGGTCGTTACCGCGCACGCGAGAACATATATTGAGCGCACGAAGAAGAAAAACAGCTACGCTACGCCGCAAATTGCGTAGTGCACGGTAACTTCGCGTTCTACGCGAATTGCGAAGTTACCGAAACTTCGCAAGCTCCGCGAGCGTAGCGTAGTTCACCGCCCAGGGTTAGCCAGTTTGCACATACTACTTGTCGCACAAATTAATGTGTGTAGGCCGACGTGGCATCGACTTATAACTCCTTGGCTGCGGGCCCATAATTAAACTACCGCAATTGTCATCCCTTAAAAAGACAAACCAGTGCGTGCAGGCCGACTCGGAATTGATTCTTAAACTCCTTTGTTGCATGGGGAATTTTCCTTAAACGTCGATAATAAAACGAAAACCCTACAGTTTTTTAGAACTGTGTAAACTTCAGAGAATTCGTTCTGAAAATCACTGATTAAGGCAATCTTTACCCAATCGTGGTTTAATCCTTTGTGTTTAAATTCAACGATGCCTGTGAATGCCTCAGCACTGACTTCATTTCCAACACATTTCGTACACCCTGAGGTTGCTTGCATAAATGTAATCTAATTGTCCCTTAGCATAGGAAGTATGCAATAGTAATTTGACATTGTCGTTTTTTGCCCCCCCTTTTTTTTTTTTTTCCATGATTCAGAATCATTCATTTTGAGAATCAACCCACACAACGTGATGTAAGTATATGACCTCATCTTGCCTTTTTAACAATTAGCCCTGTATTTAATTTAGATATAGGAGTATCCCAAAGTAGGTTATTACCTAAGGAACCCCATACTGAGCAGTACACCATAGAACTAATAGAGACATCAAGTCCAATATGAAGTGAAATACAAATGAATAGAATTGTCTGTAGTGATTTCTAATAGTACAATTCCTACATACTATTTTTATAACACTATAGTCTTCATATTCTATCATTAACATATAAGTCATTTATAAGTTTTTTCTCTTCTAGAAGTAACCCACCATCATGGGAGCATTGTTTTAAAGTATCTCACGTCAGTATCAGAGTGACGTTGACGTCACTGCAAAATAAAATCTCGTATCTGAAGTCATCATCACCAAGGTATACATCATTGCAAATAAATACAATAGTATGATGCTACCTTACAGCAGACTCTAACAAGAATTATATTTTCATCTTTTCAGTCCATATCCTTAAGCAGATATCACGCTGCGCAATCATTAGATGCAGCCTGGTCACCTCCACGTTAAAAATAGGGTAAAAAACGTTTTAGAAATTGTTTTCACAATTAGAGACACGCGAGGTTCACGCTTTGGTGAAGTTCTTTGGTTATGGTTCTTTCCCTTATATCACCACTCACGTCACATAAACACATGACCAATCGTTTCCTCTGTTTTCTTATGGTCCTCATCCATCTATCTTCTTTTCTTTACTGTCTTGTCTACAACCAAAAAAAATCTCCTTGTTCTGTATAACCTGTGCGATATTCTTCTCTTAAATCTTTGATATTTTTCACCGCCCTAACAATACTAGTTAACTGCAAACATAAATATTATCATTGCACGCTTTATAGCGGCTTTGCATTTATTAATAGATAGAACCACTTACATGAAATACTCTCTTTACAGAACTTACCGTTGACATATTGTGGCCTTTCCTGACGAAGGCACTCTCCAGTGCTGAAACGCGCGTAGAACACAACAGTCAATTGTAATTGTGCCACAGTGTTCTTCTATGGACATGAAAATCAGACATCAATCGCTACGATTACTTTGT
Source organism: Calotriton arnoldi (assembly GCA_963921515.1). Lineage (NCBI taxonomy): Eukaryota > Metazoa > Chordata > Amphibia > Caudata > Salamandridae > Calotriton > Calotriton arnoldi. The sequence goes on from CAWUFW010007403.1 coordinate 820,074, forward strand.
TTTGTCATTAAATCGTTGTTTTTAATTAAGTTTTGATTGTGTGAGATGTATGATTGCAGATATGAATGGAATAGTATGATTGAATTTCTTAATGTTGAAATGATCATCAATAAAATATATTTTGTACTTTTCTAATAATAACAGTACTTGTCGGTTCTGTCTTTCAATAAGTTTTCCAGTTTATTAGTTAAACTGTAATATGTTTGTATTGTTATTGTTGCCTTAAGTATTTACATTATGATACAATACAAAGCCATTCCCTTTCAAAATAATGTCTGCATACAGGATATATTCTTCAGTTATTCTACCATGCATACACTCAAAAAAAGTATTAGTTTTTTTTTTTTTTAAACCTAGAAATTCACTTAAAAACCAAAGGTTAAAGTAAACCTTATAGTTAGGTGTGATAAAAAGATCTGGGGGCATATTATCAAGGGCTCTATCGCCGCTTTAGCGGGACTTTTTCCCGCTAAAGCGGCGATAATTCTAACGCCCTATTAGCAAGCTGTCGCTAACTTCTGTTAGCGACAGCTTCTAGGCGATAGCGACCGGGTTGGGTGCCGCTTTGCATGCCAGCGATATTTATCGCTAATGGCATGCAAAGTAGGCGTTCCAAACCTAAAAGCGACTGGAAACAGTCGCTAAGTTCGCTATCGCCTATTAGCGAGGCAGGGGAGGTGATTAACGAACCAGCGCTAAACACGTTTAGCGCTGGTTTGTTAACGCCTGGTCCAGACGTGACTTAGCCATGTAATCCAATGGGAGGTGGATTACATGGCTAAATCCTCGCCCTATCGCCAAGCTAACACTGGTCACAGTGTGAATATCGCTTGTTTTCAAGCGATATTCACACTATTCTCAAGGGTTTCTATCGCTTTGGAGATAAGCGTTGCTGATAGCACGCTATCTCCGCGATAGAAACCTGCGATAGCCGGCGATAATTATCCTAGCGCTAACTGCGCTTAGCGATAATTATCGCCGGTTATTGCTAATAGGCCCCCTGGTTTTGTTTTTAAAAATCTTAGAAATTCACTGAAAAACAATCAAAGGTTAAAGTAACGTTATGGTAAGATGAATTTGTCAATGACAACATTAACATTTTGAACAAAAAAATACACAGAAATTCAGCAATTATAGTTAGTAGCGCTAACTATAACTTGCGCCCCTGCAATGCACTGCCTATGACCTTACATATGATATCACTCCTGACATGTTCCATGACATAATTTATGATATCACTGATGGCATCTCAAACTAAATCATTGATGACATCACCAATGGCATCATCCAAGCTTCTTTTGTGCACATTACTCTATAAACTACTATGGCATTAGAGCCCTGAAAGTAAGTACAAAATAGCTCAGAATAATATGAGGCATCATTAATGCTATCACAGAGACACCTCTCTTCCATGTAGCAAGCAAGCGTTATGTGCATTATTGACCATTCACCATACACTTCACAGGTACCCTATTTCACATTAACAATCAACCACAGATATATGGGAAACCCTCATTGCACACGGTCTTCAATACTTATAGAATTGTTTATAAAAAAGCCAAGTTACTCAAGACACTCAACTTCTGTTCCAACATTAATGCCCTACAACGGGCATCTTTTATTTGTATCAAACCTTCACAGTCACCAAACCTACATTAAGAAATGAAGTTGATATGAGTAGAGAAGTGGGTACTGTAAACAGAGTTTACTCTATGGAGAGAGTTTACTTTCTACTACACTATTTGCAGACAGTGAAACTCTCATAAGAAATACACCACAGTGTATTAAAAAGTATCTACTGAGGGGTGTAGCCTGACTGGGAATAGACTAGGACGCTGTTTGCCCGAGCTCTGTATTCATGTGGGCCCTACAGCATCTTCAGGCAGGACACAGCGACTCCACCTGTACCCCAATGAGTGGCTCTGATGCAGGAGGGGTCCTGTGTTGACAATCACCCATGACTGGGGCTGGATGACACCCTTGAGGGTCACAACGGGCTAATCCACTCCTGGATTCGTAAGCCTGGGAACAGCCAGCATCTTGCACGATGGACTGAGTGAGGCCCCATATGGAATGAGCGGAGACCCGGGGGACCAGGTGTCCTGGCGGTTGTGAGACTGGGGGGGCCCCCCAATCTGACATGGGCGCAGGTCTGGCAGATGCGGCTAGTGATCTCGCACCCGGGCCCGTGCACCTGGGAGCTGCTGCAGACGCAAGCATGCAGCTGAAGCGGGCCCAGCACTGCCTTCCCGCAACCAGCAGTCACATTCTGGGGGACCCGACACATGCACCAACTGCTGCTTTACTGGGGAGGGCCACCTGAGAGGAAGAAGTTGGCACTGCAGAGGGACCCTACTTTGAGGAGCAGAGGCCCTGGCTGCCATTTTGGAGCTTGGCAGGCCTTCTCTTGGGTGACTGAAGCTAGCATGGGGGAGGCCACCAGTGGTGGTGCTAGTCGGGGCTTCAGCAGGTGACTGGTGTTCCCCCCGAGAGTACCGGCACCCGTGAGGGACCACAAGGAGACGACTCTGCCGGCAGTGCCCCCAGGCCAGAGGAACTGGCAGCCCCCTCATAGAAGACGCAGTGCGGGGTCTGACTTGGCCCCCCTGCCATTGATGAGTGCATCCTGGGTGGCCCAGGGAAGGGTAACGGCTGAGTGGTTCCAGAGGGGCCCCCCTGAATTGAACCGCGAGCCTGAACTGAAACCTTGTGGTCCCCTCCCTTCAGTGTGGCAATGATCAAATTTGCACAGGAGGTGCCTGTGACTGGCCTGGTGGTGCCACAATGGAGAGGTGAGGGGGTCTGCCCACACTTTTAAGCGCAGGGTCCATTCTGGTGGTGAAGGGGGCTGTGGCTGGCACACTGAGGGCTGTGCCTGGAAAACTGGGGGAGCCCTGCCCCATATCCTAGCCAAGTACCCCCGATTGGCTCCACAGAGAGACTGATTGAACCTGCTGGGAGGTCCCCCTGACAGTGTTTCTCCCACCTACATACAGCCGGTGCCCTTGGGCATGAAGCTACTACCTTCTGTGCCCATTCCCACTTGGGTCCCACCCTGCTCGTACATCCAGAATGGGCCTGAGGTCTTCAGAAGTCCTGCTTCTATCCACAGCATCTGAGTGGTCAGAGAGTGGTGGGTAGTGCCCTACCCATTCCGGGTGCTAAGAGCACGGCTAGCTTCGGCGCCCTCCTCCCTTGCTATGCCCAGAGGCAAAGCTACCAGTGACAGTTTGGTTGGCTCCCTCTGGGCCAAAACATCCTCCACGGATCGAGTGGTAAGCGTGAACCCTCATCACAGTCCCCTTGATTCCCACTACTCTCCCCTGTATGCAAGCCTATATGGAGAAATTCCTCAACTACATCCGGCTGGAAATTGGGTCCCTCAAATTCGATTTTGAAAGAGGCATTCAGGAACTTTGCACAAACATCACCTCCGTGGGTGTGAGAGTAAACAATCTGGTATGAACAATAGACTTGCAAGTGGAGAATCCAGAAATACTCTGGAACCACATCGTCACTCAGGAAGAGCAACAGATTGAACTGCAGGCCGAGCACAAAGACCTCGAGAATCGCAGCCACTGCAACATTCGGGGGGGTCCCCAGGGAGTGGAGCAGGAAGACATCATGACTTTCACCCGATACTTGCTTAGGGTACACCGGGGGGGCGGAGAATCAGCCACTTATAAGGGACAGGACACACCGTATCATAGCTCTAGCTGGTCGCTCAGATGGAGCCTCCGACATCCTCACCAGGGTCCACTTCTTCAAGGATAAGGAGGCCAACCTGAGGGCCGTGCGAGGGAAAGCTGACATCATCTTCCATGGCCACACCATGCAGTTCTTCCAGGATCTCTCTCCACTGATGCTCAAGAAGAGGAGAGATTTCAAGCAGGTGACTGAGAAGCTATGTGACCTGTAGATCAAGTACAAATAGGCCCACCCCTTTTTCAATGGAATCAGCAGCAGTGACTGATGAGATCGATGGTGGAGGCTAAATATCTGTTGGGTATGCCTGACGGAACATCCATCCGGGAGCCCTCCCCCCCACACCTGAGAGGCCAGATGGTTGGCGTCCCATCTGGGACGTAGTCAGAGACCGCAACTCCAAAGTGAAAGCCCCACATGCCGCCAAAGAAGATATTATCTGCACAACATGAAAAAGGAACACTCACGGGCCTCCATGAAAGACATAAGCTGAATGCTGGACTCCCCATGGTTGTACAAACACTGAACACATGGATGTTGCAGCCTGTTAATTCTGCTACCTTTATCATTGCAGTGGCCATGAACTGGGAGCTGGATGGTTTTGTACGCTTCCTAAGTCCCATATTCATTTTTAATATCAGCTGAAATCAACTACAACACTCTGTTCCACAGGGGTTGGCAGCTGAGTCACTGTCCCAGTCACCACCTCCCCCACCTTGTCTGAACTTTGCTCTGTCAAGGGTGATGCCTCTATAGGGACAGATGGGTTTTGGCACTTGTCTAGTGATGGAGAAGTCCATTACATTGGGCCCTGTTGGCCCACTTGTTTTACCCTGGTTTAATCCTTTCTTTCTCCCTCCTCCTAACAGTGCACCTCTTGAGATCACAGGGGGAGGGGGTTGGGTGCCCGTTGATCTCCCGCTGGGATCTGTAGGGATTCACAGTGTCTTTAGGCTGTGCCACCCACCTCCTGCAGGCCATGGGGTCCCTGTCCCATGTTAAGCTTCTGTCCTTAAATGCTAGAGGGCTCAATTCCTCCAGCAAGTGGAAACAAATCTGGGGTTACCTCCTCCAGCAGGACTCTGATATTATTTTTCTATAGGAATTGCACCTGTTTAGGGAAGACTGCCACCGCATGGCCCAACCCCTAATACCCCTGCTGACACGGGGCATATGCCGATTCTAAAAATGCATGGGTTGCTATACTCTTTAAGAAAGGTTTCTAGTCCAAGCTGCTGAAGACTTCCAGGGATACAGAAGGCAGTTCTCCACTCTGACTCCACTCTGAGGGGGAAATCTGCCTTGACCCTGAATCAAGCACAAGACACATTCCTATGTGGGGTACTCAAGGACCTACCAAGCTCTGCTAGAGGGGACCTTATAGTGGAACAGGTCTTTAACCTAGTTTGGAACCGCAAATTGGACAGGAACATGTCACACTTTCAGGGCACGGGAGCCATGTCTGGACAGCTCCAAAGGGAGCTTGCCGACGGGCTTGGTGGACGCATGACGATACTTACATCCGGATGCAAGGGACTTTTATTCACACGTACACCTGTCCTACTCCCGCATCAATTGCATATTCCTCACACATTCCTTCCTAAGGGTCCTTGAGTCATCTCAGTTTTCAGACATTTCTATCCCCATGTCAAACTTGTATGGACTCTGCCAAGGCTTTTACAGGAGGTCCCCTTGCACGCGCTTGCATCCCAGGCCCTTGCGCATCCCGGTAGATAACGCCTCTATTAAGGAGGAAATCACCAAATACTTTGAACTCAGTGCCTTGCCGGATTCTCCCCTATATGCTCTGGGATGGTTTTAAGGTGACTATCAGGAGTGTCATGCCCTCCATAGCTATAGTTAAAATGAGGGAGGCTCCCTTGTTTGAAGCCAGTCTCACAGAGGAAATCCGCTCTTTTGAGCATTTGGGTAAACAGCACCCCGTGGCACATACTAAACGGCAGCTGGTTGTGCTGAGAGGCCAACTGAGGGCACACTGGGCTAACAAAGTGGAAAGATCCCTATCGGCACCTAAACAAAATTATTATGAGGGGGCGACAAGGTTGGCACCATCTTGGCCCGAAGGCTATGAATGCAATAAATCCATTCCCACATCTCTAAACTGCGGGCGGGGAACTCCACTTGGGCCATCAAGGAGCCAGATAAACAGGAGGCAATTCTGGCTTTTTATCAGAGTCTCTATTCCACTGAGGGGGACACTTCAGTTGCCATTGATTCTTATCCCCACAATTGTCCTTTGCCCCCCTTGGGCCCCCAGATTGCTCAGGATCTTGAAACCTGTTTATCAGTGGTGGAGCTGAGTTGTGCCTTAAGGGGCTCCCAGTGGGAAAGTCCCCAGTTTCTGGATGGCCTACCGGTCTCCTTTTATAAGCTTTGCTTCCCCCACATGAAAGAGCACCTGCTTGAGTTCTACAATTCCTTTACACACGCCACCGACCTTACGCTGACGATGTCTGCACCTGAGATAATGCTCATCCCCAAGCCAGGTAAAGACTCCACTCTTTGCGCCTCCTATCGCCCAAACATATTGTCGAACATAGATGGCAAGCTTTACACCAAAATTCTGACTAACCGTCAAAAGGCCCTGCTGCCGGGGCTGATAGACCCCGACCGGGTCGGCTTTTTCAAACAAAGAAAGGGCACTGACAACATCAGACGTCTTGTCCACCTAATGGGTAATTCCAGCCTCATGACATCCCAGCCTGCCTTCTCTCCTTCGACATGAAGAAGGCATTTGACATGGTCATCTGGATATTCCTATGTGCAGTTCTCCATAAGATAGTTCTGATTAGGGAAATCCTGGCCCCTTATGTTGTGCTGATGGCTACCATCCGAGTGAAAGGTCAGGTCACTCAATCCTTTGCCCTCCACAGGGGCACCTGGCAGGGGTGCCCCCTGTCCCCTCTGATTGTCACCCTTGTGGTGGAACCTCTGGCCATCTGCCTAAGGCAAGCTAGCTGGCATTCCCTTTGGAGGACAGCAGCATAAGGCCCTGTTATTTGCTGATGACTTGCTGCTGGCGCGAACGGAGCCAGAAACATCTCTCCCTTCAATGTTCCAGAGTCTGCATGTGTTTGAAACAGTCTCTGGCTATAAGATTAACATGACTAAATCCCACATACTTAACTTGACCATCCCACCGCAGCAGGTTCTGCACCTCGCAGAGCTTGTTCATTTCCAGTGGCGACCCGCTACATACAATACCTCAGCCTCACCATTACTTCTTCTCTGCAGACTTGGTCCCGAGCCAACTGCCCCCTGCTTCTCAGGGCTATCCTGGAGGACCTTCAGAGATGGAAGCCCCTCCATATTTCCTGGTTGGGTCATATAAATGTGGTGAAGATGAATGTCCTCCCGCGATTGATGTATCTCTTCCAGTCCCTCCCTACACCTATCCCAGCAGACAACCTTAAGTCCTTGCAGAGGGATCTCTGATCCTTTATCTGGAAGGGGAAGAAATCCCTCATTTCAAACAATTTACTGATGCTGCCTCGAAATCGTGGGGGCTTTGCATGACCTACTCTTCTAGATTACTATTGGGCTGCTCATGTGCACTACATCTCCAAATGGGTGGTTAGGGAAAGTGAAGAGCACTGGCTGCATTTGGACCGGGCAGTGGCCTGTAGACCACTGTGGGACCTGGCCTGGTTCCCATGACAACATCGCCCATGCAGTGCATAGCTAGCGACCCCGGCCCACACGGTCCTTAAGATCTGGAACAGACTGGTGATCAGGAGAGGCCTCACCTCCTTTCCCTCCCCAAACACCCCGATAGCCTGCAGCCCGGACTTTACACCTGCCCTCTCCCCAGACTCTTTTCAGGAGTGAGAAAAGGGCAACTGTGGGACCTAGCAGGACCTATTCCACGGGTTGCCCATCAAGCACTTCGAGCAGTGCAAATTGAAATTTACTGTTCCTGATAGATCTCAACATCAGTATTTCCAGCTTTGTCACTGGGTTCTATTGCCGCCCAACACTGCAGGTGCCACTCGGTCTATTACCTCATTTGAAACCTTAGTGTGGGGCATTGAGGGCTCTAATGGTCTTATTTTCAAAATGTATTGTGTTCGTTAACAGTCAAGGCTACTCCCCACCATCCTTATCAAACTAAATGGGAGCTGGATAATACTCTGGGCATCTCCCAGAAACAGTGGAACTTTCTTTTGCATGAGATTCCCAAGATCCAATGGAGCTTCTTCCAGCAAGAATCGGCATATAAACTAATGCTACAATGGTACTACACTCCTGCATGCTTACAATCGATGTTCCCTGCGACTGCAGCTACTTGTTGGCGGTGTGGCACACAAGTCGGTGATTACCAGCTTATTTGGTGGTCATGTCCCTCCACACTATATTCTGGAAAGAAATCCTGGGATATATGAAGAGCACGCTGGGGTTTCCCATACCGGTGGATTAGTGCACAATCATCCTAGGGGGTTCGACTGGTCACACTCGACACAGTGACTCATGCAGACTGTTACATTGTCCGCCACATGACTGGAGCAGCAAAGCAAAGCAACTTATAGCTCTGGCCTGGAAGCCCATGTCTGCCTTTTCAGTGACCACCTGGTTCATTTTTCTATGGCATACCTTGGCTATGGAGCAAATGTCGCTCAAGGTAATGTTCTCTGAAAAGAAATGTACTCACCTCTGGCAGCCTCTGATCGATTATATGTCTCGAATGGAATACCTGTGCTTCTGGCCTCCAGGCTCAGAGTCCTCCACCTGTTGTCTAACAGCCTCCCCTGACAATGTAGTTGAGCTCTGGACACTGATGGCCAGTAGCAAGGGAAGGGTTCTTTTACCCTCTTCTTGGCCCTCCCAGATGGTTTTCCCCCCTACAGATTTTGTGCATGCTTAGTGGAGCTGCGTAGCTGGAGGATCCCAGTTTTCCCCTTTTTTCTCCATGGTTGGCCCCGTTGGGCCTCTGGTTCCCTTGTCTGGGCATGGCCGGGTAGAGACTGATCGATTTTCTTTAGGTGCCCCCTCGCAGCTACTGACCTTTGGTCTCCCAGGAGGTTCTTTAATACCTAACAGGCCTGGCCCTTATACTCACACCTTAGCCAACGAACATAGGGGCCCACCCGCATATCTTGGCTTGTGCGCTTCATGGTGTCTCCTGGCTTTTCCCTCAGCTGTGTCGACCCTCCATTTGGCCTCCTTGGCAGACGCTTGCTTAGTCTGTTACATTTGCTCCCGGGATGGCGACTGATGTTACTGTAATGCAAATTTATGTTTCAACCTTGTCTATGCCTTGACACAGCTATTGTGTAATTTTGTGCCAAGTTGTTGTACTGTACTGTTGGTCGAAGATCTAATAAATAGATTCTGAGTAAAAACAGTGTACACTCTGTGCAACAATTATGAAAAAAATACATTATTTGCTTCAAATAACCAAGGTTTGAAGGTGCTAAAGATGATACTACATGCAGCCTTCATACTTTGGTGAAAACTTTACAGATAGCCCATCTTCTGCAACAGAAGAAGCACATGTACATAGGTTAGTACATGGTGCACACAGACTTCTATGTTATGTAGAATTTATCATGTTGAGACGGTTCTGTCTAATTACTCAAGGCTGCTTACAATACTTAGTATCTACTACGTTGAATCTTTGCCCTGTGGAAACTTTTTCTGCAGAACTGAAAAAACATATGTGGAACATGCTAAACACAAGTCATCAACTGCCATCTGCACACAGAGTTACACTGCTATACAAAGATGCATAACGTGTTAAATACCTCTACGCACCTATGATGAATTAGGAGCACATGCTTATTGTAAACACTTAAACCCGTTAGCTGGACACAGGCTGTACAAAATTAGGTAGAAAAGTAATATGGTAGCTACTCTTCACTATGTAAACTATAAAACAAACTAATACACTCATTGGATGATGTCATCAGTGATGTCATCAATGATGTCCTAGAACATGTCAGGAATGATGTAATATGTGAGGTCATAAGCAGGGCAGGACGGGGGCGCAAGTTATAGTTAGCTCTGCTAACTGTAACTGGTGAATTTCTGTGGGTTATTTTTGGTTCAAAACATTAATAATGTCACTGACATATTCACCTAATTATATTGTTACCTTAATCTTTGGTTTTTCAGTGAATTTCTAATGTTTTTGTTTTAAATATCTTTTTGTCACACCTAAATATGTTTCTTTAACCTTTGTTTTTTTCAGTGAATATATATATATATATACATATATATACATATATATGTATATATAGATAGTTATAGATAGGACCTATTTTCCATAGGAAATCCGCAACATTCTATTTGAAATAACTTTGGCGCCGGTTGACGAATCTTCGAGAAATTTTCAAACTTTGTGGCCCGCTCCGGTCCGCTCCTATCTTGAAAGTCTCGGGGTGATTCGCCAAGCAGGGGCCGAGAAAAAAGGGGGGGTCCCAAAACGTGTTTTCCCCATGCAATTTTCCATAGGAACCTTTAATCGCAGCTACAGCCCGAACTGCTGAACGGAATTACACCAAATTTGGCAAAAAGGTAGCCCTTGGTTCAGAGTCGTGCCTTTTGCTTAAATGGTGTAAATCCGTTCAGTAGTTCCTGAGAAAAACAAAAATAAAACCACATATATATCTATGGCCGCGTAGGGTCTGTGTACCCTCCCGATCACGAGCTGTATGGTAATTGGCTGTCAACACTCCAAACCATGCAGTGTTGGCAGCCATCTTGTGCCTCAGTAGAACCGAGGCACAAGAAAGCAGTAAAACAACTGCGCAAAACGCAAAAAGGGGGCAGGGTAGAAACACCCTGACCCCCTAGGCCTGCTCATGGGGTCCCACAAGGACCCCCAAGGCCCCAAAACATATTTTTTTTTTAAATCGGCAAAATATGCGCTGGGTGCGCGGATCCAGCCGATAAAAAAAAGAAATTGGGTGGGCCAAGTCCGGGGGGCATGCGGGGTTTTTTGAATTTTAGGTATGGGGGGCCTCTAAGGCCCCCCCAAGCCCCGGGGACCGCCACCCCCCGGGGCTTTAAAAAAAAATGGTGCGGGAGGGCGGGGGACCGCCACCCCCCGGGGCTTCTTTTTTTTTTTAAATAAAAGTACCTGTGTGGGGGGCTCCAGCCCCCCCACACGCCCCGGGGACCGCCACCTCCCCGGGGCACTAAATATTTAAATATGGGGGTCCGTTACAGACCCCCAGAGCCCCGGGGACCACCACCTCCCCGGGGCTTTGTAGAAAGTTGGGAGGGGGGCCGCGCGTCCCCCCTCCTGGAGCCTGTGATGGCCCTGGGGACCACCACCCCCAGGGCCGGCTCCTGCAGTGTCCCGGGTGCTCACCCGGGACACTGTAGTTTGCTATGGCAGGGCGGGAGCCTCGCAGCTCCCGCCCTGCCATAGCAAACTGCTTTGGTTTTGGAGAGAGAGCAGGAAACCTGCTCTCTCTTCCAAAACCAAAGACAATTGCTTTCCACACGGGGAGCTGCATCTTAGCAGCTCCCCATGTGGAAAGCAATGCCGGCTCCCGAGGGACGCGGGGAGCCGGCAGGACCGTGGGGGATTGGGGACCCCCACGGTCCCCAACGGAGAGGGCCAGCCCCCGGGATGGGGTCCCCGGGGCTACAAGTGGCCCGGGAGGGGGGCCACGTGGCCCCCCTCCCCAAAATTTAATTTTTTTAAACAAAAATACAAAGGCCGGCCCCGGGGATGGGGTCACCGGGGCCATAAGTGGCCTGAGGAGGGGGGCAACGCAGCCCCCCTCCATAAGTTTTATTTTTTTTAAAAAGAAGGCCATGCCCCGGGGGATGGGGTCCCCGGGGCCGATTAAGGCCTGGGGAGGGGGGCCACGCGGCCCCCTTCCAATTTTTTTTTTTTTAAACAAAATATTAAGGGGCAGGCCCTGGGGGATGGGGTCCCCAGGGCCAATAAATTAGAAAAAGAAGGGGGGCCACACAGCCCCCTTTCTTAAAAAAAAAAAAAAGACCGGCATCGCGCCGGAGGCCACGCCCCCTCCTTGCAGCACTATGCAAACGCGCCCCCTGGCGCGTTTGCAGATGGGGAACGAATTCCCCTTGAATACTGGGGGTCCCTGGGGGCCAACTAGCCCACCAGGAGCCTCCAGTATGCGCCAGGGGGCAGCGTTGCAGAGAGGTGTACAGAGGCCATGCCCCTTTTTACACCTCTCTGCAACGCAGCTCTGTGGCGCTTTTTGGAGGTAGATGGTGGGCTAGTTGGACTCCAGGGACCCTCAGGATTCAAGGGGACTTAATCCCCCAACTTAAAACGTGCCACGGGGCGCGTTTGCACAGTGGTGAAGGGAGGGGGCGGGGCTTGAGGTGACATTTGTGCAAACAGGCCCTGTGGCGCGTTTTAAGATGGGGAATTAAATCCCCTTCAATCCTGAGGGTCCCAGGGGCCAACTAGCCCACCAGGTACGTCCAGAAAGCGCCACAGAGCTGCGTTGCAGAGAGGTGTAAAAGGGGCGTGGCCTCTGAACACCTCTCTGCAACGCAGCCTCCTGGCGCATACTGGAGGTACAGGGTGGGCTAGTTGGACCCCAGGGACCCTCATGATTCAAGGGGACTTAATCCCCCAACTTAAAACGTGCCACGGGCGCGTTTGCACAGTGGTGAAGGGAGGGGGTGGGGCTTGAGGTGACATGTGTGCAAACAGGCCCCATGGTGTGTTTTAAGTTGGGGGATTAAGTCCCTTCAATCCTGAGAGTCCTGGAGTCCAACTAGCCCACCAGGTACCTTCAGTAAGCACAACAGAGTTGCGTTGCAGAGAGGTGAAAAAAGGTGCGTGGCCTCGGAACGCCTCTCTGCAACTCAGCTCTGTGGTCCTAACTGTAGGTACCTGGGGGGCTAGTTGGGCCAGAGGGACACTCAGAATTCAAGGGGACTTAATCCCGCAACTTAAAACGTGCCACGGGGCGCGTTTGCACACATGTCACCTCAGGCCCCTCTCCCTTCACCACTGTGCAAACGCTCCCTGTAGCGCGTTTTAAGAGGTAGTTTTAATCCCCCTGCCCTATTATGTACTAGGGACTTACAGAGGAGGTCATGCTAATCACAGGGGTACCCCAACGCGTAGTGTTCCCTAGTGTATGTAGGTGTTTTCACTGTATTCTAAGTGTGTTTTAGCATAGCACTGGCTCTGGTTAGTCAGAGTCAGTTACCACCAGTACACGTCGGAAAAAGTTGTGGGCACAGGGTGATTTTGGAACCAGGCCTCTTTCTGCTCCTCTGTTGGTTCTTTCTGCACATCTTTTGCTTCTTCCTGCACTTTTCTTCGTCTTTGTGGACTTCTGTTGCTTCTTTCTGCATTTCTTTTGCTTCTTTCTGTGCATTTTTTCTTCTTTCTTCACATGTCCTACCTCTGTAGGCATAGTTAGAAACTAGCATTTAAAAAACCTTTGAATTTCACTTAAAATACCATAGGTTTCAGGCACGTTATAGTTAGAAATTAGCATTTAAAAAACCTTTGAAATTCACTGAAAAAACCATAGGTTTCAGGCACGTTATAGTTAGAAATTAGCATTTAAAAAACCTTTGAAATTCACTGAAAAAACCATAGGTTTTAGGGACAGTTATAGTTAGTTGGACATTTCACTCGTACAAAACCCGTGAAATTCCCCCGTTATAGTTAGTTCAGCTAACTATAACTCGCGCCCACAATGCACTGCTGATGACGTCACATATTACATCACTCATGACATGGTCAGTGACATCACTGATGACATCACTGATGACATCTCAAATGACATCACTGATGACATCATCCATGTGATAATTTGATGCATCTTCTCACACCCTAATATAACTTTTGATACACCCACTGTAAATTACAGACTGCCATTGTCAAAACCATAGACACTCCAACACCAATAACTACATACACATTCACTTATTCTTAGGTCTACACACACATCCACTCACTCACCTGTACAGTCACTCATACTTACGGTCACTCAGTACAGGACTATCATATGCACTCATACACCTACATAGACACTCACACACCGCCACTCATCCATAGAGGTACTCACACACCTAGTCAGTCATGCAAATAATTAATCACACTGCCATTTACTCACCTATACAGTTATACACACACCAGCTCACTTACTCATACAAATACTAGCACATTCTTACGCTCTTATACAATCACTGATACAAGTACACACTCATCCATACAGCCACTCTCACAATCACACACTCTCACTTATAGCCATTTATATACTCCAACACACATATATACTGCCTTTCACATATGTAGTTACTCACACATATACGACTGAGATATACATTCACTCACTAACACACCCATACACACACTCACCCACCCATACAGTCCATCACAGATGCACTCTTGAAACCATGCACCCAGTGAATCACCCACTCACACATCTATGCACAGAGTCACACACACCCCACCCACACAAACACTCAGGCACCCATACAGATACTCAGACAACCAATCAATAACTCATATAGACACTCATGTAGCTATTCACAAACCCATGCAGCCACTTACACAGCAACAGACAGACGGATACAGACATTCACACAGTTTAGTCACTAACCCATGCATTCAGTAAGATACGTTTAATCACTCACTTATAGAGTCAGTCACGCACCTACTAAATCATCCATCCAGACACTTATACACCCACTCATTCTTCAATACACCTTGGCATATATATTAAACATATTTAAACTTTATAGAAACACACAGTCACTGGATGATGTCATCAGTGATGTCATTTGAGATGTCATCAGTGATGTCATCAGTGATGTCACTGAACATGTCATGAGTGATGTAATATGTGACGTCATCAGCAGTGCATTCCGGGGGCGCGAGTTATAGTTAGCTGAACTAACTATAACGGGGGAATTTCACGGGTTTTGTACGAGTGAAATGTCCAACTAACTATAACTGTCCCTAAAACCTATGGTTTTTTCAGTGAATATATATATATATATACATACATACATATGTATATTCATATATATGTGAGCATAATGCAAGTACAGCATGTGTTGCACCAATGAAAACATTTCTCTCCCAGGAGTATGCCCACCACTCAGAAACAGAGATATGTTACCGATAACAGCAGTGCTAGCTACCCTCCAGCACACAGCTTAGGAACACTACTGACTGCAGCTATGAAAATTCCATTCATGCCTACAGAAGGGGCAATAGTAAAACAAGCTACCTCATAAATATTAATGTAAATGAATGTTCGTTCTTTCAGGGCACACCTTCAGCTGAGACCGCAACTGTGCTACTTTCTATTTTTCCTGGTGAGCCCTAATGCTAATTGCGATCCCTATGCTAGGAGACAGATAATAACATCATTGGAATGTTATGTTACATTATGTTTATTTGTTAAACATATGCACACAAAGATTCTTGGCGCTACAGAGAAAACATAGCCATAACTAAGAAACCAAGGCCCAGATTCTCAAAGGTTTAGCTTTGCATTAGCGTTACTTTTGTAATGTTAAACCGATGCTAAACCTTTTTTGAGACTCACACCAACACAAATTGAGATTTGCATTGGTTTGTATGGAAAAGTAACGCAAAGCAGCGCAAAACGCTGCTTTGCATTACTTTTCGTCAAGGGACGTTACATGTGTGGTGCATGGGCATACCCTATGTTTTTTGATGCTTAAACCTTATTCTCAAACATCAGTAGAAAGGGTTTAACGCCAAAAGTTAGTGCCACTGAAAAGCAGACCTTAAACAGAGAAATGTTTTCATTTCTCCATGCTTTTCCGACTTAGCATGTGTGCTGCATTGTGCATACAAAGTAGGAAAATATTTCTCACTTGTCTAAGCATAGTATTTTGTACAGGAAGGATACCCTTCCTGTACAAAACCTATGCTGGGCTCATGCACAAACCCTGGTGCTATGGTGTATACGTGGCGCTCAGCAGCTGAACTCAGCGCCGGCGCTAGGGAGAGGGGAGGAGAGAGCCATTTCTATATGAATATGGCGCTCTCCTGCTCCCTTCCTGTCACGCAACGCAGCGCAGCATCTTTGGGTGCTGTATTGCCTGTCAGCTTTGAGAATCTGGGCCCAAGTGAACTAAAACATGAAGAATGAATAAAATAGGCTGAATACAGCTAAATGAGGGAAATGGAGCTTAAACATCTTTCAGCCTCAAGGGAAAAGTACTTCTCACTTAAGGTCACAATTCTGGATTTAAGGTCCTGGTGCCGAAATCCGATGAGCTGATCGTGGACCCACTCCAGGAGAGTAACACTTAAATTTTGCAGCTAAAATAATCACTATATTGGTGATAGACATGAGCTACAAACACCCTACTATATGTTGGTAGCCAAAATAGATCCTCAAGAAGAGGAGTAAAATGCTCTTATCGAGAAAGTCATGTAATCAAACATGCAGCCTCATTTTGAACCAGATTGAAACACAGATGAATATTTACAGGAGTGTAAAGAGAGATGGCAATCTCATAGTTTACCAGAACCCTGAGATGACAATGTTATACTTGGTAGCTGCTATGTATTTTTATATTGTATGTTAATTTTGCTGCAATTGGCTTGACAAAATAGGAGGGGTTTTCAGTGCAGAGAACAATTAGCACTCATTGGAATTAGAATGTTTTAGCATTGCTCACCTTTCTTGAATGCTTTTCTAATAAAACAATGGGAAATGGAGAGGGTCAGTGGATTTTGGCAATTCTGTGGCTACAGAATTTAGGGGATATGTATGGATTTATTGCATTTGCCATATAATTTGGAAAATTTACAGATTTCTCCAAAAAGTTATTCTGTAATGGATAGTAATAAAAAAAGAGAATGTGCCAAATAATTTACATATTGGACCCCGCTACTTAAAGCTAATGGTCCGATTACGATGTGTTTCTGGAAACTGTCCCGAACGAATCGGTTCCGGACTAGTTTCCAAACGAATCGGGTCCTGTGAGTATGGACGACCGATTACGATGCCTCCCAACATCGTTTGGTCGGACTCGCATTGACTTCAATGGGAGCCTGTGTCCCGAACGCGAACACAGGATCCCATTGAGAAAAGGGGTGGTTGGGGAAAACCTTGCACCCTGTGGTAGGCACCCCATGGTGCCTGCCACATTGTGCATGGTTGGGAAGAGGGGTCCCTTGGGTACCCCCACGGGCCACATTTGGATGCCTCCGGGTGAAGGGGGGGGGCGCAACGGGACCCCAAAGACCGATTCCGAAAGCTGCTTTGTCTCTGACAAACCGAATCGGAACAGCTGTCCGAATCGGTCATCGTAATCTCTCGTCCGGAAACAGTGTCCATAGAGCTGTACGAATCGGCTCTGAAAGACTCAGGCTGTCCGGATGCCTTTCGGAACTGATTTGGTCTGCTCAAATGGTTTCCAGGCATCGTAATCGGTCGTTGGGAAAACTGTACGATTTGGTAGGAAACAGGGGTTCTGAATTGGATTCGACAATACCGAATCCCATCCGGAGCCCTTCCTAACGACATTGTAATCAGGCCCTAGGAGATTAGCTCTCTCAAAAACTTTAGCCGCACTCTTCTCTTTCTCCATCAGAATTGGCAACAAGTCACTGAATACCCTGATTAATATTTATCAGGCCAAATCTGTCCCAGTAGCTACTTATGCTAGCGATGTATGGGGTTATGTCAATCTGAGGGACCTCCAAGTAGTCGAAAATGGCTTTTGTAGCACCTACTGGTGGTATCAGCCTCTACTTCTGTTTTTATTGTCTACGAGGAACTTGTGTTACCCTATCTTTTGGACTTTATTGCACTTTGCCCCTTGATTAGACAGCTTAATATTTGGGTACAAACAGAAAATCATCTGGGCAAAGAAATAATAAACTGTCTGAAGCTTGACGGGTGGAGGTCAATCCAATGGTTGATATATATATTAGGGGCACCTTTGCTAGGTTAGGCAGGCCTTCTTTGTTTAACTCAGCTTCTTCCATCTCTAAATCTAAAATTGGCTGCACTAGGGACAACTTTTTGCAGTGGAAGTCATTCGAGAGGGAATCGTCACTAGAGAGAGTCGCAGCTCCTAAGATGGAAGTAAGAAAGAGGGAGTAAGTGTCGTTCTTATAAAGGAGTCGGTGAGACCTTTACTTGATGCCCTCACACACCCCAAAGGATGTCATGCTTCATCATGGAGCGGTGCTCCTCGTCGGGCCAGCGCTGCAATGCCCTACGGGTCCCCCAAAAGGTCACTTTGTCGGAGATCTTTTTAGTGATCTAGCCATTAGGTGTATGCGGGTCTGAGTGCAAAGGTGTATGAAGTGTGAATGTTAAAAGGTGACTAGAAGGAAGCTAAGGTAGATTAATTTAATGAAAAGGATCCCTCTGTCATCATTAAAAGACCAAAAGGTTGTGTGCTGCTTGAGGGTAATTATGACCCTCAGTAGGTAGACGAGTGCAGAGTTTGTTTAAAACGGGGAAAGGGTTGACATGTTTCGCGCTGTGGTGTGGTCTCAGAAGGAGATCCTTCACGCTTCTTCAGGACCAAGGGGAAGTGAACTAAGTGGTGGGGTTGTGCGGTGGCCTAGTTGAGTATAGTAGTGCCACTCAATGGACCTGTGTAGTGGTCCTATCTAGAACGACAAATAAAAGAGAAAGAGAAGTACATATAGTCAAAATGAATAATCCCATTGAGTAGCACTGTCTCAATGCAAAGTATAGGTCCCCCTTCGGTGGGCCATCATCTTTTGACATGAACAAACCCACAAATCACCCAATTATTCTTGTTGGTAGGTGAATAGCGTGAGTTGAAGGATAAATAGGTAAATGTAGGACAAGCAAACAGGTTAGTTAGATTAAAATATTGAGGAAAAAATCATACTAGCATGCTAAACATTCGTGGTGAGCATTTCAGCGTAGGTCTCACAATAAATTTCATGGTAGGGGAGGAACGCATTATGGTTCATAGATCGTTGTTCAAATGGTCGTAGAGTTACCCTGAGAGTACTAAAGGTGATGTTAATCTAGGAGTTGTTAGCCATTGATGGCAAATAATCTTAAATCACACTGTGCTGTCTGTGGTGATTAGGGAGTAACCGCTTACCTATTCAGTTTGAGCATAGTGTTCAATAAGTCATGGCAGAGGTATTGGCCGTCACAATCTGTGCGAAAAGGTCAGTATTACTCATTGCATCTTTAACAAGTATGTAGCGAGTGCATGCGGGACGCAGCAGTTGTTTGTACTTACAGTTGCGTCGGTGAAAACAGGTTCTTGAACCTATCCAACCTCTTGCCAGCTTGGAGGGTGTTCTGTGTGAATACTCCGGTATTTGTGCTCTCCGAGTGGCGAGGAGGAGGGGGTGTCGATGTGCGTGCATTCGAGAGGGAAGCCGTTGAGCTGGAAAAACGCATGGTTCGTGGTCATGCACTGATCAAAACAGGTCCTGCCATTGAGCCGTATTTGCTAACCACTGTTAATGTTCATCATAGATTTCTCCTTACTAGACTCAGGTTTGGTCAGCTCCATACGTTGTTAGCCTTTCCCAAACCTGATGCCTGGTGTACAAAGTGCCTTTGTACTCATAATAACTTTTCTCCTCAGGATCTATTGCACTGTGTATTTTTTGGTGTTTTTTATGAGACCCCCGACGGGTATTTTTACTTCTATTATTGAAAACTTTACACTTTGTTCGAATAAAGCCTACCTTAATGAACCTACAGTCACTCCCGGATGCATATTCTACATATGCTATATCTTGCTTTCTTCCCTCACCTTTGAGGGTAAGAAAGTCGTTTGATGAGGGGAGTGATTTTGCTTAAATGATTTTAGCCATCTTTAGGAAGAAGTTGATTGAGGATGTGCATTTCAAAAATTTTAGATTTGTTTTATGAATTTGTATTGCTTTTTTACTTCTTTTTATGGATGCAAGCTGATCATGATAATGTATTGGGAATGCTATATGGATTTTTATGTTTTTATTGATACAAGCGGTTCATCGTCATAGTACTTGGAATGTTTTTTCTTTTTTGTGTTAATCATTGTGTGTAGTTTTTTATGTTTCTTGTACTTTAATGATCTTATTCGGACCGAATAAAGCTACTTTTGACTTTTTTTACAATTTATGCAGCATGAATTAAATAAACTTGCCACAACATTTGGTCCTCTATGCTGCATAATCCTTGTAACCCTGACAATGTTGAAGGTCTACAGAGTGGTTTGGGGCTGTTATAATTATGATGGAGAAATTCATATTTCACAGGCAACCGTGAAATATTTCAAGGTTCCCCTGTGGAAAAGGTTTTTTTACACCACTGCATGTTGTGCTATAAGAAACACCAAAACAAGATGACCTCCAATTAATTTGACATTGTGCTATAGGTGCAGTGAACTGCAAGTAATTCAACAAGCTACACCTCTGCCTACTTCTCTATCATCAGGCAAATGATAATGGACATAATCTTTGGCAACATTCAGGATACACAACATATGTCTGAACTCACTCACATTTGGTGGATGTTAAACTCTTGTTACTGGTATTTACCCGACTAACAAAAAAAGTCCCAATAAACTTTAATGGGGTCACCCACTTCTTAAATCATGAACACCATCCAAAGAAACATGCTTGTTCTCTATTCCCCTTAATGGGAACACCCTCTTAAAGACATGATATGACCCACAATATTGAGACCACAGGTTGACAGGTATGCATTAGTCACACATAAGACACCTTCACCCAGACCCTATTGACAAACCTCAGTAGTTCAGTAAAATACACCATACACATTCCTGAGATTAGCATAATGGCGTACAAACTTAGAGCCGTGCTTACAGTTAATTTGTGAGTGATACCATCTCTATGTGGGGAGGGGGGTGCTACATTCTACATTAACAATGAGCACTACTTCAAACTCTTCAGTGAAATTCTGAAAATTAACAACTACACCTTATAAATATGCAATTTACACAAAACTTGTATACAGCACTGAATAACAACTATTTATCGTGGGCATGTGTCCAGACATCCACTGGATCAAAATCTATTGTAAACAGATGTTTTGGCTTTTCTCACAGATTTTTTGCAATAGGCTTTGACTTTATGCAACAAACGACTTAAAAGCATGCCCTGCAATGCACACCAGGTACACTCAGCCTTTATCTAACATGGAGTACTTCCTGCACCCGTAACTTTACTGGTAGGTAAACTGTGCACCATATAATTTTCATCATGCACAACCACACTTGGCTCCAGGGTGTATGCTGTTTCATTCAGTGCACCTACATGTGTACACACAGTTATACTATGCTGTTTATGCCTATAGGCCCTTTGCTACCTACTTTCTTTTTTAAAATGATGTATAAGAGTTTATGGAATAATGTGAATAGCAGTATAATGAATGATGTCATTAATGGTGTCTTTAGCGATGTCATCAATGATGTAATTTGAGATCTCATCAGTGATGTCACAAATGATGTCATTTAATATGACATGAGTGATATCATAGGAGAGGCCATAAACAGTACATGATAGGGTGCAAGTTATAGTTAGTTGAAGTTCACTAAACTATAACTGGTGAATTTTAGCGTTTTTTTCATTTTAAACCTTATTTTTCATCTCATTTCAACACTTAACTATAATGTCACTTTAAACTTTGTTTTTTATCAGTGAATTTCTGTGTTTTTTTATCATATTCTAATTTTAGCATATGCCTCTTAGGCTCTTATAAGCATAGTTAACTATAATGTTGCCCTTAATCTTAGTTTTTTCAGTACATTTCTGTGGGTTTTGATCATATTCTAAATTGAGCATGTGCTCTCTGGTGACCTGCCCAACCAGCTGTTGCCAATCCCCCCACTGCACACTGCGTTCAGTTGTGGGCTGTGGGAGGTTGCCTCCACTGCTTGGCGTCATGCCAGGCACTGGACTCAATCTCTGTGGGTGACTTGCATCCAATCTCCTGCAGGTGGCTGAACTCCAGCTGTGCCTGGCAAAAGGCCATGCAAAGAAGGGGTTTGGCCACAGGTACCCCAACTTCCAGACTGTGCATGGCAAAAGGCCATCGCAGCTGTGGGTTGGCTGTCTATGGAGGATTGGAGGGTTATGTGCAGGTCACCAGTAGAGTTCAGGTACAGCGTGCAGGTCCTGTTGCCGACCTTTGTAGGCAGCCTTCACACAACCATCATCAGAAAGCCAACCCAGCACCCACCCCACTGTGGACAGCCAACCCCCACTCAGTGGCACAAACCATCAGCCGTGACCAGCAGTGGGTTGGTCCTGCACCTAACCCACTGCAGGCAGTCAACCCCCACTGCACACAACCTATAGCCTGCACAATGGTGGTTGGCTGCTAGGTCTGATCTATGACCAAATGCTTCAAACTTTTTTAAAAACTATTCTGTATTGCTAAACCGAATTGGAACCATTGTACCACACGGTAGGGCCACAGTGGGTACCAAGCATCCAACCGCAGCACACTCACAGTGTTGCTTATGCAAGAAATTTAATGAGTAGCAAGAACACCCAACATCCAACATGTTACAGTAAATGCCTTTGGCACGAATGTCAGTCATATAAAATTCTTTCAATTTAGAGTGCAACACTATTAAATTCAACATAAAAACATAGAAAACAGACACAATGTGGTAGATTATCTCAATTACAGTTGGACCGGTAGAGTCATCTTGAAATTATTACAATAGATAATAATAAATGAACAACTACGTGTTCAAATGTAAATGCTTAATACAGTACTCTGGCGCTCTAGATATTATACCTACTCTATACAGTATAGTACGTATCAGTGAAAATACATATAATTCTGGATCTTAAAAAACTCAACTCTCTGCAAATTGAGATTAGTTAAAAGACAAATAAGAGCCACATTGACATTGCCCAAGTGCATACAGAATACATATGCAACTTGTCTTGAAAACCAGTTTACATTGATATGGCACTGTAGATTTCAAGTACCCACTCCAACTATGTCTTTTGTAAATATCGGTGCATATTATATATATAGGATGATTTATTAACACAGATTAGTAAGAGTCAATTTCAGATGCACCCATAAGGTAGGTTCACACATCATATTGAACTGTATGTAAGGGTATAGATTAGTCAGAAACAGTGTATATGTTATCTTCAAAATAATATTCAGGTTAATTCCTTGAGGTTAGGCAAAGAGCAAAACTCCTTTCCTTTTCTATTTAGTGTTTACTGATGTGATCCTTGATATGTGTAAGGCATTGTTGACATCGTATAGAAGGTTATGATAAATTTGCCAAATTATCGATGTTCAATCTTTCCTAAAGAAACTGCATGGGGAAAAGTGTTTTGGAACACCCCCCCACCTATTCTCGGCCCCTCAGGAAGGATCATCCCAAAATGTTACAGGAAGGAGCTGAGGTTGATACATTTTTCATGAAAATTTGTCAAACGGTGCCAAAGTTATTAGCCAATCAAAGAACGCTCTTATTATGGCATTATGGCAACTTTGACTCACGTATAAATACACATAGGCAACAGCCACAGTTAAATATGCATATATATTATATATATATATATATATATTATCTACTGGCGGTCGCCAGTAGATAGTTATAGTTACAACCTATTATCCATAGGAAATCCGCGACATTCTATTTGAAATAACTCTCTTGCCGGTTGACGTATCTTCGCAATATTTTCAAACATTATGGCCCGCTCCGGTCCGCTCCTACCCTGAAAGTCTCGGGGGATTCGTCAAGCGGGGGCCGAGAAAAAGGGGGTCCCAAAACGCGTTTTCCCCATGCAATTTTCCATAGGAAACTTTAGACACGGCTACAGCCCGAACTGCTGAACGGAATTACACCAAATTTGGCAAAGAGGTAGTTCTTGTTTCAGAAAGAACCCTTTTTGTTAAATGGTGTAAATCCGTTCAGTAGTTGCTGAGAAAATCAAAAGTAAAAAGATAGTGATATCTAGGGCCGCGGATCCTCCCGAGCACGAGCTTTATGTTAATTGGCTGTCAACACTCCAAATCAGGAAGTGTTGGCAGCCATTTTGTCCTCGGTAGAACCGAGGGACAGAAACAAGTGTGCAAAGCGCACAAAGGGGGCAGGGTAGAAACACCCTGACCCCCTAGGTCTGCTCAGGGGGTCCCACAAGGACCCCTGGGCAAAAAAAAGTTTTTTTTTAAAAATCGGCAGGATGCGCTCAGGGAGCGCGAATCCTGCCGAAAAAAAATCGAAGCGCGGTCTCCCGCGCTCGATGTTAATGCCCCCGGGTGGGCCAAGTCCCGGGGGCATGCTGGGGGAGGGTTAATTTTATGTGTGGGGGCCTCTAAGGGCCCCCAAGCCCGGGGACCACCACCCCCGGGGCTTTATGTATAATGGTGCGGGAGGGCTCTGAGCCCTCCCGCAGCCCCGGGGACCGCCACCTCCCCGGGGCTTCTTTTTTTATTTAAAAAACCTGTGTGGGGGCTCCAGCCCCCACACGCCCGGGACCACCACCTCCCCGGGGCACTAAGAAAAATTAAAATGGGGGTCCGTTTTGGACCCCCAGAGCCCGGGGACCAACACCTCCCGGGGCTTTCAAAATGTAGGGAGGGGGCCGCGCGGCCCCCTCCTGGAACCTGTGGTGGCCCTGGGGACCGCCACCCCCAGGGCCGGCTCCTGCAGTGTCCCGGGGTGCCTACCCCCGGGACACTGCTGTTGTAATGACAGGACGGGAGCCTCGCGGCTCCCGTCCTGTCATTGCAAACTTGCTTTGGATATTGGAAGAGAGAGCAGGAAACCTGCTCTCTCTTCCAATATCCAAAGCCGATTGCTTTACACATGGGGAGCAGCATGTTAGCTGCTCCCCATGTGTAAAGCAATGCCGGCTCCCGTAGGACACGGGGAGCCGGCGGGACTGTGGGGGTTTGGGGACCCCCACAGTCCCCAATGAGAGGCCAGGCCCCGGGGGATGGGGTCCCCGGGGCCATAAGAGGCCACGGAGAGGGGCCACGCAGCCCACCTCCCCAAAGTAACAAAAATTAAAAAAAAAAAAAAGTGCAAGGCCGGCCCCGGGGACCCCATCCCCCGGGGCCTGGGGGCCTGAGGAGGGGGCCTCGCAGCCCCCTCCAAATAAAAAAAAGAGGCCATGCCCCGGGGATGGGGTCCCCGGGGCCAATACAGGCCCAGGGAAGGGGGGCCACGCGGCCCCCTTCCCGTTTTTTTATTTTATTTTAATTTTTAAAAAGGGGGTAAGGCCCTGGGGGATGGGGTCCCCAGGGCCTAAAAATAGGAAAAAGGAAGGGGGCTACACAGCCCCCTTCAGAGGGAAAAAAAAAACAATCGGGCCCGTAGGCCCCGCCCCTTCCTTCACCACTCTGCAAACGCACCCCCTGGCGTGTTTGCAGAGGGGAACGAATTCCCTTGAATACTGGGGTCCCTGAGGGCCAACTAGCCCACAAGGAACCTCCAGTATGCGCCAGGGGGCTGCCTTGCAGAGAGGTGTACAGAGGCCACGCCCCTTTTTACACCTCTCTGCAACGCAGCTCTATGGCGCTTTTGGAGGTATATGGTGGGCTAGTTGCACCCCAGGGACCCTCAGGATTCAAGGGGAGTTAATCCCCCGACTTAAAACGCGCCACGGGGCGCGTTTGCACAGTGGTGAAGGGAGGGCGGGGCTTCAGGTGACATGTGTGCAAACAGGCCCCGTGGCGCGTTTTAAGATGGGGAATTAAATCCTCTTCAATCCTGAGGGTCCCTGGGGGCCAACTAGCCCAACAGGTACGTCCAGAAAGCGCCACAGAGCTGCGTTGCAGAGAGGTGTAAAAGGGGTGTGGCCTCTGTACATGTCTCTGCAACGCAGCCCCTAGCGCATACTGGAGGTTCCTGGTGGGCTAGTTGGCCCGTAGGGACCCTCATGATTCAAGGGGACTTAATCCCCCAACTTAAAACGCGCCACGGGGCGCGTTTGCACAGATGTCACCTCAGGCCCCGCCCCCTCCCTTCACCATTGTGCAAATATTCCTCTAAAATCAGCCGAAATACGAATTCTGATTTACTCACCTGTTATCAGGAGAGACCTCAGTGCTGCATCTTTCAGCCCAGTACTAATCCTGAAAAGTAATTTTAACCGTACTTACCAGTAACTTGAATTTCCTTCCATAGGCTAACATTGACTGGTTTCACTTGGAAATTCTTCTAAGTGTGGAGTTTTGGAACTTTAAAATATTCCTCTAAAATCAGCCGAAATACGAATTCCGATTTACTCACCTGTTATCAGGAGAGACCTCAGTGCTTCAACTTTCAGCCCAGTACTGATCCTCAAAAGTAATTTTAACCGTACTTACCGGTAACTTGAATTTCCTTCATAGGCTAACATTGACTGGTTTCACTTGGAAATTCTTCTAAGTGTGGAGTTTTGGAACTTTAAAATATTCCTCTAAAATCAGCCGAAATACGAATTCCGATTTACTCACCTGTTATCAGGAGAGACCTCAGTGCTGCATCTTTCAGCCCAGTACTGATCCTCAAATGTAATTTTAACCGTACTTACCGGTAACTTGAATTTCCTTCATAGGCTAACATTGACTGGTTTCACTTGGAAATTCTTCTAAGTGTGGAGTTTTGGAACTTTAAAATATTCCTCTAAAATCAGCCGAAATACGAATTCCGATTTACTCACCTGTTATCAGGAGAGACCTCAGTGCTGCATCTTTGAGCCCAGTACTGATCCTCAAAAGTAATTTTAACCGTACTTACCGGTAACTTGAATTTCCTTCATAGATTAACATTGACTGGATTCACTTGGAAATTCTTCTAAGTGTGGAGTTTTGGAACTTTAAAATATTCCTCTAAAATCAGCCGAAATACGAATTCCGATTTACTCACCTGTTATCAGGAGAGACCTCAGTGCTGCATCTTTCAGCCCAGTACTGATCCTCAAAAGTAATTTTAACCGTACTTACCAGTAACTTGAATTTCCTTCCTTAGGATATCATTGCCTGCTTTTTGCTGAAAAAGTTTCTAAGTGTTGATTTTTGAAACATACAAATATTCCTCTAAAATCAGCCGAAATCCGAATTCTGATTTACTCACCTGTTATCAGGAGAGACCTCAGTGCTGCATCTTTCAGCCCAGTACTGATCCTCAAAAGTAATTTTAACCGTACTTACCGGTAACTTGAATTTCCTTCATAGGCTAACATTGACTGGTTTCACTTGGAAATTCTTCTAAGTGTGGAGTTTTGGAACTTTAAAATATTCCTCTAAAATCAGCCGAAATACGAATTCCGATTTACTCACCTGTTATCAGGAGAGACCTCAGTGCTGTATCTTTCAGCCCAGTACTGGTCCTGAAAAGTAATTTTAACCGTACTTACCGGTAACTTGAATTTCCTTCCATAGGCTAACATTGACTGGTTTCACTTGGAAATTCTTCTAAGTGTGGAGTTTTGGAACTTTAAAATATTCATCTAAAATCAGCCGAAATACGAATTCCGATTTACTCATCTGTTATCAGGAGAGACCTCAGTGCTGCATCTTTCAGCCCAGTACTGATCCTCAAAAGTAATTTTAACCGTACTTACCAGTAACTTGAATTTCCTTCCATAGGATATCATTGCCTGCTTTTTGCTGAAAAAGTTTCTAAGTGTTGATTTTTGAAACATACAAATATTCCTCTAAAATCAGCCGAAATACGAATTCCGATTTACTCACCTGTTATAAGGAGAGACCTCAGTGCTGTATCTTTCAGCCCAGTACTGGTCCTGAAAAGTAATTTTAACCGTACTTACCAGTAACTTATATTTTCTTCCATAGGAATCCATTGTCTGGTTTTCAGCAGAAAAGTTTCAAAGTGTCGATTTTCACAAACTACAAATATTCCTTAAAAATCGCCTGTATGACTTAAACGCATTCTTTCAACTGTTTACAGGAGATGCACCAGTGCTGGATCCAGGATCCAACACTGAGTAAGAAAAAGTAACGATAACAGTTTTTACCTGCTAAGTGAATTTCCTTCCATAGGATAACATTGGTGATTCTATGAGAAAAAGTTTCTAAGTGTCAACTTTTAAAATACAATAATATTCCTTAAAAATCACGACTGTAACCAAAACGCTTTTACTCAACTGTTTACAGGAGATGTACCAGGACTGAATCTAGGATCCAGTCCTGTGGTTAGAAAAGTAATCCATAAAGTAACTAATTGCATTTAACTAGAAATTCACATTGAGCTGAATGTTGCATTGTGTTTGAAAATGTGTTGCCCATTCTAACAACTGTAACTACTGTACTTAAAAGTCTATTGCCTATGTGCAAAGTATTTAAACTAAAGTAATTCATTCTGAGAAAGTATTTTTTGTAATGTAATGTATAATGTAATTACAATGTAATTTAAAAAATAAAATATGTAAAAGAAATTGTTTCTAAAAATGTAGTAAATCAGTATGAAAAAAATTAATATAAAAATTAATACATTTAAAAATTTTCATTTAAAAAACCTTTGAAATTCACTGAAAAACCGTAGGTTTCAGGCACGTTATAGTTACAAATTAGCATTTTAAAAACCTTTGAAATTCACTGAAAAAACCATAGGTTTCAGACACGTTATAGTTAGAAATTAGCATTTAAAAAACCTTTGAAATTCACTGAAAAAACCATAGGTTTTAGGGACAGTTATAGTTAGTTGGACATTGCACTCGTACAAAACCCGTGAAATTCCCCCGTTATAGTTAGTTCAGCTAACTATAACTCGCGCCCGCAATGCACTGCTGATGACGTCACATATTACATCACTCATGACATGGTCAGTGACATCACTGATGACATCACTGATGACATCTCAAATGACATCACTGATGACATCATCCACGTGATAATCTGATGCAGCTCCTCACACCCTAATATAACCTTTGATACACCCAATCTAAATTACAGAGTGCCATTCGCAAAACCATAGACACTCCAACACCAATAACTACATACCCACTCACTGATTCTTAGGTCTACACACACACATCCACTCACTCACCCGTACAGTCACTCATACTTATGGTCACTCAGTACAGGACTATCATATGCACTCTTACTCCTATATAGACACTCAAACACCGCCACTCATCCATAGAGGTACTCACACACCTAGTCAGTCATGCAAATAATTAAACACACTGCCATTTACCCACCTATACAGTTATACACACACCAGCTCACTTAATCATACAAATACTAGCACATTGTTACGCTCTTATACAATCACTGATACAAGCACACACTCATCCATACAGCCACTATCACAATCACTCACTCTCGCTTATAGCTATTTATATACTCCAATACACATATATACTGCCTTTCACATATGTAGTTACTCACACATGTACCACTGGGACATACATTCACTCACTAACACACTCTTACACACACTTACCCACCCATACAGTCTATCACAGATGCACTCTTGAAACCATCCACCCAGTGAATCACCCACTCACACATCTATGCACAGTCGCACACACCCCATCCACACAAACACTCAGGCACCCATACAGATACTCATAGAACCAATCAATAACCCATATAGACACTCATGTAGCTATTCGCAAATCCATGCATCCACTTACACACCAACAGACGGATACAGACATTCACACAGTTTAGTCACTAACCCATGCATTCAGTAAGATACGTTTAATCACTCACTTGTAGAGTCAGTCACGCACGTACTAAATCATCCATTCAGACACTTATACACCCACTCATTCTTCAATACGCCTTTCCCTATATATATTAAACATATTTAAACTTTACAGAAACACACAGTCACTGGATGATGTCATCAGTGATGTCATTTGAGATGTCATCAGTGATGTCATCAGTGATGTCACTGACCATGTCATGAGTGATGTAATATGTGACGTCATCAGCAGTGCATTGCGGGGCGCGAGTTATAGTTAGCTGAACTAACTATAACGGGGAATTTCACGGGTTTTGTACGAGTGCAATGTCCAACTAACTATAACTGTCCCTAAAACCTATGGTTTTTTCAGTGAATTTCAAAGGTTTTTTAAATGCTCATTTCTAACTATAACGTGTCTGAAACCTATGGTTTTTTCAGTGAATATATATATATATATATATATATATATATATATATATATATATATATATTAAAGTTAATTGAAATATGTATAAACACTCATATATATATATCTATCTATCTATATATTTATATTCACTGAAAAACCATAGGTTTTAGGGACAGTTATAGTTAGTTGGACATTGCACTCGTTCAAAACCCGTGGAAATTCCCCCGTTATAGTTAGTTCAGATAACTATAACTCGCGCCCCGCAATGCACTGCTGATGACGTCACATATTACATCACTCATGACATGGTCAGTGACATCACTGATGACATCACTGATGACATCTCAAATGACATCACTGATGACATCATCCAGTGACTGTGTGTTTCTGTAAAGTTTAAATATTTTTAATATATATAGGGAAAGGCGTATTGAAGAATGAGTGGGTGTATAAGCGTCTGTATGGATGATTTAGTAGGTGCGTGACTAACTTCTATAAGTGAGTGATTAAACGTATCTTACTGAATGCATGGGTTAGTGACTAAACTGGGTGAATGTCTGTATCCGTCTGTCTGTTGCTGTGTAAGTGGCTGCATGGGTTTGTGAATAGCTACATGAGTGTCTATATGAGTTATTGATTGGTTGTCTGAGTATCTGTATGGGTGCCTGAGTGTTTGTGTGGGTGGGGTGTGTGCGACTCTGTGCATAGATGTGTGAGTGGGTGATTCACTGGGTGGATGGTTTCAGGAGTGCATCTGTGATAGACTGTATGGGTGGGTAAGTGTGTGTAAGAGTGTGTTAGTGAGTGAATGTATGTCCCAGTGGTACATGTGTGAGTAACTACATATGTGAAAGGCAGTATATATGTGTGTTGGAGTATATAAATAGCTATAAGTGAGAGTGTGTGATTGTGAGAGTGACTGTATGGATGAGTGTGTGCTTGTATCAGTGATTGTATAAGAGCGTAAGAATGTGCTAGTATTTGTATGAGTAAGTGAGCTGGTGTGTGTATAACTGTATAGGTGAGTAAATGGCAGTGTGTTTAATTATTTGCATGACTGACTAGGTGTGTGAGTACCTCTATGGATGAGTGGCGGTGTTTGAGTGTCTATATAGGAGTATGAGTGCATATGATAGTCCTGTACTGAGTGACCGTAAGTATGAGTGACTGTACGGAGTGAGTGAGTGGATGTGTGTGTAGACCTAAGAATCAGTGAGTGGGTATGTAGTTGTTGGAGTGTCTATGGTTTTGCGAATGGCAGTCTGTAATTTAGAGTGGGTGTATCAAAGGTTATATTAGGGTGTGAGGAGGTGCATCAGATTATCACGTGGATGATGTCATCAGTGATGTCATCAGTGATGTCATTTGAGATGTCATCAGTGATGTCATCAGTGATGTCACTGACCATGTCATGAGTGATGTAATATGTGACGTCATCAGCAGTGCATTGCGGGCGCGAGTTATAGTTAGCTGAACTAACTATAACGGGGAATTTCACGGGTTTTGCACGAGTGCAATGTCCAACTAACTATAACTGTCCCTAAAACCTATGGTTTTTTCAGTGAATTTGTAAGGTTTTTAAATGCTAATTTCTAACTATAACGTGCCTGAAACCTATGGTTTTTTCAGTGAATTTCAAAGGTTTTTTAAATGCTAATTCCTAACTATAACATGTCTGAAACCTATGGTTTTTTCAGTGAATTTCAAAGGTTTTGTAAATTACAATTTTTAAATGTATTAATTGTTATATTTATTTTTTTGATACTGATTTACTACATTTTTTAAACTATTTATTTTTAGATATTTTATTTTTAAATTACATTGTAATTACATTATACATTACATTACAAAATATACTTTCTCAGAATGAATTACTTTAGTTTAAATACTTTGCAAATAGGCAATAGACTTTTAAGTACAGTAGTTACAGTTGTTGCAATGGGCAACACAATTTCAAACACAATGCAACATTGAGCTCAATGTGAATTTCTAGTTAAATGCAATTAGTACTTTATGGATTACTTTTCTAACCACAGGACTGGATCCTAGATTCAGTCCTGGGACATCTCCTGTAAACAGTTGAGTAAAAGCGTTTTGGTTACAGTAGTGATTTTTAAGGAATATTATTGTATTTTAAAAGTTGACACTGAAACTTTTTCACATAGAATCACCAATGTTATCCTATGGGAGGAAATTCACTTAGCAGGTAAGTAGTGTTAACGTGACTTTTTCTTACTCAGTGGTGGATCCTGGATCCAGCACTGGTGCATCTCCTGTAAACAGTTGAAAGAATGCGTTTAAGTCATACAGGCGATTTTTAAGGAATATTTGTAGTTTGTGAAAATCGACACTGAAACTTTTCTGCTGAAAACCAGACAATGGATTCCTATGGAAGGAAATACAAGTTACTGGTAAGTACGGTTAGAATTACTTTTCAGGGTCAGTGCTGGGCTAAAAGATGCAGCACTGGGTTCTCTCCTGGTAACAGGTGAGTAAATCGGAATTGTAGTTCGGCTGATTTTAGAGGAATATTATAAAGTTCCAAAACTCCACACTTAGAAGAATTTCCAAGTGAAACCAGTCAATGTTAGCCTATGAAAGGAAATTCAAGTTACTGGTAAGTACGGTTAGAATTACTTTTCAGGATCAGTACTGGGCTCAAAGATGCAGCACTGAGGTCTCTCCTGATAACAGGTGAGTAAATCGGAATTCGTAGTTCTGCTGATTTTAGAGGAATATTTGTATGTTTCAAAAATCGACACTTAGAAACTTTTTCAGCAAAAAGCAGGCAATGATATCCTATGGAAGGAAATTCAAGTTACTGGTAAGTATGGTTAAAATTACTTTTCAGGATCAGTACTGGGCTCAAAGATGCAGCACTGAGGTCTCTCCTGATAACAGGTGAGTAAATCGGAATTCGTAGTTCGGCTGATTTTAGAGGAATATTATAAAGTTCCAAAACTCCACACTTAGAAGAATTTCCAAGTGAAACCAGTCAATGTTAGCCTATGGAAGGAAATTCAAGTTACTGGTAAGTACGGTTAAAATTACTTTTCAGGATCAGTACTGGGCTCAAAGATGCAGCACTGAGGTCTCTCCTGATAACAGGTGAGTAAATCGGAATTCGTAGTTCGGCTGATTTTAGAGGAATATTTGCACAATGGTGAAGGAAGGCGGTGGGGCCTGAGGTGACATGTCTGCAAACACGCCCTGTGGAGCGTTTTAAGTTGGAGAATTAATTCCTCCTCAATCCCGAGGGTCCCTAGGGGCCAACTAGCCCACCAGATACCTCCAGTATGCGCCAGAGAGCTGCGTTGCAGAGAGGTGTTCAGAGGTCACGCCCCTTTTACAACACTCTGCAACGCAGCTCCGTGGCGCTTACTGGAGGTACCTGGTGGGCTAGTTGGCCCCAGGGACCCTCAGGATTGAAGGGGATTTAATTCCCCATCTTAAAACGTGCCACGGGCCTGTTTGCACACATGTCACCTGAAGCCCCGCCCCCTCCCTTCACCACTGTGCAAACGCGCCCGTGGCGCGTTTTAAGTTGGGGGATTAAGTCCCCTTGAATCCTGAGGGTCCCTGGAGTCCAACTAGCCCACCATGTACCTCCAAAAGCGCCACAGAGCTGCGTTGCAGAGAGGTGTAAAAGGGGCGTGGCCTCTGTACACCTCTCTGCAACGCAGCCCCTGGCGCATACTGGAGATTCCTGGTGGGCTAGTTGGCCCCCAGGGACCCCAGTATTCAAGGGGAATTACTTCCCCTTCTTAAAACGCACCAGGGGGCGCGTTTGCAGACTGCTGCAGGGAGGGGGCGGGGCCTCCGGCACGATGCCGGTCTTTTTTTTTTTTATTTATTTATTTTTTGTATGGGAGGGGGGCTGCGTGGCCCCCCTTCCCTCAGCCACTTTTGGCCCCCATCCCCCGGGGCCTGAGGATTTTCTTTTTTTTTTAAATAAAAAAAACGGGAAGGGGGCTGTGTGGCCCCCTTCCCTGGGCCTCTATTGGCCACGGGGACCCCATCCCCGGGGCATGCCCTCTTTTGTTTAAATTAAAATCTTTGGAGGGGGCTGCGTGGCCCCCTCCTCAGGCCATTTAAGGCCCCGGGGACCCCATCCCCCGGGGCCAGCCTTGCCCTTTTTTTTTTTTTTTTGGGGTGGGGGGCTGCGTGGCCCCCCTTCCCTCGGCCACTTTTGGCCCCCATCCCCCGGGGCCTGAGGATTTTCTTTTTTTTTAAATAAAAAAAAACAGGAAGGGGGCCGCGTGGCCCCCTTCCCTGGGCCTCTATTGGCCACGGGACCCCATCCCCGGGGCATGCCCTCTTTTTTTTTAAATTAAAATCTTTGGAGGGGGGCTGCGTGGCCCCCCTCCTCAGGCCATTTAAGGCCCCAGGGACCCCATCCCCCGGGGCCAGCCTTGCCCTTTTTTTTTTTTTTTTTGGGGGGAGAGGGGCTGCGTGGCCCCCCTCCCGGGCCACTAATGGCCCTGGGGACCCCATCCCCCAGGGCCTGGCCACTCGTTGGGGACCGTGGGGGGGTCCCCAATCCCCGCACGGTCCCGCCGGCTCCCCGTGTCCTGCGGGAGCCGGCATTGCTTTTCCATAAGAGGAGCTGCTGACATGCAGCTCCCTTATGGAAAAGCAATCTGCTTTGCTTCATTGAAGCGAGAGCAGGTTTCCTGCTCTCGCTTCAATGAAGCTAGCTAAGTCTGCAATGACAGGACGGGAGCCGCGAGGCTCCCGTCCTGCCATTGCAAACAGCAGTGTCCCGGGGTAGGCACCCGGGACACTGCAGGAGCCGGCCCGGGGGTGGCGGTCCCCAGGGCCACCACAGGGCGCGCGGCCTCCCTCCCTTCAATTGCACAGCCCCGGGGAGGTGGTGGTCCCCGGGGCTTTGGGGAGCCGAAACGGACCCCCAAATTTCTTTTCTAAGTGCCCCAGGGAGGTGGCGGTCCCCGGGGCGTGTGGGGGGGCTGGAGCCCCCCCACACAGGTTATTAAAATGTAAAAAGAAGCCCTGGGGGTGGTGGTCCCCGGGGCTGCGGGAGGGCGGAGAGCCCTCCCGCACCATTTTTATTTAAAGCCCCGGGGGGTGGCGGTCCCGGGGCTTGGGGGCCTTAGAGGCCCCCATAAACTATAAACCCACCCCCACATGCCCCCGGGACTTGGCCCACCCGGGGCAAAATAGCATCGAAGCGCGGGAGACCGCACTTCGATTTTTTTTTTATACGGCGGGATCCCACCGATTTTTAAAAACAAAAAAAATGCTTTTTTCTGCCCAGGGGGTCCTTGTGGGACCCCCTGAGCAGACCTAGGGGGTAAGGGTGTTTCTACCCTGCCCCCTTTGTGCGTTTTGCGCACTTGTTTCTTTTTTTCTCGGCGGGATCCGCGCACCCAAGCGCATCCCGCCGTTTTTTTTTTTTAAATGCTTTTTCTGCCCAGAGGGTCCTTGTGGGACCCCTGAGCAGACCTAGGGGTCAGGGTGTTTCTACCCTGCCCCCTTTGTGCGTTTTGCGCACTTGTTTCTGTGCCTCGGTTCTACCGAGGCATAAAATGGCTGCCAACACTTCCTGATTTGGAGTGTTGACAGCCACTTAGCATGCAGCTCGTGATCGGGCGGGTACGCGGACCCTACTCGGCCATAGATATATATGTGATTTTACTTGTGATTTTCTCAGGAACTACTGAACGGATTTACACCATTTAAGCAAAAGGCACGAGTCTGAACCAAGGGCTACATCTTTGCCAAATTTGGTGTAATTCCGTTCAGCAGTTCGGGCTGTAGCCGCGATGAACGGTTCCTATGGAAAAATGAATGGGGAAAACACGTTTTGGGACCCCCCTTTTTTCTCGGCCCCTGCTTGACGAATCTCCCCGAGACTTTCAGGATAGGAGCAGACCGGAGCGCCCCAACAAGTTGGAAAATTTCGCGAAGATTCGTCAACCGACGCCAACGTTATTTCAAATAGAATGTTGCGGATTTCCTATGGAAAATAGGTCCTAACTATAACTAGCTACTGGCGACCGCCAGTAGATAATATATATATATATATATATATATATATATATATATATATATATATATATATCACGCAGAAAAGTCAAATTGAACGTGTTCTCAGAAAAAACAAAGGGTGAAGGTACATGAAGATTTATTGCTTCATAAATCCACAACGCGCTTCGGCCGTCATGCGGCCTTGCTCACATAAGTGAATACATACACTAAACAGCATATATACAAATAGACATGGACATCAACAGATGACTGTAAAACGGGCTGCACAAACTACTGCAAAAACGTAGCGGCCATATTGGAGTAGAAACATGCTGTAGTAGAGTGTACAGAGGTTAACAAAGTGTATTACCATAAATGTTCGATACCATGTTAAATTGTGTGATCAGGAACATCAATGCATGTGTCTGTAAATTACACTAGTAAATGTCGGAGAAATCCACCAAGGTGGACTACAATACTATATATGTTGACTAGTGCGGATCCAGGCTGGTCACAACGTAAAATCAAACCTAAAATGTCTGCAATGGAGAAATCTCCATATATCAAAGAGACATAATCTCAACGTCCAAATAGCCAATACATGTAGATGTAAATCGTGAGCATCTCCAACCATAGCTCAAAGTGATTGATAAACATACCAGGTTGTGCATTACCCAAGTGGGCAAAAAACCATGGTCATGGTATCAAACCAAAATAAATCTGGCCCCTGCTGGAAAGTCCATGGTTGAGTCAGAAGTGAATAACATCCCCACAGTGGGAGTAAATTATGAATACAGTGTAAATGATACATGAAGAAAAACAAAACAAATGACACAAAAGGATGAACAATTCTTATCTGGGGTAGAAGATGCCGAAAACCTAGATGCAATCCATTTGAAGAAAAGAGTAGGGAGCCCAAAAGGTGATAAAATCAGGTCTGATGGTCCCTTCCTTTCCTCCTGTGAAGAAAAACATATAGAGAAAATTCACATACTGTCTCATCTGTCTGCAATGAATGCATAATATTACTATAAAATATATAATTGTAAATATACAGATATAGATGCAGACTGTGTAAATGCATGCATAGAAAAAAGATGCAGACAGATACAAGAAGCAGTAAAAAAGCCGTAAGAATAGAAAAAATAGAAAAAGAAGAAGAGGAAGAGGAGGTAAGCAAAACAATGCCTAGAAAATTGTTGCTGATAAAATAAGTGTAACGTAAAAAACAGTCTAGTTGTCGCAAGACCAAAAAGTGCCCCTGCTTGTCGCCCTGAAAAACGCTGGGAAGGCTGCATCGATCGGTGCTCCTGGAGTGTCCCTCCGAAGCACTGGGGGACCTGGGTACGGAGCGACGTAGCGTGGCCTGTTGCGGCCTGGGTGCGAGGACTATCGTGCGCAGGAACTGAGCTGGGCGACCTCTGGTGGGCTGGCACTCGGGGACCTTGCCTGATACCTGAGTTGAGGACATATAACAGATTTTCTGCAGCATCGACTAGGAGATCTGCGGGTTGTGCCCCCCCCTCCCACAACGCACCTGCCCAACTGGTACGTGCCTGCCGATGGAGTCACCTGTAAGGGCCTAATGTTGTGCTTGTGAAGCAGATAAAAGCATTGTACGGCCCCGCAACACTTGAAGACAGGCGGCAAACTTGCTGGCGACGTTGCATAGCACTGCTAGAAGCTAAGTGGGTGCAGCGCCATGGGGAGGTGGACAAGTTGCAGCCTAGACTGGAGTTTGAGCAGCGTAAGTTGAGGCAGAAGGAGACTGGGGCTGACCAGATGCCAGACAAGCCAAGCGAGACTGCAGAGGAAGCTGTAGGCGACATATGGCACATATTAACAGCGATGCAGAAAACCCTGACCACCATAGATGGTAAAATAGACTCACTACCTTATCGCATGGATCGAAGGACTGAGTGTCTCGACAAGCACGCCGAGCGCTTGGACATGACGGAGAGAAGAGTGTCGGAAGTTGAAGAAGCTCAGTCTGAAAAAGACAACGCCCAGAAACAGATGGGGAGGCTCCTAAGCGTATTGCAGGACAAGGCAGAGGATTTGGAGGCTAGGTTGCGGTGGAGTAATATCCACATTACAGGCTTTCTGGAAACCACTGCTACGGGGAATATGGAGGTATTCGTGGAGAAGCTGTTGATATCGCTCTTGGGCCGAGAAACTTTCTCTGCTATGTTTGTGGTGGAGCGTGCACATCGTTCTTTGGGCCCTAGGACCCCATCTGGTGCACCGCTGCGCCCTATTATAGTTAAATTGCTGAATTATAGGGATAGGGACGCAGCGCTGAGGCTGGCCAGATAGAAGCGAGACCTGCAATTCGAGGGCTCCTCGATTTCACTTTTCCCAGATTTCACCATGAGGTTACAGGAGGTGGGACGGCAGTTTGCTCCTCTGAAACGACGGCTGCGAGAACACAATTTGGAGTATGCAATGCTATACCTGGCCAGGCTGAGGGTCATCATGAATGGGAAAACTAAGATCTTCACTGACCATAAAACTCTGCAGAAAGCCCTCAAAGAGTTTACCAAAACTGGAGAGTGAAGCAAAGACTCGGAGACACTGGTTGGTGCGACTGGCGGAGACTTGGAGGAGCCGGAGTAACATGGTGACTCACTGGCACTTTATCATTCCTTCAGAGGTGTTCGTTAAATGAAGCCTGACTTATACAGTGCACTACTTGAGACATGTGTATACTTGTTATTTGGGGCACTAATGGTTACGTTTATATGTATGCCGGAGACTGGGACTGGTGCTGAACATGAAGCTTCAGAATGGCTGGCAGCTTAAGCAGATGGTGACTGCAAGCTATACCTAGCTCTTATAAGCCCGGACAATTGTTCTATGATGGACGTACATTGTGTTTAGATGGCAAAGTCTTACTGCAAGTTCAGTGGGGTAGTTAGAAGCGGGCCGGCAACATCCGCCCTCGTGTGTTACCCACCGTATGGCATTAAGCCAGCAATGTTCTTTTGTTCAAATAGTTTTTTTTCTTAGTTTAATTTACAGTATGGGGGGGGACGGTGGTATTTTGTCTATGCCAAGTTGGGAATTGCATAGCGTGGGTGGGCGGGGTAGTTACAGTTTTTTTTTTATTTGTGATCACAATGCTAATTTGGTGCTTTTATATTTCCCGAATGATTCCACAGGGCGGGGGAGGGGAGCGGGGCACTATGACAGTCAAACGTTGTAAAGGTCACTTAAAGTAGCTAGTTTTGGCACAAAGGAAGAGCAGTAGAATACGACTGCTAACATGGAATATCCGAGGCCTAAACGATTTTAGGAAAATGCAAAAAGTGTCTCCTTATCTTGCTTGACATGAGATCGATATTGCGCTCCTGCAGGAAACCCACTTGCCGACAAATAGTAAAATGCTAACCAGCAGACGATTGCATGGCTCCTTTCATGCGGCTGGGTTCACCACGCACGCTCACTTGGGTTGGCCCCAGGTAAGGGATTACGCTGGAAGCATTAGAGTCAGACCCTGGGGGCAGACATGCCATTTCTAGATGCTGATGGCGGGGACTAGATATGATTGCGGTTAATATCTACAGGCATAATTATGACAACCCACAATTCTATTAAGATTTATTGGGTGCGATTGCATGAGTATAAATCACTGCCGCTACTTTGGGGGGGATACCTGAACTGCGTTTTGGATCCGGCACTTGATCGCTCGGGTGGCCCGACCCGGCGCCCCTCAGCTGCAGCCAGGGCTATTTCAGATGCAGCTGTCCAACTTGACATGCTTGATGTCTGGTGAACGCGCTCTCCTATTCAGGGAGGCTTTACACACTATTCTGCTCCGCATGACCCCCACACTAGGATCGATTACTGGCTTATCTCTAGGGCTCTATACTCCTAGATTTGTGCATGCGCAGTTCACCCCCGTTCTTATTCTGACCATTCCCCAATAGTTTTGGACATGGAAAGCCCACAGAAGAGACCTGCTCCTTTTACATGGCGGTTCCCGCCATATTTGTTGTTGGATAACGTTTTTAAGTCTGAGATGTCGGAGGCCATAGACAATGTTTTCGAAACAAATATCGGCTCTGTCAGTAAGTTTTCCACGGTGTGGGAGACCTTTAAAGTTTATATATGTGGGACTGCTATGTCCAAACACTCAGGTGTCCTCCGCTCGCTCAGAAGGAGGCTGGCCCATCTAGAGGAACGATTGAGTGAACTTGAGCGGGATATCTCATCTGGGGAGCAGACCTGGCCGCGGAGGAATTTAAAAAAACGCTAGATGAATATCATGACACGGCAGACGAGGAAGTAAAACATATGGGCAAATATGCAGTTGCCCGCACATATGGGGAGGGAGAGAGACCGGGCTCAGTGTTGGCAGCCCTATTGAGAAATAAAAGAGACCCGGCGGGTGTGACTGAGCTGCGCGCGGAAGGGGCACACTTTTGAGAGACCCAGTTGACATAGCCAATAGGTTCAACCAGTATTATTCAGACTTGTACAGCTCTAGAAGTACAGTGGATGAGACAGCGATTCAAGATTACTTAGAATACATCAAGTTGCCATGGTTGTCCGATGAACACAGAGAGTACTTAATGAGACAGTTAGATGCTACTGAGATACTAGTCACGCTAAAAGGAATGCGAACGGGGAGTGCCCCTGGGCAGGATGGCCTGATGGTCTCCTTCTACAAGGAGTTCAAAGAGCAGCTTATCCCCCATTTAATTACACTGTTTGAAGAGATGGGTGAGGACGGGATGATGCCCCCCTCCATGAGGGAGGCTTTGTTAGTCACAATATTAAAGCCAGGGAAATCCCCCAGCGAGTGCTCATCTTATAGGCCTCTGTCTTTTCTTAATGTTGATAGAAACCTATTCGCTAAAATCTTAGCTAATCGCCTGGCCCCTCTGGTGCCGCTGTTGGTTGGGTCTGAGCAGGCGGGGTTCGTGCCGGGATGCAACTTGACCTATAATCTTAGGACTGTGTTTGGAGCAATGCAGCATACCAGACCAGAGATTAAGGCTGCTGCAGTCTTTCTGGACGTAGAAAAAGCCTTTGATTTGGTGAAGTGGGCGTTCATGCGACTAGTATTGAGGCGGCTAGGTCTGGGAGACGTCTTCCTACTACAGGTGGGTGTCCTATACAACTCCCCCACCGCAAGGGTCTGAGTAGGGGACATGGTAACTGCCTCTATTACGATCTTAATGGGTACTCGCCAGGGATGCCCTTTATCACCCCTATTGTATGCACTGGTGGCGGAACCCTTGGCATGTGCACTCAGGGAGTATCATGGTCATAGGGGGATACACTTCCCAGGATACAATCTCATCACATCCACCTATGCTGACGATACACTTTGTATATCAGAGACCCAGAGGCTAATTTGTCCCCTGTACTCCGGGAGGTAGTAAGATACGGGGAACTTACTGGGCTTAAGGTAAATTGGACCAAGTCAATCATTTTTCCACTGACTCCGGCAATGGAACCCCTTGAGCTAGAATACCTGCTAATGTAGACTTTCGATCCGGTGCGCTACTTGGGTGTGAAAGTCCAAACCAATTCTGAGGTGGTCTTCAACAAGAATTATGGGAAGTCGGTTGGTAAATTAGAGGAAGAGACAGAGCGCTGGATTTGCTTGCCCCTGTCCCTGCTGGGGCGCATATCCTTCATGAAGATGGTAGTGCTGCCAAGCTTTTTATTCTTATTTACCAACGTCCCGATGGTACTCCCGGTGCACTTTTTAAAAATGATCAGATCGCTACGGATGAAGCTGGTCTGAGCTGGGAAGCACCCAAGAGTTAAGTGGGATATACTCACACTGCCCTATTCCATGGGGGGCCTAGGTGCCCCGGACATAGATTTATATTATAGATCTGCTCAAAGTTCCCATGCACACTATTGGGTTCACGGGCAAGCTGGATTACCGCACTTGCAGATTGAGAAGATGGTGGCAGCCTCTTCCCCACTACTGGCGCTGTTATTTCAGGCCCCCTCAAGAAGAGTTGGTATCCTAGACTCTGTTAATGCTACCACACATGCTTGGCAGTATCTATTAAAAAATCAGGCAGGCGCTATTCTTTACTCCCCTTTGACCCCGATTGAGTGGTGCCATTGGCTGCCAATGTGTAAAGAAAAGGTAGTAATACGGGAACTGGCATCAATGAACATCGAAAAAATTGGAGACTTGTTCTCGGAAGGCAAGGCTTGAGGGTGGGCTGAGATTGAGGCTGAGGGACACGACTGCACACTGCTCTCCTGATTTCAATTCCATAGAGTGAGACATGCACTTCGAGAAGTATTGGGGGATGAGGCATTGGAGCCGCCGGAGGTGGCTTCCTTCTCTTATTTATTGCGTACTGACTCTCCCACTAAGATGGTATCCAACATATACAACATCGCGCAGGATTACCGCAGGAACTACTACACTTAGGCCAGGCTAGAGTTGCAGAGTGAGATGGGGGAGGCCTTAGATGATGCCACATGGCATCACACAACGTGGGATCACGCAACGTGTTTCACTGAATGGACGACACCGGCTAATTCACTTCAAATTCCTTAATAGAGTTTATTACGCTCCTGCCAGGTTGCACCGATATGGCCTTAGAGGCACCGCAGAATGTGAGCGATGTAGTACATGTCCAGCAGGGTTTCTTCACATTGCCTGGTTGTGCCCGGGGATTGCTACTTACTGGAGGCTAATATTTCATACACTTGACGAGATCTTTGGTCTACAGCTGACACAGGACCCCCTTCTGGCTCTACTGGGCTATTCAAACCGCTTGACGAAAGAGGTTCGTCAGTTAGTAGATATAGGGCTTCTACTGGCAAAACGCAGGGTTGCGATGCGATGGGCCCGTGGACCGGTCCCCACTATCTCTAGCTGGCCTAAGGATATGGTGTACTGTAACACGCAATCGGAATTGTATAGTGAACTACTTCCTCCCCAGAGCCGCCCTAAAAGCTTCTGGGGTTTATATCGGAATTATGTAGCTGGGAGGGAGATGAACGAGCCCGGACCAGAAGGCCAGAATTGAAGAGGCTGCCTGAAGTCGGAGTTTGGGTCAGGTGGTTGTATGCCATAACACCAAGCTTGTTGGGACACATGCAGTTGTTATACCGCCTTGAGGCTGACGAATGGACGGATTGAATGCTAGGAACCAGATAAGTGCACAGTTGTTGTTACTATTGATATATATGTGTCCCCCCTCCCTGCACTCCATAAGTGATTGCTGTCTGCATTAAGACTGTAATTATTGCTTTATTTTTATGCACCATTGTGATTGACTATGTTTACCTCTGTTAGTATGCTTCAATTTTTTTTCCTATTAATTTTTTGTCTGGTTCAAAATTTTAATAAATACAATTATTTAAAAAAATAAAAATTTAGCAACTGGGCAAATGACTGAGCGAAGGAGCCTAAGGGCTACATGAAGCTGTTCACAACCAAGCTGTTTAGTAATTACAATAATCTAGGCTTTTTTGGGCTGAACATAGTCAGGGCAGAAGAAGATAAAATGAACCAAAGGTTCTTCTGCATGCCGGCATGACGGGCAGATGGTACTCAGAGCAGATTGGGGATCCATTTGGCTTATCAGGGAAGTTGCGATATGGATACTCTCTAAGTAGTGGCCGCAATGTAATTACTCTAGATCAGGGGTATCCAACCTTTTCTATACTTCAGATCAGTGAGAATGTTCGTGAGCTACTGAAGGCCAAGTCACTCGCGTATTGTTACCAAACACCCCCTCGCCCAGCTTCCTTGACTTAAAACCTAATGTTTATGGAGCCTGATACTATGGTTTGAACTAACTGTGGGCAATGAACTCCACTCCGCTCCGCTTGCGG
This sequence comes from Calotriton arnoldi, assembly GCA_963921515.1. Lineage (NCBI taxonomy): Eukaryota > Metazoa > Chordata > Amphibia > Caudata > Salamandridae > Calotriton > Calotriton arnoldi. The sequence goes on from CAWUFW010007403.1 coordinate 863,605, forward strand.
AGATTTGCTAACTACGCATTACATTGAAAACATGGAATTCATGCAAAAACTCCAACTCCACCACGTAGCGGAGTTAGCTACTGCACCCACAACACTTTGATAAAACAACTTTACCTTTACATGCCAAAAAGCATATAACCAATTCACAAGAGTGAGCTTTGAAAAAGATCAGGCAATGAGAGAGGTGAAGATTTTGGGGTCCCCCCTAACCTAGGGCGAGGACCAAGCAGATGCCTTGAACACAAAGAGCATATCATGCTGAACGATTTGGTGGTGGTCCCATCCTCCTAGGACCACCCCAAGCAAAGTTATGGGCAAAAATACAATGCCAACCAAAGGCCCAGCAAAGCATTATGGGGCGAGATTCTAGAGTGCAGTGAATACATAGACAATGGGTTGGCTGTGCTCTCCCATGCCTGCACTGCTGCCTGCAGCCATCCCACCCTCCATCATACTGGACACTCAAATACCAGGAGCCATACCGTCGCTCTCCATGAGAGACAAGCTGGATAATGTATTGGCAGCCATCCAACACTCCAGGGTCTCCATGGAAACCAGATTCAGAACACTGACAAGCAAGCTGAGGGGCGTATTTACAAGGAGTTAACGCCACCAGAACGTCACTATTTCCGATGTTCTGGTGGCGGTAACTCCTTCGCCTTATTTACAAGGCAGTGTTAAGCCACTTAACGTGGCTTATCGCCACCTTGTAAATAATGCCCCTATTCACGCATCACTTAGCATGAAAGGGGTGTGCAATGGGTGCTGCAGTAGGCGTTCCGCCGCAACACCCATTGCTTTCTAATGCGTCCCCATATTTGCAGCTCACATAGAAAGAGCAAATCACCTGTAAAGATTGTTTATGTGCAGGAAGGTGTTCTGAACATAAACAATTGCCCCTGCAGTGCAGGCACCCTAGCAAAAGAGCGCTAGGGTGCCTGTGCTGGTGCTAGGCAGCTTTGTTAGAGCTAGGGTTAACGCAGGGGTGTGCCGCATTCTTGTGAATACGGCGCTTTCCTGCGTTTTGAAACTGTCTGGGTGTGGCGTTACCAACTTTAGCGTAACATTGTGCTCCGCCACTTTCTTGTAAATATGCCCCTCAATTTCTTGTTTGACAACCATCTCAAGCTAGCAGTCAAGGTGTCTGACGGAGAATAGACCTTGGCTACCTTGCAACCTTTGGCAACTGACAACCAGGCAGTGATCTATGGCCTACTGGCCAGGGTCCAGCTACTTGAAGACGGGGGCGAGGACACAGAGGGATGATCTTGAAGAAGCAACATACAAATCATGGGCCTGTGGGAGGGCGTCAAGGGACAAGACCCACTCTCCTACCTGGAATCTTGGGTTAAGACATTCACTGTACCAACATAATTCACCCCTCTTTACTCCATAAAGAGGGCACATCGAGACCCAGCTCGCCAACCGCTCCCTGGGTGAACCCCCGTGCCCCATTCTGGCTAAACTCTTGCATTTCCAAGACTGGGGCACCATTCTGCAGGCAGCTAGATGTCAGGTCCTCTTGTGTCGAGGACAAGACTGTTATGCTGTTTCAGGACAACACACGCACAGTACAGCGCCAACGAGCCTCCTTCACAGAAGTCAAATGCCACCTATGCCAGCTGGGGATCCAGTACTCACTGCTATTCCCTGCTTGCCTTAAGGTCATCTCAAATGGGACCTCCACGTTCTTCCCAGATCCTAAAGACATCTGGGAATGGGCAGACCAGTACAATGGAGGCCTTCCTCAGAAATGATCTGGTCCTCCCCTAAAGCCACCATGCTAGAACTGGCACCGCAAGGGCAGGGCACATGTGGAGATCACTTCCCGTTCCTTCATGACCTCTTCCCCCAGTCTTGAACAGATCATTGAGAACCGTAGTCTGGCCTTACAAGCAGCAGCCAACTTGGGAACCACTGCAGTGACCACGACATTAAGAACGGCCCGCACATCCTTATGTGCAAGGATGAATCCATCACCTTCGATGTTACACACCAAGAATCACAGACTCTCCCACTGGTGACCCCACAAACAGTAGATAACCTTGTCTGAATGTTCTCTGCCCCCACCTACTTCAGACACTACATGTCTCTAACCTATACTATGCACCCTTGCATTCTTTTTCCACTCATACACAGATTCTTATAGTGCTCAACGAAACATACAAGTCCCCATGCATGCAGGCACCAGCATGAATCCTGGCACCCATCCACCCAGCCGCAGTGGTGGCCCTCCTAATGACTTTCCCTACACCTATAGTACCCTGCCACGACACACCTATCAGGCCCACTGATCAACCTACGGTTACCTGCTCGAACTAGTGCAGAGTCCAGGGCATCCTTCAAGCTTTGCTGGGTCTGCCACACTTCCTCCCTTGATACACAGGGCACGTTGGACATTATGCTACAACTTTGGACTAGTCTACACCCTCTCATAATTTTAGAGATCGCCTTTTATCTATGCTTAGTTTGGGCATATTACTGGTTGTGGTATGCTCTTCATGTTGTTTCCCTTATATTTTGCCTAGTTTATTTGCCTCCTCCTTCTCCCTCACACTTAACCGACGCCGGCATACCTTATACACTTACCATGGCTTGAGCTGGGCAACCTGATGGGGTGGGGGTACCCCCGCATGCTTCTCCTTATAGGCATAACTTATCACCAACGTCATGGCCCCCACAACTGACATTAGATTCCTTGCCCTAAACGAGCAAGGTATGCACACGGCCAAAAAATGGTACACAGTCTTCTAGTATGCCAAGCGTCAACAGGCTCACATAGTCCTTCTACAGGAATCCCACATGACAGACGAAGAACTGGGGCGACTACATAAGCTATGGCGGGCCACAATACATGCTTCCACCTACTTGGTGTATGCACGTGGCACCTTGATATAGATCTGACTTGGCATCGACTTTCAGGAAACTGGGGCTATTGGGGACAAAGATGGCAGATACATACTTCTAGAAGGCCGCCTTGACAGCTGACCGATATTCATAGGGAGCATTTACACACCCAATGCAGAGCAGGGGACCTTCTAGGATGCTCTCTCTGATGAACTAGCCCACAAAACCTGGGTACCATGGATCCTTGGAAGCGACTATAACTGTGTGCTAGACCCAACTTTGGACAGATCCCACCCCTGTTGTCGTGCTCCCCCCATGCACAGGCCGCCTGACTCCAGAGCTGGGCACATCACTGGTCCCTAGTAGCTGCCTGGAGATCACTGCACCCCGCAGCTAAACTCAACTGTTTCCACTCTTTACCCCATAATCTCTTTGTCTGACCGGACCATTTCCTTTGCTCTAACATTGTGATACCCCTCATACGACACTCGGATTGCCTCGGCGTATCGTCTCAGACCATGACACCCACATGGTGGACCTGAGATGGCTTCCACCGCATCCCCCAATGATGGTGTGGTGCCTACCCCACAACTGCCTGGAGGATCCAGTCTTCCCTGCATTGCAGGAGACTCACATTCAGCATTTTGTCACTGAAAACTATAATACGGCCACCACTAGAACCATAGAGTGGAATGCTTTCAAGGTAGTGATGAGGTGAGCCTGTATTCAGGAGATAGTGGGAGTTCGTAGGACACTAGATAGGGAGATAGCAGAGACTGAACGTCGTCTTGCTGACCTGGGGAAGAGGGCTGACTGTGATCCTGTGGTTAATCCAGCCTACATAGAAGTGATAACGACCTATACCACTCTTCTCGAACGCCTAAGATGGTTTAACTTCATGGCCCATGAGGCCAAACTGCACATGGAAGGAGATAAATCTGGATGATGACTCGCCCGGCTTATCAGGCAGGAAGTCACTGCTGGCCCAATTACAGAAATCCACTAATTCTCAGGTGCCATAGTCCGCTCCCAGGATGAGGTGCTGAGCAAATTCGATGCCTATTACTCCTCTGTTTACCAGGTTCCCTCAGATGTCTCACCAAGAGCAAGGAGTGCCATTTTGGCAGAAGTGACCCTCCCACTCATCCCCGCCGCCACCAGGTCAGCCTTGGATGCCCCCATTACAACACCTGGGTAGTACAAGCGATCCACAATCTAACTCATAACAAAATCTCCCAGCCTTGAAGGAATCCCCCTGGAGTACCGCGCAACTTTCTCCTCGCTCTTACTACACCGCCTCATGGAGATGTTCAAAGCTGTCCGCCACACCGGTGTGCTTCTCCAGTCACTGCGGGAATCTCTCCTGGTTTCTATCCCCAAACCAGACCGGGATCCCACATTCCTAGAATCCTACCGACCCATCACCATTCTTGGGACTGACTACAAAAATCCTGGTAAAAATCCTCGCACCGAGCCTAGGACCAAAACGCAAGAGCCCCCTTTGGAAAAACAGGTTGTTTTTTGATCGATAGGGGGGCACCTGGGTTTTTGTTCCCAGACTTGGAGGCCATCTAGGGAAACCTACCAAACCCAGACATTTCTGAAAACCAGACACTTCGGGGAGTCCAGGGAGGTGTGGTTTGTGTGGATCCCCCAACATTTTCTTACCCAGAATCCTCTGCAAACCTCAAATTTAGCTAAAAACATCAAATTTTCCTCACATTTCTGTGTGGGATAAGCAAGCCGGCACAAATTTCCTATCACCCAGCATTTTACCTCGGGCTCCAAATAAAGCTGATACCTCACTTGTGTTGGTGGGCCAAGTGACTGCAACAGGGTGCCTTGTGGGCTTTCTGTCCCCCAGGGGGGCAGATCGAGGGCTATTGCCTCACCTGCTGGGTAGGGGAGGCAGAAAAACTTCAGTCCCCATTTATGTGGTGTGGGGGCATGGCCATGCCCATTGTGGGCAGCCCTCATCCCTCTTTTATTAAAAAAAATCCCTGTTGTCTAGTGAGATTTCTGCACCCGGGGGGTAGATCGGGGATAATAACCCCCATCTACCCCCCAGGGGAGGCAGAAAGATTGTCCCATTTGTGTTTGGGGTGGGGGCATTGGCATGCCCATTTTGGGCAGCCCCCACCCCTACATATTCAAAGCAAAATAATCCCTGCTGCCTAGTGGCTTGAGGGGGGGCAGATCAGGGACTACTGTCCCATCTGACACCCCCCCCCCGGACAGAAACATTTTGGTTGCAATTTATTTTGGGTGGGGCATGTTCTTGCCCAATGTGGGCAGCCCTCACCCCCTAAAAAAATCCCTGGTGTCTAGTGGGATTTCTGCTCCCTCTGGGTGGCAGATCGTGGGTAATAACACTGATCTGTCCCCCCCCCCCGGGGGCAGAAAGACTGTCCCTTTTGTGTTTGGGGTGGGGACATTGGCATGCCCATTTTGGGCAACACCCACCCCTACGTATTAAAAAAAAAATAATAATACCTGGGGCATAGTGTGCTTTCTACCCCCCACCCCAGGGGGGCAGAAAGACTGAATATGTGCCAAAGAAAGTTGGGGGGAGCACAGGGCCTTGCCCAAAGGGCCACTCCCCCCTCTATGGTGTCTAGTGGTGGATCCCCAAGGGAAGGGTACCATTGGAGAGGGGAGATTCTCTTTGCTTGCAGATCCTGACACTCTGCTCCAGGACTCCGGCAGAGGGGATACAGTGGGCAGCACATTCATTATGGGGGTTTAGTGCAGTGGGACCAGCATTAGCCTGGTACGGAGCTGCTTTAAACTGCTGCATAGTTCTTCATGTGAGCCCAGAGACAGAGTCCTGGAGCACATTGTGAGGATCTGCAAGCATTTTAGTGCTCATGGGGGGGGGTGAGGGGTGGAGACTGTTCACTGGTGTAACTGGCTCTTGGTGATGCCAGTAAACACAATTGACTGTACAGATGATGTGGGGTTCAGTGATCATGTAGAGGTTGAGGAGAGGGGTGGACTGCCCGCAGTCACTGGTTATCCACCTGGGTCATTCATCACCCCCCAATCTTTGGTCGGCATCATTAGGAGAGCAGATTGTGAAGGCTCACAGGCAGCGAAGGTGGACTCCACTTCAAAATGACTCCCACAGCACGAATTCAAGAGTAAGACTTGTCTATCCTTTAATAAGTACATAGTATATCTTCAGCCATGGGCTCAGGTAAAACACACATGGGCCTGGTATAGCCCTGATGGTGGAAAATCCAAACACTCTAAATACCGGGAGAACAATCTCTCCTCCCAGACACACACTATCAGGCATTTTCTTACACGCCTCACATACTAGAGGTCAGCACTCCCACACCCATCTGAGTAGCAGTCTCACAGGACCAGAACCAGCCATCACAATCCAGATCTCTGTGCCTGGTTCAAGCTTGTTAGTAATGGCAGTCAGCATGCTCCATTCATCCCTGCTCAGAGACAGACGTCCAGATAGACATTTTACTGGCACTGAAATGATAAAAGGATCTCAACGAGAACAGCAGCTGCATCTTTTAATGTTGGGCAACGAAGATGCAGCTCTGCAAAGATGGAGGTGCATTCATTTATGCAGTGCATATTTTGAGCAGGTGGATGCAGGTGAGGCCCACTGGCACTCTTTTTAGGGGGCTGGGGCTCATTTTTAATCATCAGACTTTGACCTAGTACAAGAGAGAGAAAAGCAGCAAATGAGGAAAGAAAGAGGAAGAAAAAGACCGAAAAAAGTGACAAGGGGAAAAAGTAGGGATGGAAAGGAACCTACAACAGTGGGATATAGGGGCAGGGATAGTATATTGGTGGATGAAAGACTCAAGAGGTGAAACAAAGAATAGACAGCCTTGGTATTCAGCAACCCTGACACTGAGCAGAGAGGCTCCGGTGTGTTTTTTAGAAAAATGTGGGTCCCAGCACATATTCGTTTACAAATTAAGCACTAGATTTAGGTTTACGAATTCATACGGAATCCTTGCACCAACTGGACACATGAACATGCACGCAAAGCAATAGAAGGATTTCTTCGGCAAAGCGAGGATGCAAATTGCATTCAGTTAAACCACTTGAATAGTTTTCAGTTAGTGTGATAAACTGCCACTGTGCCAAACTGAAAAGATGCAACATAGATGTGTTTCAGTCATTCTCCTTACAAGAATATTCATACAGTGCGTCACTCAGCGTGCGTATACGTTTATTTTTTTATTTTTTTATTTAGTGTACACTTCTTGTATCGGTCTCAGACACCCATCTACCTACCACTGTTGCCTCTGACATGCCAAATCGTTCTCGTCCTGCCCCGCTTCAGTAAAACAAAGCGCACTTTCCCCCGTCCTGGGTGAGATGATTACAGCAAATGAGTAGCTTTTTCGCAAGACAAAATGGTTGGTTGTTTTAAGGAGCTCTTACAGGACTTCGCCAATTTCCTGCGCACCTTGGGTAACAAGACGCCGCTGGAATAATGCATTACTTCAAAAAGTGGCCATGATTGCAGTTTATGTGCACCTGCAACAGCCCTCTGTCGGTGCCCAAATGAGACGTGCCTGCTAAAACACGCCCAGAGTAATTAAAACCGGGTCGAGAGCAGGGGCCGCCTTGCCAACAGTTTCCTCTGCGCTGCATGCATACAATTAAAACTTGAAAGAGAACACGGAGGAAAGCGCTGGGTCCCTACCGTGCGCCGAGCAGCATGTTTCACATCGTGTTCCGCATCTGAAGGTGCTGAGAGGGCCTCTGTTGCTCACAGCGTGCCCGGGCTTCGCCCAGCTCTTTGACGGCAGTCTGGAACACTTCTTGCACGTCAAACCCGTTCCATCGAGTGATGGCGACCCCGTGAAATTAAGACGCCATTTTTTCTAAGTCAAACTGGAAACATTTCCAATTTTCCTAAATGCCTTTCAAGTTTTTTTTTTAAAACAACCCCTTTGAAGTCAGTTTTCAACTATTAACAATGTTCTCTTGTATACAAAGGAGGCACAGTCAAATGTGCTGAAAATGAAAGATCAAAACCACACCTGTTCCAAAGGTATTTTGGAAACGAAACAGCAGCATTGGATTGAATAAATGATGATGTAATCACGCTGAACAGAATACAAATGTATGTATACATCCTTTCATGGACACAGATTTATTCTTTTTGAGTGGTACTGCAAAGGAGTTACCAGCTGAGCTGTGAAAGTGTGTGCTTTTAAAAGACAGTTGCAAAAGTAAAATTGCACTACGTCCAGACTGGGTATTATTACTAAAATCAAAATTTTGGAAGCATTTCTTTATCTTAAACCTTTTTGGGAATTTTTGAACAGCCTATCTTATACTGTGTGCAATGCAAGTGTAAAATAATGACATTTCATATTCACAGTGCTTTCAGTCACAGACTGGGACCTTCTCCACTGCATCAACCAGGTTTCAATTCTGTGGCTATCTGGTTACACATTTTATATGTAGTTATCTGAAGGTGAAAGACCGAAAAAAGCTACTGAATATTTTGCTTATTTAGCCCCACCTCTGACCCCACCCCTACGCTCACTCACCTCTCCCCATTGCATGCAGCATCACAGTTCCCATGCTTTTTTTAATGCACTTAAACCTCAGGTCCCGTATCAGGCCAAGAATGCTCATTGGCACTGAGCAGGTTTCAGTTCTGCTTTAAAAATATGTGTTGTGAAAGCAGAAAATGAAATGTTTTGGCGTCTTCAAATATTGCTCGGAGAATTAATTTAAGGCTACCTCAGTGTTACACTATATTTATCATCCATGGATTCCCCTTTGATCAGCCCCCACCCTTCTCTTTTTTCCCACTACTGCACCCCGCAATTATAACGCAAAAAGGTACCAAAAGCAATATTTGCGGAAGAAGACTGATTCATTTTTCAAGATAGGCTAAACTCCTAATGAATACATCTGTCATCATACATTTCTTTTTCTCTGCTGGCCTTGACTAAGGCTACATTTCTTTTTCTCTGCTCGCCTTGACTAATCCTTGCAAGGCCTTGTCAACTCCTAACCTGCTACCTCTGTACCAGGGAACAACGCCCAATAAATAAGATGCTGGGTACAGATCAGTAAAAGCAGACAAAACGCCACACCTATTGAATCTCCACTGGGACCCGGGGCCAAGCTGGAGTCAAATGAGCAAGATGAATAAACGCACACGCACTAGTTCTTGCCATATGCACAAGTCGCACCTTTGCTATTTATCAGCTATCGTCACATCGCAAGAGCTAGACCTCATCAAAACAAGCATTGGCATAGCCAATAGGTCTCGCCTTTGGCACCTTATAAGTGTTTAGTTATCCAGCACAATATCCTTGGTGCAACAACATCAACTGTTGCATGGCTAAACACTTATAAGGTCCCAAAGGCGAGACCTATTGGCTATGCCAATGCTTGTTACTTGAAGCCATGATGTACAGCAGCCTGCGCTGCAGTGCAACATGTAAAAAAAAAAAAACATTGACAAAGCCAATAGATCTCACATATGTGCAAACTATTGGCATTGCCAATGCTTGTTGTTCCTACCACAAAGTGCCAGCAGTCTTCAATAGTTGAGAACATTGATGTACTTGGCATGGGTATTAACAGGCATCAGACATCCACAAGCATCAGACATCCACAAGCATCAGACATCCACAAGCATCAGACATCAGACATCAGGCATCAGGCATCAGACATCCACAAGCATCAGACATCAGGCATCCACAAGCATCAGACATCAGACATCAGGCATCAGACATCAGACATCCACAGGCATCAGACATCCACAGGCATCAGACATCCACAGGCATAAGACAGCAGGCATAAGACAGCAGGCATCATACATCCACAAGCATCAGGCATCAGACATCCACAAGCATCAGGCATCAGACATCCACAAGCATCAAGCATCAGACATCATACATCAGACATCCACCAGCATCAGGCATCAGACATCAGACATCCACCAGCATCAGGCATCAGACATCAGGCATCAGACATCCACAAGCATCAGACATCCACAAGCATCAGACATCCACAAGCATCAGACATCCATAAGCATCAGACATCCACAAGCATCAGACATCAGGCATCCACAAGCATCAGACATCAGGCATCCACAAGCATCAGACATCAGACATCAGGCATCAGACATCCACAAGCATCAGACATCAGGCATCAGACATCCACAAGCATCAGACATCAGGCATCAGACATCAGATATCAGGCATCAGACATCAGGCATCAGACATCCACAATCATCAGGCATCAGACATCCACAAGCATCAGGCATCAGACATCCACACGCATCAGGCATCAGACATCCACAAGCATCAGGCATCCACAATCATCAGGCATCAGACATCAGGCATCAGACATCCACAAGCATCAGACATCAGGCATCAGACATCCACAAGCATCAGACATCAGGCATCAGACATCAGATATCAGGCATCAGACATCAGGCATCAGACATCCACAATCATCAGGCATCAGACATCCACAATCATCAGACATCAGGCATCCACAAGCATCAGACATCAGGCATCAGGCATCCACAAGCATCAGGCATCCACAAGCATCAGGCATCCACAAGCATCAGACATCAGGCATCCACAAACATCAGACATCCACAAGCATCAGACATCCACAAGCATCAGGCATCAGACATCCACAAGCATCAGGCATCAGACATCCACAAGCATCAGACATCAGGCATCAGACATCCACAAGCATCAGGCATCCACAAGCATCAGGCATCAGATATCAGGCATCAGACATCAGACATCCACCAGCATCAGGCATCAGACATCCACCAGCATCAGGCATCAGACATCCACAAGCATCAGGCATCAGACATCAGGCATCAGACATCCACAAGCATCAGACATCAGGCATCAGACATCCACAAGCGTCAGGCATCAGACACCAGGCACAGGCATCAGACATCAGGCATCAGACACCCACCAGCATCAGGCATCAGACATCAGGCATCAGACATCCACAATCATCAGACATCAGGCATCAGACATCCACAATCATCAGACATCCACAGGCATCAGACATCCACAGGCATCAGACATCCACAGGCATCAGACATCATGCATCAGACATCCACAGTCATCAGACATCCACAGGCATCAGACATCCACAGGCATCAGGCATCAGACATCCACAATTATCAGACACCCACAGGCATCAGACATCCACAGGCATCAGACATCCACAGGCATCAGACATCCACAGGCGTCAGACATCCACAGGCATCAAACATCCACAGGCATCAGGCATCAGACATCCACAAGCATCAGGCATCAGACAACCACAAGCATCAGGCATCAGACATCAGGCATCCACAAGCATCAGGCATCAGACATCCACAAGCATCTGGCATCAGGCATCATACATCCACAGGCATCAGACATCAGGCATCATACATCCACAAGCATCAGACATCAGACATCATACATCCACAAGCATCAGGCATCAGGCATCAGACATCAGACATTCACCAGCATCAGGCATCAGACATCAGACATCCACCAGCATCAGGCATCAGACATCAGGCATCAGACATCCACAAGCATCAGACATCCACAAGCATCAGACATCCACAAGCATCAGACATCCACAAGCATCAGACATCAGGCATCAGACATCAGACATCCACAAGCATCAGACATCAGGCATCCACAAGCATCAGACATCAGACATCAGGCATCAGACATCAGCCATCAGACATCCACAGGCATCAGACATCCACAGGCATTAGACATCCACAGGCATCAGGCATCAGACAGCAGGCATCAGACATCAGACATCCACAAGCATCAGGCATAAAACATCCACAAGCATCAGGCATCAGACATCCACAAGCATCAGACATTAGGCATCAGACATCCACAAGCATCAGGCATCAGACATCCACACGCATCAGGCATCAGACATCCACAATCATCAGACATCAGGCATCAGACATCCACAAGCATCAGACATCCACAAGCATCAGGCATCAGACATCAGGCATCCACAAGCATCAGACATCAGGCATCCATCAGACATCAGACATCCACAAGCATCACACATCCACAAGCATCAGGCATCAGACATCAGGCATCCACAAGCATCAGACATCAGGCATCAGACATCCACAAGCATCAGACATCCACTAGCATCAGGCATCAGACATCCACATGCATCAGGCATCAGGCATCCACAATCATCAGGCATCAGACATCAGGCATCAGACATCCACAAGCATCAGACATCAGGCATCAGACATCCACAAGCATCAGGCATCAGACATCAGGCATCAGGCATCAGATATCAGGCATCAGGCATCCACAATCATCAGGCATCAGACATCCACAATCATCTGACATCAGACATCCACAGGCATCAGACATCAGGCATCAGTCATCAGATATCAGGCATCAGACATCAGGCATCAGACATCCACCAGCATCAGGCATCAGACATCAGGCATCAGACATCCACAATCATCAGACATCAGGCATCAGACATCCACAATCATCAGACATCCACAGGCATCAGACATCCACAGGCATCAGACATCCACAGGCATCAGCTATCAGACATCAGGCATCAGACATCCACAGGCATCAGACATCCACAGGCATCAGACATCCACAGGCATCAGACATCAGGCATCCACAATTATCAGACATCCACAGGCATCAGACATCCACAGGCATCAGACATCCACATGCATCAGACATCCACAGGCATCCGACATCCACAGGCATCAGGCATCAGGCATCAGACATCCACAAGCATCAGACATCCACAGTCATCAGACATCCACAGGCATCAGGCATCAGACATCCACAAGCATCAGACATCCACAAGCATCAGGCATCAGACATCAGGCATCCACAAGCATCAGGCATCAGACATCCACAAGCATCAGGCATCAGGCATCATACATCCACAAGCATCGGACATCAGGCATCATACATCCACAAGCATCAGGCATCAGACATCAGACATCATACATCCACAAGCATCAGGCATCAGACATCAGACATCAGACATCCACCAGCATCAGGCATCAGACATCAGACATCCACCAGCATCAGGCATCAGACATCAGGCATCAGACATCCACAAGCATCAGACATCAGGCATCAGACATCAGACATCCACAGGCATCAGACATCCACGGGCATCAGACATCCACAGGCATCAGACATCCACAGGCATCAGGCATCAGACAGCAGGCATCCGACATCAGACATCCACAAGCATCAGGCATCAGACATCCACAAGCATCAGGCATCAGACATCCACAAGCATCAGGCATCAGGCATCAGACATCCACAAGCATCAGACATCAGGCATCAGACATCCACAAGCATCAGACATCAGGCATCAGACATCCACAAGCATCAGGCATCAGACATCCACAATCATCAGACATCGGGCATCAGACATCCACAAGCATCAGGCATCCACAAGCATCAGACATCAGACATCCACAAGCATCAGGCATCAGACATCCACAAGCATCAGGCATCAGACATCAGACATCCACAAGCATCAGACAACAGGCATCAGACATTCACAAGCATCAGACATCCACAAGCATCAGGCATCAGACATCCACAAGCATCAGGCATCAGGCATCCACAATCATCAGGCATCAGACATCAGGCATCAGACATCCACAAGCATCAGACATCGGGCATCAGACATCCACAAGCATCAGGCATCCACAAGCATCAGACATCAGACATCCACAAGCATCAGGCATCAGACATCCACAATCATCAGGCATCAGACATCCACAATCATCAGACATCAGGCATCCACAAGCATCAGACATCAGGCATCAGGCATCCACAAGCATCAGGCATCCACAAGCATCAGACATCAGGCATCCACAAGCATCAGGCATCAGACATCCACAAGCATCAGACATCAGACATCCACAAGCATCAGGCATCAGGCATCCACAAGCATCAGGCATCAGACATCCACAAGTATCAGGCATCAGACATCCACAAGCATCAGGCATCAGACATCCACAAGCATCAGACATCAGGCATCAGACATCCACAAGCATCAGGCATCAATCATCATACATCAGGCATCAGACATCCACAAACCACGTGTGCACTCACTACTGTCACAGAGTACACGGCGTGCACGACATCGCAGCCGAAGAGGGAAACGTGTTGCAGGACATGTTCAAATACCATCAGCGAGTCTTAAAGCGTCTAAACCGTTTCACTCAAAACTATTGTTCTTCAGAATGCAGGAAAACACTGATATATGTTTTGGCGGGATATATATATTATTTATACATTTAGTTTGTAAGGAATGTCAGATTAGAGGAAACATGATACTGAAAGTCTGGGGTCTACTAGTTATATCTCCTCCAGCAGAAGCAGCGATGACAAAACAGAGCTAGAATTTAAAACAAGCGCGGCCGAGACGCAATCAGCAGCGTGTTTATTTTTGCATCGCGCTTTAAAGTGCCGCTCAATGTAAACAAGCGTGCGCGTGAAAGGCAAGCAGTTCAGATGGGAACAGCGCGCGCAATAAAAAAAAAAAAAGCCGCACAGCGTTTCCCTTGCGTGCGCGAGCAGGGGCACCATTTGTTTCCAAGTTAATTAGAAACAGATGGTGCCAAAGCTCGCGCCCGCAAGGGAATCGCCAAACGTGCACGCGTTGCCATTAAAAGCAATGCAACGCGTGCACGTTTTAAAGCCAAAAGCGGAATCGATTTCAAGAGGTCTCTTTCCTACGTATCGCATGCGCGCTGCGTAGGCGAGACCTAAAAAGGCCAAGTTTGCATCCATTGATAAAAGACCTGCTCTCACCAAGCCATAGACACAACACTCTTCTTTCATCGCGTTATTTGAAACGACTTAGAGAAAATCAAATGTGCATTGAAGCTACTCAATATATAAAGATTGCGTGTCTCAGTATCTAAAAACACATGTTAACACAAAGTAACTCCTTACTGCTGACCTCTTCCTTCATACTGCTGGCAGTCCACAGTGTTGGTGGCCCTAAAGATTTTGAACAGGTGCAACATTTTGGGTAGGACTGTGTGCCTAGTGCAAACACATTCAAAACCTTTTCGAAGAGGCTTGCACCTGTGTGATATAGTCACTTCAGTTTTGGCTTGGCTTCATCAAATAATAGTTACTTACTAGTTTATATTTACTACTCAATATGTTGAAAATCAAAGAATCAACACAAACAGTATCAGGCCCGGTTCTAGCGGGTGGGCCGGTGGGCCAGGCCCACCCAAACATGAGCCAGGCCCACCCAAACATGAGCCTTGGCCCTCACAGTGAATCTGCCAACAATGCACAACGATAATAAAAATGTACAGATAACTCTGGTGATTTATGATCCTGCAGGAGAGCAACGATTTGGTCTGTTGGAAGTTTTTAAATGCAAATAAACTGAATTTTATGTGGATAGCTCAGTGGGTTACTGCCTTTGTCACAGAGATTCTTGAGTTACTTGCAGTTCAGAAGTTACAATCCTAAGATAGGACAGTGACCTATGAACTGTCATCAAAGAGCTGCATACGAACTTCGCTTTTTTGTGTTGTTATATAGTTAGAACTTCCCCATTCTTTCATTATTCTAATGTTGCTAAAAAAGAGTTTGTTTGGGCAGTTATACATTTTTATCAGTAAAGGCAACCCCAACCACTGGAGTACTCCTTGAACCCTGAGGGGCAGATCTACAAGAAAGTGCCGCAGCTCGGCACCGCAAGCCCTTTGGCTGTGCCACGCTGCAGCACTTTCAGAGCACAGGAATACAACATATTTACAATGATATGTCGCATTCCTGTGCTCTCCCCTGCGCTGGCACACAAACAGCTGCCATGCGCCGGCGCAGGCACCCTTGCACCATGGTGCAAGGATGCCTGCGTCATGGGGAGATTGTTTTTGTGCTGGACGGTGCCCCTTCCAGCACAAAAACAATCACTAAAGGCATTTTCCTCTTTCAATGCATGCTGTAGAATGCAGCACGCATTGAAAGAGGAAAAAAACGAGGAGAAATGAAAACATTTCTCCTCGTTGTGCTTCGCTACGTAGCATACTGATGCATTTCCAGGTTTACGACTCCTCGTAAATCTGGAAATGTGTCTCGTTCCATGGGTGTTGCATGGGAACACCCACAGCAACACCCATGGAACGCCCCTTTCATGCAAAATGCTGCGTGTAAAGGGGCCATATTTACAAGGACAGGAAAAGCCACACAGGGTGGCTTGTCCTGTCCTTGTAAATATGGGGCAGGGAAATATGCTGTCAGTGCATCACAAAAGTGACGTACTGGCAGCGCAAGGGGCTTGTAAATCTGCCCCTGAGTTTGTGCTTCTCCAGACCAAACCCTCTTAAAATATATTGCCCACCAGTATGGATGACATGTGATTCCTACACCTTTTATTTGACTCTGCACGTTCCCCCTTCTTCCTACCTCCAATCAACACGAAGAGGCCGTTTACATCGTAAATGGGGTTCAAAGTGGGGAGATTTGCATATCAATAGAAAGTCGAGGCTTGTGTGAAACCATACAATGCAGTGGACTTAATAGGATACAAAGTGAGGCAGTATAGCCCATCGTGTCAACGCGCCTGTTGCTGCTGTGTGCAATATTCAGCTCAGACGGACATTGTTACTGGACAAGCTTTGCCTTTCATCCCTCTGAGTTTGAAATGGGCACTGTGAATTCGGGGTGATATGTACCCACAGATGACCTAGTCCTGTATGGTCGTCCCCTGAGAATGAGTTACATT
Source organism: Calotriton arnoldi (assembly GCA_963921515.1). NCBI lineage: Eukaryota > Metazoa > Chordata > Amphibia > Caudata > Salamandridae > Calotriton > Calotriton arnoldi. The sequence goes on from CAWUFW010007403.1 coordinate 880,216, forward strand.
GTGAAACAATGCCGTGGCGCTCACCTAAATCCTTCTAGACAGCACTCCGCATTCAAACCAACATCCTTCAAAAGGGGCAATAACGTTTTACAAAGTCATGCAATTAATAACACATATTAAAAACATCGATTTGTCTTTTTTACACAGGTACTTTCTTTCCAGAAGTCTATTTACTCGGTGCTTTTCATTGGCATGCTGCACCTATCACTTTACACCCAACAAGCCCTTCACAACCAATGGCAGGTCAGAACACTGATGTGGACCTGCGGGGAAGACATAAGTTAGGGGCAGTCATGTTCATTCATTGCATGGCCTATGTGCTGGAAGCCTGCACAGCGGGCGGGTCCTTAAGAGCTTGCTGGGAACAGGTGGCGGACAGGGTCTGTCTGAAGGACAGCCAGAGGGTTCACACTGCAGAAAGGCTTATTTTCTTTTATATGGTGCACATGAAATCCGAGTTGACGTCAGAGCCCTTTAATAAAAGGCACAATAGACACTGTACATTATGTACATTCAGAGCCGAAACAACTAAATCACGATGCGTCATCAGAAGTGGTGTGCTATATAAATAAATTGCCATCCACACGTGTCCTCATTACAGAAGTGCTCTCTCGATGAACAAAGGTTGTGAGTGAAGAATTTGAAGACCCGCAGGACGAGGGAGCATCATGGCCAGAAGAGGCGCGAGATTTAAAACAAGCATTTTGAATGCAAAAGGTCCTGCATTTGCTAGAGTTTGAGCTATTGGCATTGTAAATGACAATGCCTTTTATTTATGTGTTGGTTTATAAAACATAAATAAAAGGCATTGTCATTTACAATGCCAATTGCAAACGCGTGTTTATTTAATTAGCAGTCGGGTCATTAGGGCAACTGTGGAACATACTTTAAAGTGCTTGCTAATTATAGTTACTGCTATATTCAATGTTTCAAGTTTGGAGGTGATTTTACTAATGTTTCTTACCGGGAATAATGAAAGTGGAACCGGATGGTGGCTGGTATAGGGCTGGGGACCAGGTCAGCTATGAGATAAGATGCACTGGAAAGGGGTGGTAGAAAAGTGGATAATCAAGACTTTAAGGGAGCGCGTTGCAGAGTCAGGGGTCAAGTGGAGGTAGTAATGAAGAGGGATTCTCCCTGAAGGCTCGCACAGAGGGAGCCCGAGTAGTGTCACTTGCCTGATACTCCCACCTCAGAAACCTCCTCTTCCCGTCAAAGGGACATTACATGGAGAAAAACACTTTTTGAGAGTGCTAACATTTAGAAAGAGATTTGGAAAAGAGTGCATTTTACTGGACCTTGTAAGACTAAGAAGAGATAAAGGACGGCCCCAGAAGCAGGCCTGGCTAGACATATAAGCGATAAATCGGGCCCGCATTGGCCCACCCGAATGCACCCTTGGCCCACCCAAATAAACATTCCTGGAGCCGGGCCTGAACAGCATGCCTCACTAGTACTCCGAAACATTCCTCTCAGTGAGCTAACTAAGCACTAGCTCCCGATACCTGTCTGTAACCTGCATGTTACTCATTCCTCAACAGTCCATGTTCTGCGAGTGATGAAAGCTTGTGCCAGTCTTCCCTCTTGAATTTGTTTTGTGGGTTATTGAAGATTGCTTTTGCTGCCTTCTCTGAGAGAGGAAAGATAGCTTTGCTCCTGCCATGGTGTACCTGCTCTGTGACAAAGCAAAGTTTGGACTTCTGCTGCCCGATTTGCACATTTCCTGTGAAGTTGAAAGTTTGTGATGCTGTCCTAGCTGTACCTGTCCTCTGATGAAGAGAAGCTTCCACTGTTTCTGCACTAAGTGTGCCGGTTTTATGAAAAAGGGTGTTTCCGCTGCTGTTGTTCTGTCTTATGAAAAATGGTATATTAAATGCACTAACATAACATGCCCTATGAACCATGAACTGTTTCACAATATTTGACTGAGATACAGAGACTTATGATTCTGAGGATTGCACCTTACCCTATAGGGCAATATTAAAGTACCGAAACTTGTAGAAAGACAAGAGAAGCAGGCCTGTTGTTAATTTTCTGGCAGAGTGTCATTAGTAAAAACCTGTTTAGCTCACTCACACTCTATTTCAATCTAGGTCTGAAAGTTTAACAAAGTGAGAAAATAAATGTCAACCTTAGTGGTATTCTCACCACTAGCCAACCCAAAACTAAAGTACTGTGCAACCAGTGAACATTAGTATTCATAGATGCATATCAGTGCTGGAAGTGGAACCCACTGATGAAGGGTCTACACTTGGCAGGTGAGGGTTTACATCATATATGAGTACATGCCTTGATTATATTTTCTTCCAGGAGTGTTGCATTTTTTATGGAGAGTGTACAACAGTCCTTCAACTGCTCTCACTCCCTCTTTAGTGTGTTAGCTATTTGTCTTGTATCTGATGTGTATGTGGTAGAGAAGCCAGTGTTGTTCATCCTGCTACTGCCACTTGTCCTTTACTGATATTTTGAGGTAGGTAAGGTTGTGGTCCTATTGCCCATATTGTACCTTTTTTGTGCTTTGAAGCTTGGTATATAACTTTCCACTACACAAAAGACAAAACAATTTCCTTTGCCAGTGCTTTTTTTAATACATGATATCAATGAAAGAGCGAGCTCTCACAAAACATCTGAACAGAGTTTACTTTTGGCTTTAAGCATGAAACAAGCTGTTTTTGAAATGTATTAGACTATGCTGTAAAGTTTTAAAATATAGCAGCCACATGGCTCAATGTCATGTATAACTACTTTGGCCAATTTAAGCATTTTAGCCAACAGTACTTTGCATGCTTGGGTTTCAAGTCCATAATGGCCTGATCAAAAGCAAAACTGCAAGCCCCACAATGCAATATTCTATTGGCTGAAAGCCCTGAATGGCTGATGGTGCCACTTAGCAGAAAATAAAATTTAGTTCCTGATTTTCTGACTTTTTTTCTCACCGGCAATCAAGGGTTTAACAACCCCATGGGTGGTATCTCAGAGATAACTTTTCAAATGTGAATGCAAGCATCTCATTGCTGATGGATGAATATTAACACTTCTGATAGAAAAAACATTATTTACCAGAACAATGCAAGGTGCAGCAGCTAGATGTGTCTGACACTGAGAAAGGAAAAACAGAAAGATGTAACCCTTCTTCCTGAGCCCATCTTCAACATAGAATTTAATGCGATTTGGGTGGAACTTCTTCAACACCACTGTGGTACACACTCCCTTGAACAGGTGTAGCACGTCCTGCAGGTGCTCCCCATGAGGCAGCAAGTGGGCTAAAGCAACGATTCTTAACCTTTTGACTTTTGAGGAACCCTGCTGAATCATTACTGGAATCTAGGGACCCCCACTGAATCATTATTAGAAGCTGCTAGGGATCCTCGGCCTAAGCAATTTTTATGATTTGAACCTCATAGCAATACACAAAAATGAAAAACGGTATGCACCATAAAATGCTCAAATATTGAAATATTTTGTTTAATTCAAAATCAAATATATAAAAAGTTTTCAAATTTTCAATTTTACCTCTTTATTTGTATATACTTTAGTCATTTTCATTTATTCATTTTAGTATTATTTAATTTTGTAAAACAGTTGTAGACTCGTGATTAGGCCTCACGGACCCCCAGCGGTCCATCGACCACAGGTTAAGGAACACTGATCTAAAGTGACCTAACAACAATAACATCCTTGACACATAAGACAGGTAAAGTGACTTTTCCTGTGTTTGTGCTGATGCCTAAAAAAGTAAGATGTCGCAGAGAAGTTGTCATCTGTTTCAGATGCAGTTAGATGCAGATTCTGTGCCATCCACAGGTTCCTACTACAGTAGCGGCCCGTGGAGGGAGTTCCGTGGGGCGGTGAGGCGGGGTGGGGGGTAGTAAACACCGGAATATGGATGAACGGAGGTAAGTAAACAATTAAATAAATAAAACGAATTTTTCTTTATTTGTTTACTTACCTCCTTTCATCCATATTCGGTGTTTACTACCCCCACCCTGCCCCTCCCCCGCCCCGCCTCACCACCCCACGGAACTCCCTCCATGGGCCGCTACTGTCCTATTAGCATTTAAGCCTCTCATTGTCCATCAGCAGCACACTGACACTCGCATCAGCAGCCGGCGGCATCTAATTGTAACATAGGTCACCTAATCATCTTATTTTTGCAGTGCGAACACAATCCTAGGTAAAGCACAAATATTTGCAGAACATTTCAGCTCAAACAAATGTTGAAGCCTATAGACTTCTCAACACATCTACATACTGTCACCAATCGGCAGTGCAGGCCAAGTGGACGACACTTTGGAATGTTTAGTTGCCCAGTCTTGGGTGAAGAAGTCCTGGTTGACTGATATAAGGCAAAGAGGGTAGGCGCTGGTCTGAGGATCGAAGGAAATAATTATGGATTTTGAGTACCAGATTGGTCTAAAGATACAAAGTCGGACAGGGAACCAAAAGCACCCCTGTCAAAAACGTTCAAACCAGCCCACTCCCTTCCTCTCTCTGCCTCTTTACATCCATTCATTCTCCCCGTCTCTCCTCCAGATGTGAAGTTTGCTGGAGACCTTATTAAATTACATATTTGGGTAACAGGTTATGAAGCTTATCAAAGATGTTTCTCTTGATCAGGTGATTGTGCTGAGTACAGTTTTTATTTTTTAAATGGTATGTTGAAATGCTATGAGATATTAAACATATCTTTTGTTGCTAATTGGTTGCAGTGAGTGTAGATATCTTCTGAATTGACCTTATTATTAAAAGTCAGAAGTGGATGATGGCACTTATGCCATGAATTACACAGATTTTTATTTATGGGTATTTTAATATGAAGAGAAAAGAAAAGTTACCCTTGAGAATGAATACATGCAACCTGTTTAGAACAGTGACAGTCGTGGCCGGCATGGCTCGCGGGTGGGGGAGTGGGTGCGTGGGGGTCACGCAGGGAGGGGGGTATCGCGGGGTAGGTCTCGCGGGGGTGGTCACGTGGGGGGGTTTAATACAAAAAAAATAATAATAATAAATTAAACTTAGCTTGAGACCGGGTCCCGTGTCTTCTCGGCTCCTGCTCTCCTGCCTCCAACAGGAACAGGAAGCAGGCAGCCAGGCTCCCTCCCCTAAGCCAATCACAGTGCTGCATGCATCGTTGTGATTGGTCGGGACGGTGCCCAGCCAGGGGCTTATGGGGTGGGCATGTTCTCCATGCAGGCTGCATTGCAGCCTGCATGGAGAAGGGGAGAGTGTGCATGACTGGTTAGGGCGGCCCGAGAGGGCCGACCAAACAGTTTAAGCGCACTCAGGAGTGGGCACACCACTCCTCCTCTGCCCTGCTTGGAGAGCAGAGCAGCCCCGCCCGCCCACAACGCAAACATAAAATTGTAATAACTAAAAGTTATTACCATTTTATGTTTCTGCTTCTCACACTGCGAGAAAGCTGTGGGGCGACGCTCCTCCACCATAGCAGCGGAGCCGCCCCTGAACAGTGAATATATTGTGATATTCTTTTTAATTTTTCTATTATTATTTTATTTTACTCACTTTGCTGATTATGCATCCACTTTAAAGTTTAGCATGACAAGGTGCTCTATCACAAATGTATCGGAGTACCCAGTCCGCCACACCCTCTATCCACATGATATATCTAAAGTCGGGTAGTCCATCATATTTCCAACAGCACTGCCCCTACTGGTTCTGCCGTCAGAAAGCTTACTCCAACAGGATGTCAGAGTACGGTTCGTGAGACTAAGAACATTAGACCGCCCACTCTATTTAGATCTGAAGATCTGATGTTTTGTTTCTGTCTGTTACTGCCATGAAATACATGGGTGTACTGCACAGAAGAATAAAAAATGACCCACACACCTTGGAAGAAAACTCCCAGGGTGTGGGGGTCATCAGTTTTTTAGTTTCAAAAACAAACACCCACTTTTGGAGTTTATTTTTGAAAGACAAAAAGGTTTGATTCAGAGCTACCTGAAACATGGCAGCCATGGACCAGAATTTCCTAGCCTTCAGGGTAACCACAGTAACGCTGGTCTTTAAATATAGTGGACAGACTCCATCCAGGGTGGCGTACAGTGTCCTCTACCACCCTGACAGACACCGGGACCCATGCCAAACTTTAAACTGCACTTTGTATGGGCACCAGAAATGATTTCCCCTTTATCCAGGGGTCCCTAGCCAAGATCATTATCATTTTAGCTCTCTAACACTTTGGGAAGTGAATTACCTGTGTCCAGCCTCGGCCGCTGCAGGTAAGATAGGTGGGGCCAGCTGGGGGGTATTTCGAGAGATGACCACGAGGTAAATTAAATAAATAATTATTTTTCCCTCGTGCTTGTCTCTCAAAATACCCCTCAGCCCGCCCCACCGCTCTTACCTGCAGGGGCCGCGGCTGCCTGTGTCTGACATTTAATATCCAAGTGATATACACTGATTCCTGATTCTCATCCTCTATGCACTGTTTGGACATGTTAAGTTATACTTAACAGGTTATACTATGTTGCCAGCATTCGTATAACTGACATTTTGACATGGGGATGACCTTTAGCTTCCCAGTGGTTTCGGTGTACCATCACTGATTGGAGTCTGATTGAGCTTTTGAGGGTGAGTTATCTGTATTTTGCACTGATTTTATTCTCATTGCGGTGGCTATGATCTTTTCAGTTGTTTGCACATTATGTACGTAGATAGGCATGTCCATTGCCCAGTGCAGAGAGATCTGTGTAGTGTTTCTTGCTGGAGAGTGCTTTTTATTTATATTCTTTGTATGGTGGCTGGGTCTTAAACATTGAAAACTAGGTATGTGAGTCTGGTGTACAAGTGTTTGGAGCAGAGAGCTTTGTCACTTGCTTAGACTTCCTATAGGTCAATTGACATGCCCTGTACCCAGCAAAGTAATGTCTGTGTGCATGTATGTGCATTTGTGTGCGTGTGTATGTGCTGATTCTTGATGGCAAGTGCTGTTGGATATAGTGATAGTTGACCATGTAGCATACATGGGCTTTGTTGAATGTTTGTTGGTAGTTCTGCCCAGTGTGTATGATTGGATGTTAATTTGTGGAATGTCATAGTAGGACCTGAGCATGGTGATAGCCACCTATATATCTCTCTGACATTCGGTACTCTGTTGGATGTAAGCAAGGTACTCTGTTTCTTTTTTCTGTTGGATGTGTGTGCAGTTGTTATGGCCTGTGCCGTAGCATTGGTTACTGTTTGGTGGTACGAGTTTGGGCTTCTCACTTGCTTATAGTCACCCACATGCAGCAAAAATAGCAAGAGGGGTGGTGGGGTGCTGTGTGTGTGTATATGTCGAAAAACTAATCACAATACATATGGCAAACAACATGTGAAATGAGTAGGAACAATGCAACCTTTTAAAGTGAGTGATATTCTACAGTACAGTGCACTGAAGCAAAATGAGTGAGAAAACAAATACAACAGCAATAAAATTTGATTACTGGAACGGAAACAATGACAAGTCCCAGATTTCGTCTACTCTTTCAATATTGTTATAGGTCAATGTTGTCGAGGCATTTTCACCCCAATATGCCCCCTATATAGTCCTAAGGTTTCATAGAGGTTCAGATATCCGGTCGAAGAAACTCTATTTGGGTTAAGGTACAAACCCTATCCAGACTGACACCATCCACAAGCAAATGTGGAGCACGACAAAATGATTGTTTGTGCGCCCTTTTTCAGTCACTCTCGTAAACTCTCCCCTCCATGAAGGCCAACAACTTTACATTGTAGCAGATTGCACAGTGAGTGTTATTGCTGGTTTGAAGCTGTTAAATGGCATTGTGATTTCCGTAGACCACCCATGGACATTGTCAGACAATAGGCATGCTGTTCTTATCTGTTTCCGTATTTCTTCCATTCAGTACTAAACAGAGACAAAAAAAGAGAGCCAGTATGATCGCTTATGATTTGAAGGTTCGCTGTTAAGATCTGGGGGCCCCAATCTGAATCTCAAAGGGCAGTTAATCTTCATGAGAGTACTAATATGAGTATCACTGCGCCATGTGACAGGAACGCCTCTTTCTTAAGCATGGATGTTAGACCTGACTTTTACAGCGGGTTTATCTTCAGATTTTTTGCTTTGTGGCCTTCTCTTTCTGACCTGTTTTTGTTGGTTTTATGACTCTGGGCACTTTACCACTGCTGATCAGTGCTAAAGTGCATATGCTCTCCCTGTAAATTGTATGTATGGATTGGTGTTTCCATAATTAGCTGATTTGATTTACTAGTAAGTCCCTAGTACAAGGCACTGTGTGTGCCCCGGGCCTGTAAATCAAATGCTGCTAGTGGGCCTGCAGAACTGGTTGTGCCACCCACATAAGCAGCCTGTAAAATGTAACTCAGGCCTGCCATTGCAGTGCCTGTGTGCAGTCTAACACTGCCATGTCGACTTGGCAAGTGCACCCATTTGCCAGGCCCTAACCTTCCCTTTTCTTACATGTTAGTCACCCCTAAGGTAGGCCCAAGGTACCCCTGTGGGCAGGGTGCAGTGTGTGTGAAAGGTAGGACCTGCCCTGGTGTGTGTGGCATGTCCTGATAGTAAAATACTGCCAATTTCGTTTTTCACTATTGCAAGGCTATCTGTTCCTGTTAGAAATGGGATCTCTAGTTGGCAAGGGCTTGCACCTTTGTCCAAGTAGGGACCCTTCTTCCTAGTCAGGGTAAGGGAGTTACACTCCTAAAATAACCCCTGCTCACCCCCTTGGTAGCTTGGCACGAGCAGTCAGGCTTATTCTAGAGGCAGTGTGTAAAGCATTTGCACATAACCAACAGTAATACAGTGTAAGCTCTACAAACGGACACCACACCAGTTTAGAAAAATAACCAATATTTTTATATACTCAAGACAAGACCAATTACGACAAAAATCCACAATACTATACTTTAAAAATGAATGCTTGATAAGGTAACTTCTTCTTTGCAGGAATAACACAAAAGCAAAGTTCGTGCGAGTCGGTAGCCCCGTCCGGGTCTACCGCGATGCTGAATTACACAGAGTCCAAAAGTTCCAGCCGACCACGTCGCTACAGGCCAGCAGAGTCGTGAACAGACTCGGTCACAGTACCTTTCTCGTTGTGGCTGGTACGGAGTGTACGAGCCGGTCGGCGTTCGTCGCGGTTGCGGTGCAAGACGGAGCGATGCAAGGTGCGGTGTCCCTCGATGCGGTGCAGGCAGCAGCTCGATGAGCGTCGTGCAGACGGAGTCGGTGAGTCCAAGGCGTGCGGTGCAGGGCGAGACGGTGACGATGCAGTGCTGACAGGTTGCGATGCAGGCGACCAAGCCGGAGTGCGGGAGCTGGCGTCGGACAGCGGTGCGAGTCGGAAAGGTGCGTTGCAAACGTGCGAGCGGTGCCCCAAATGCGATGCGGTCACGACTGTTGAGCCAGTTGCAGCGTCCGCGTCGGTCGGGTCCGGCTGGTTCAGTGAAGCGATGCGATGCGAACTGCGGTGCCCACAGGTCACGGTGCAAGCAGCGGCTCGGTGTTGACGGCGTCGGACGTCGCCTACGGTGAGACCAGGGTTGCGATGCGATGCGGTCTGCGGTGCAAACAGGTCACCGGTCAGGGATGGATTCGGTTGACGGAGTCGGTTGCAGTTCCCTTCCTCTGTGGCAACTGAAACAACGTTCCAGAAGCGGTACCCAGAGGCTTGTGAAGTCTTTGTAGTCCCTGAGACTTCTTAACAGGAGGCCAGCTCGGTTTCAGGCCCTTGGAGATACTCAGCACAAGTTTGTAGAAAGTTCAGTCCTTTCACTGCCCAAGACAGAAGCAGCAACTGCAGGCCAACCCAACAAGGCAATAACTCAGCAAAGGGGCAGTACTCCTCCTAGCAGCTCTCCAGCTCTTCGTCTTGACAGGTTCCTTGATTCCAGCGAGATCTAAATTCATGGGGTCAGGGCGCCAATATTTATATCCCAAATTCCTTTGTTCTCTGAAGGCAGAGAGGCCTTTGCCTAGTCCAAACCAGTTCTGGAGCACTTTGTTGACAAGTCTCCGTCCCTTCTTTCAGAGAGTAGGCCAGGGACATCAGACGCACCATAGGAGGTGGAGCCAGCATTGTGGAGGGAAGGCACTGTCCTATTCAGGGCCCAGGTGCAACTCCTCCCACCCATCTACATGTAGATCTTGCTATTCAGCCCTGTGCTGACTCACCCTGTCTCCTGGCATCCCCCAGCCCCTGTCACTCACACTCCAGACAAGGAATACACAACCTCGCAGAGGCAGGCTTGGATGGTTAGACAAGAAAATACCCACTTTCTAAAAGTGGCATTTTCAAACACAGAATGTTAAAACCAACTTCACTAAAAGATGCATTTTATCATTCTGAGTCCAGGCATACTAAACTCGAATTTCTACCATGTTCCCGGGGTCAGTTAGGATTATAAGCTGTAATAATCAAAACTGCCCGTTCTGGCCTATGGGGAACAGGTAGCCTTGCAATAGTGAAAAACGAACTAGGCTGTAATTCACTATCAGGACATGCCACAAACACCAGGGCATGTCCTACCTTTCGCATACAACACACCCTGCCCACAGGGTTACCTTGGGCCTACCTTAGGGGTGACTAACATGTAGAAAAGGGAAGGTTTAGGGACTTGCAAGTGTGCGCACTTGCCAAGTCGACATGGCAGCCCCAGGCTGCGCACAGGCTCTGCAATGGCAGGCCCGAGTTACACTTTACGGGCTGTTTGCGTGGGTGGCACAATCCAGTGCTGCAGCCCACCAACAGCATTTGATCTATAGGCCCTGGCACTCGCAGTGCACTTTACAAGGGACTGACACATAAACCAAATAGGCCAATCATGGAAACACCAATCCATACACATTTTATACAGGAGCACTTGCACTTTCCCACTGGACAGCAGTGAGGAAAGTGCGCAGAATCATTAGACCAGCAAAAACAGAGTCAAAACCGGGAGGTCAGAAAGCAAAAAGTCAGGGGAAACACGCCAAAAGATGCCAAGTCTAACACATGTCCCCTCCAGCTGAAAGTAGGGAGAACTACCCAACCCCATTGGAGTTCTCTTCACTAAGGCGGAAGAACCTGGACAGACCATCTGCGTTGGCGTGTTCTGTACCAGGACGGTGTTCCACCGTAAAGTCCATTCCCTGTAGGGAGATGGACCACCTCAGCAGTTTTGGATTCTCACCCCTCATTTGCATCAACCATCTGAGGGGCCTGTGGTCTGTCTGAACCCAGAAGTGAGTCCCAAACAGGTATGGTCTCAACTTCTTCAGTGCCCAGACCACAGCAAAAGCTTCCCTTTCTATGGCACTCCACCTCTGTTCCCTGGGGAGTAGTCTCCTGCTAAGGAAGACTACAGGCTGATCCAGGCCCTCTTTGTTCAGTTGTGAGAGCACCGCTCCCACACCATGCTCTGAAGCGTCAGTCTGCACGACGAATTCCTTGGAGAAGTCAGGTGCCTTGAGCACGGGCGCCGTGCACATGGCTGCCTTCAGGGCATCAAAAGCTTTCTGGCAGGACTCAGTCCAGATCACTTTCCTGGGCTGCTTCTTAGAAGTCAGCTCTGTTAAGGGGGCAACGATGGTGCCATAGTGCTTAACAAATCTCCTATAGTAGCCGGTGAGACCTAAGAAGGCTCTCACCTCTGTCTGGGTCTTGGGGGCTCCCAAGCCAGAATGGTGTCAATCTTGGGTTGTAGGGGCGCCACCTGGCTGCTTCCTACCTGGTGTCCCAAGTACACCACAGAACCCTGCCCGATCTGGCACTTACTGGCCTTGATCGTGAGGCCTGCACCTTGCAGAGCCCTCAACACTTTCTCAAGGTGCTGTAAATGTTCTTCCCAGCTGGAACTGAACACAGCAATGTCATCCAGGTAGGCGGCACTGAAATCCTCCAGCCCAGCCAACACCTGATTGACCAACCTCTGAAAGGTGGCAGGGGCATTCTTCAACCCAAAGGGCATCACCCGGAATTGGTAATGACCTTCTGGGGTTGAGAATGCTGATCTCTCCTTGGCCCCATCGGTTAAGGCAATCTGCCAGTACCCAGACGTCAAATCAAACGTGCTGAGGAACCGGGCAGCTCCCAACCGATCAATGAGCTCATCAGCTCTGGGGATGGGGTGCGCGTCAGTCCTGGTGACGGCATTTAGCCCACGGTAGTCCACACAAAACCGGAGTTCTGGAATGGCACCGGGTGCAGCAGCCTTTGGGACCAAGACCACTGGGCTGGCCCAAGGACTGTGGGAGGGCTCAATCACCCCTAACGCCAACATCTTAGAGACCTCCTCCTTGATGCTGGCTCTGACCCGGTCAGTCAACCTGTAAATCTTGTGCTTCACAGGAGGGCTGTCACCAGTGTCCACGTCATGGGTACACCAGTGAGTAACACCGGGGGTCAGAGAGAACAGTGGGGCGAACTGTCCCAACAACTGGTGACAGTCCCCCTGCTGCTCCTGAGTCAGAGTAGGGGAGAGGATCACACCTTCTACTGACCCATCATGCTCCTTGGTAGACAGGAGGTCAGGGAGAGGCTCACTCTCCTCTTCCACCCCATCATCTGTCGCCAAGAGCATACTCACTTCGGACCTCTCGAAGTGGGGCTTGAGGGGTTCACGTGAAGGACCCTCAAAGGGTTCCTTGGAGCTTGCAAATCCACCAGGTAGGTGACGTCACTTTTGCGCTCCACCACCTCATATGGCCCAGTCCACTTGTCCTGCAAGGCACAAGGTGCCACTGGGGCCATGACCCACACATTTTGCCCAGGTTGAAATTCGACCAGAGTGGCATTCTGGTCATACCATCTCTTCATTTCTTCCTGGCTTGCTTCTAGGTTCGCCTGAGCGAGTTTCCTGAAGCGGGCAGTTTGGTTTCTAAAGGCCAGCATGTAGCTAAACACATCCTGGGGAGTTTTCCTGGGAGCTGCCTCCCAGCCTTCCTTTACCAAACTCAGAGGTCCTCTGACAGGGTGGCCATACAGGAGCTCAAAGGGGCTGTAACCAAGAGACTTCTGAGGCACCTCCTTGTATGCAAAGAGTAGGCATGGCAAGAGGACGTCCCACTTACGCCTCATGGGTTCTGTTAGACCCTTGATCATGCTCTTTCAAGGTCTGGTTGAATCTCTCCACCAGACCGTTTCCTTGTGGGTGGTAAGGAGTGGTGAACTTGTAGGTTACACCACACTCCTTCCACAGGGATGTCATATACTTGGATATGAAATTGGTCCCCCTATCAGAAACCACCTCTCTGGGGAATCCCACACGGGAAAAGATCCCCATTAACGCCCGGCCCACCACTGGCGCCGTCGTTGTCCTGAGAGGGATGGCCTCCGGGTACCGGGTGGCATGGTCCACCAAGACCAGGATGTACCTGTTGCCCATGGCTGTCTTGGGATCCAGTGGCCCCACAATATCCATCCCTACCCTTTCAAAGGGTGTACCAACAACAGGAAAAGGTTGGAGAGGAGCTTTGACCTTCCTCCCACTCTTACCACTTGCCTGGCAAGTTTATCAAGACCTACAGTGTGCATCTGACTGCCTTCGCATTTGGGGCCAAAAGAAGTGGGTGACAAGCCTGTCAAAGGTCTTGTCCTGCCCCAAATGTCCTGCCAAAGGCACGTCATGAGCCAGACCCAGTAGGAAGGTCCTGAAGCGCTGGGGTACCACCAGCACACGGGCTGACCCAGGCTCAGCAACCTTAGGCTCACTGTATAGGAGACCACTCTCCCAGTATATCAGATGTGACCCGGACTGATTACCAGCTGCCTGGTCTGCAGCCTGCCGCCGCAGACCCTCCAGAGTAGGGCACTCGTTCTGCTCCCTGCAGAACTCCTCCCTGGTGGGACCCCCTTCTTGCTGCCAATGGGTCAGCTCAGAGATGTCTCCCAGTTCGGCTACCTGCTCCCCTGTAGGCACCGGGGTGTCCCCTCGAGGTCCGCCTCATCCCGGTCCGTGGGAACTTCGGGGCCGGTTTCCCGCGCCCCTGCCCTTTCTCTTGGCAGGGACTTGGGCCACTGTTCCAGGCTCCAAGTCCTCTTGATCACCCTTTCTGGCTGCCATTGACCGAGTAGACAAGCATGCCCACTCTGGCAACCCAAGCATCTCCAAGTGAGACCTGAGCTCAACATCCTTCCATAAGGACTGCTCCAGGTCGTTACCTAGCAGACAATCTACAGGCATGGTAGGGCTCACAACCACCCTCAAGGGACCCGAGACCCCCCATTCAAAGGGAACCTGTGCCACCATACACTGGCGCTCAGAGTTGTCTACAGCAACTACTTGGTGGAATGCCCCTGGGACTACCTGCTTCTCAGAGACCAGGTGACACCGGTCTGAGGTCACACTGGCTCCAGTATCTCTGAGAGCCTCTACCCTGTTCCCATTGATGGTCACCCAGGTGCTATATTTCTTTGTGTTAGGGGGCACCTGGTTTCCTGGGACCATCTCACTGTCCCCTAGTGAGACAAGGGTCATTTCTGCGGGATCCCCACCCTCCTGTGGGCACCCCTCCTCCCCAAGCGCTACACTAGCCAACACTTTGGACTGTCCACCGGTGGGTGGCTGTGTCCCCTTTGGGCACTTGGGGTCCCCCTTAAAGTGACCTACCCGGTCACATGCATAACACTTGTGGGGCCGGTCTCAACAGGCTTCCCTGTAGAGACCCCTTTCTTCTTATCACCGGGGGCTGGGAACCTTTACCCTGGGTACTAGTTTGGGGCCCTTTAGAGAACTCCTGTGCTTTACCCTTGTCCCCCCACCTTTCTGCTGGGGACCCTGCCCACCTTTGGCTGAGTCTCCCCAAACGCTTTCTTGTGGACCCTGGTACTCACCCAGCGGTCTGCTTCCATAGCAAGCTTCCTGGGGTCAGTTAGCTTACTATCCACTAGGTGCTGGCGCAGATCTGCAAAACATAGACTAGACAAGTGCTCCCATGCAATCAAGTTGTAGAGCCCCTGAAAATCTGTTACACTACTGCCCTTCACCCAACCATCCACCGACCTGCAGAACACATCCACACATTCCAACCAAGTGTTGGCATCAGACTTCTTACTGGACCTGAACTGATCCCTGTACTTTTCAGGAGTAAGACCATACTTAGTGAGAAGGGCATCCTTCATGTCAGCATAGGTGAGGTGATACCCCTTACCCAAAGCTATCAGAGCATCCCTTGCTTCTTCAGGGAAAAGTGGCCACAATCCTGCTCCCCAATTTTCCTCAGGGACCCCATTCATGTGTATGGCTGCCTCATAACTCTGAAACCACCTTTGTATGTCATCCCCCTTCTTGAACTCCTTGCCTACATTCTTGGGAATGTGCACAATCCTGTCTGCCTTTCTGGACGAATTGCTGCCACCATCTGAGCCTGACTTACTCCTAAGTTCTAGCTCCTTCAGTTCTCTCTCATGCTCTAAGAGCATCTTCTTCTCCTCCATGGCCAATCTCATCTCCTCCCACTCACTCTCCAGCCTGAGTTTCTGCAGCTCAAACTGCCTTGCCTCCCGCCTGTCCTCCAGCTCCTCTGGGGACAGACTGCTGCTGCATGACCTGGCGGGTTCCTCCTCACCCAAAAGCACATCCACCCTGGAAATAGGCTCCTCCACCTCCTCACTGCGATTACCAGGCTGCCCACTGGCATGTCTGGCTGCTACCCAGGCCCTCAGCGCCTTCTGTAGCTCCTCCTTCCTTGTGAGGCCTTTAATTTGGACTTTCAGGTTTTTACAAATCGCTCGTAGCTCCTTTACGGCGTAGGATTCCAACCTATCCTCCTCAAAGATAACTTCCAGAGATGCAACGGATGATGCAGTTGATTCAGGCATGACAAAAGTAGTGAGTTGAAAACTGGCAAGATCAAAAATAGGCCAAAAGAAAAAGAGACAGTATGTGGTACGTAATGGTCTGCGATATGGTTGTAGTGCACACCAATCACTGAAAGTCAAGTGCAAACACAAGTCCTATCCTCACCGCTGACAACCAATGTTAGAAATGGGATCTCTAGTTGGAAAGGGCTTGCACCTTTGTCCAAGTAGGGACCCTTCTTCCTAGTCAGGGTAAGGGAGTTACACTCCTAAAATAACCCCTGCTCACCCCCTTGGTAGCTTGGCACGAGCAGTCAGGCTTATTCTAGAGGCAGTGTGTAAAGCATTTGCACATAACCAACAGTAATACAGTGTAAGCACTACAAACGGACACCACACCAGTTTAGAAAAATAACCAATATTTTTATATACTCAAGACAAGACCAATTACGACAAAAATCCACAATACTATACTTTAAAAATGAATGCTTGATAAGGTAACTTCTTCTTTGCAGGAATAACACAAAAGCAAAGTTCGTGCGAATCGGTAGCCCCGTCCGGGTCTACCCCGATGCTGAATTACACAGAGTCCAACAGTTCCAGCCGACCGCGTCGCTACGGGCCAGCAGAGTCGTGAATAGACTCGGTCACAGTACCTTTCTCGTTGTGGCTGGTACGGAGTGTACGAGCCGGTCGGCGTTCGTCGCGGTTGCGGTGCAAGACGGAGCGATGCAAGGTGCGGTGTCCCTCGATGCGGTGCAGGCAGCGGCTCGATGAGCGTCGTGCAGACGGAGTCGGTGAGTCCAAGGCGTGCGGTGCAGGGCGAGACGGTGTACGATGGGGTGCTGACAGGTTGCGATGCAGGCGACCAAGCCGGAGTGCGGGAGCTGGCGTCGGACAGCGGTGCGAGTCGGAGCGGTGCATCGCAAACGTGCGAGCGGTGCCCCAAATGCGATGCGGTCATGACTGTTGAGCCAGTTGCAGCGTCCGCGTCGGTCGGGTCCGGCTGGTTCAGTGAAGCGATGCGATGCGAACTGCAGTGCCCACAGGTCACGGTGCAAGCAGCGGCTCGGTGTTGACGGCGTCGGACGTCGCCTACGGTGAGACCAGGGTTGCGATGCGAAGCGGGGCGATGCGGTCTGCGGTGCAAACAGGTCACCGGTCAGGGATGGATTCGGTTGACGGAGTCGGTTGCAGTTCCCTTCCTCTGTGGCAACTGAAACAACGTTCCAGAAGCGGTACCCAGAGGCTTGTGAAGTCTTTGTAGTCCCTGAGACTTCTTAACAGGAGGCCAGCTCGGTTTCAGGCCCTTGGAGATACTCAGCACAAGTTTGTAGAAAGTTCAGTCCTTTCACTGCCCAAGACAGAAGCAGCAACTGCAGGCCAACCCAACAAGGCAATAACTCAGCAAAGGGGCAGTACTCCTCCTAGCAGCTCTTCATCTTGACAGGTTCCTTGATTCCAGCGAGATCTAAATTCATGGGGTCAGGGCGCCAATATTTATATCCCAAATTCCTTTGTTCTCTGAAGGCAGAGAGGCCTTTGCCTAGTCCAAACCAGTTCTGGAGCACTTTGTTGACAAGTCTCCGTCCCTTCTTTCAGAGAGTAGGCCAGGGACATCAGACGCACCACAGGAGGTGGAGCCAGCATTGTGGAGGGAAGGCACTGTCCTATTCAGGGCCCAGGTGCAACTCCTCCCACCCATCTACATGTAGATCTTGCTATTCAGCCCTGTGCTGACTCACCCTGTCTCCTGGCATCCCCCAGCCCCTGTCACTCACACTCCAGACAAGGAATACACAACCTCGCAGAGGCAGGCTTGGATGGTTAGACAAGAAAATACCCACTTTCTAAAAGTGGCATTTTCAAACACAGAATGTTAAAACCAACTTCACTAAAAGATGCATTTTATCATTCTGAGTCCAGGCATACTAAACTCAAATTTCTACCATGTTCCCGGGGTCAGTTAGGATTATAAGCTGTAATAATCAAAACTGCCCGTTCTGGCCTATGGGGAACAGGTAGCCTTGCAATAGTGAAAAACGAACTAGGCTGTAATTCACTATCAGGACATGCCACACACACCAGGGCATGTCCTACCTTTCGCATACAACGCACCCTGCCCACAGGGGTACGTTGGGCCTACCTTAGGGGTGACTAACATGTAGAAAAGGGAAGGTTTAGGGACTTGCAAGTGTGCGCACTTGCCAAGTCGACATGGCAGCCCCAGGCTGCGCACAGGCTCTGCAATGGCAGGCCCGAGTTACACTTTATGGGCTGTTTGTGTGGGTGGCACAATCCAGTGCTGCAGCCCACCAACAGCATTTGATCTATAGGCCCTGGCACTCGCAGTGCACTTTACAAGGGACTGACACATAAACCAAATAGGCCAATCATGGAAACACCAATCCATACACATTTTATACAGGAGCACTTGCACTTTCCCACTGGACAGCAGTGAGGAAAGTGCGCAGAATCATTACACCAGCAAAAACAGAGTCAAAACCGGGAGGTCAGAAAGCAAAAAGTCAGGGGAAACACGCCAAAAGATGCCAAGTCTAACAGTTCCCATAAGATAGAATAGGGAGTTTGCTTATAACATCTTATAAGCCTAACTACCCCTGGGTACAAGGTAGGAAAGTAAAGTTTAGTATGCCTGAACTCAGAATATTAAAATGCATCTTTTAGTGAGGGTGATTTTTACATTCTGTGTTTGAAAATACCACTTTTAGAAAGTAGGTATTTTCTTGCTTAGCCATCCAGTGTGCCTCTGCTAGGATGTGGATTGACTGTCTTGGTTTGGAGTGTCAGGGGCTGGGGAGGTGCAGTGGCTCCAGAGAGTCTGATGAGTCAGGGCTGGGCTCAATAGACCTGGGCTGCATTTAGAGTATGGGGAGGAGATTTCCTTTCACCTGAATGGGCCTGGTCTGCCTTCCACAATGCTGTCTCCACCTCCTGCCAGGAAGCTGCACCAGAAAGGACAGAACTGGTTTTGACTGAGCACAGGGCTTCTCTGCCACCAGAGAACAAAGGATTTTGTAGTATAAATATTGGGGCCCAGACCCCAGAAGTTTAGATCACTTCTGGGAATCAAGAGGAACCTTTCCCAAGGAGAAGAGCCGGAGAATTCTGCCCCTGTGCTGTTTTGCTGTCTGGGTTTGGCCTGCAGTGGCTACTTGCTGCCAAGGAAAGGAGAAGGACTTTGCTGTTTGCTATGTCCCCTGCTTGAGGAAGATCTCCAAGGGCTTGAAATAGAGCTTGCCTCCTGTTCTGAAGTCTCAGGGCCACAAAGACTTAATTTCTTCTGTCTTTCTGCACCTGGAACTGCTGTTTTAGCTGCCACAGAAGGAAATTGCAACACCGACCCCGGTGAGCGACGCCGTAACCTGCACTGAAGCCATGGGCACCACTCGTGAAGAGCACTACCCTGGCAGAGGTCCCCCGCATCCGCAGAAACAGAACTGGCGGGAGAGCTTTCTCCTACATCGCAGCCAAGACCTGGAACGAGCTCCCTGTAAACATCAGACGCTCCCCGACCCTGCACACCTTCAGGAGGGGCCTCACGACCTGGCTCTTCGACTGATCCGGATTCACGGCCCCCCCCAGCGCCTTGAGACCTTCACGGGTGAGTAGCGCGCTATATAAACCCCTGATTGATTGATTGATTGATTGATTGACTACGCACCGCCCCGACTCGCACCGCAGCCCCGACTTCACCGACGCCGGTGCTTCATCAACGCCAAGCCGATACTCGACGTGGGTGACTCCCAAATCCATCGACACCACACCATTGTAAGGAACCGCATCCTCGCCACCACTTCGACACAGCATCGGATTGGTAACGCGGGCACTCGGGCAATGCCCGAGGGGCCGGTGTCCAGTTCCAGCTGTGGGCTGCTTTTTTGAGCAGCCTGGGGGGTTGATATGGCGGTGTCTGTGTTGTTCGATGCCGCCAGCGGCCCAGTGGGTGCCTGAGTGGCCTTTCTGGGGGTGATGGGCGTCCATTACCTCCCTTTTATCAACGGGCAGAGGTGTCACTCCCTTTCTATCCTGGGCCGGCCCATTAATATATACATATTGAGCGGGGCTAGGGGGCCTCAGCAGATGTGGCCTCACTTGTTTTCAGGTGTGTTTCACCAGTGTAAACTAATCCGTGCATTTTTTTTTACACCCCCTTCCCCCTCTTTTCTTTTTTATAAAATTTCGCAGAAGCAGTGTTTTGAGGAAAGGCAATATGCAAATGTGGGCCACTTTTTTTTTTGCGTGCCCGGGCCGATTTCTAATCCCAATTCAACCCTGCTTCGACAACAACTCCCCAACACAGTAAGGAACAGACGTCTCACCTCCCCTGCATCGCAGAAAGGAACCGAGGCTTCACCTCCCCTGGGGTCGTAAGGAACCGACACCGCCCGGCGCCAATGAAGCATCCCCTTCCCGATGCCATGCACCGTCTTTGCTTTCATCGTTTCCAAGGTACTGTTCTTTGAGGGTCTGCTTGACTCCGCGCCTGACGCCGCGCACTTCGCGGTCGGCGCCGTACTTTGGGATTTTCATCTGTCACGAAGTCGTAATAACTCCAGGTGGAGTTATTTGTTGCTCCAAACTTTATTTGAGTGAATAACCTATTTTTAGGACGGAGAACATGGCGGCCGGCGAGTAGCGGGTCGCGGAGGCTCCCGCAGGTCCGGAAAGATGAAATTGCGCTAATTATGTATTAAACATCATTATTTCGGCGCAATGTATCAAGGAGGCTCATCGATAAGTAACTATTTTAGGATCCCATTTCGCAAATCTCATTTCTAGTTGTTTTCCGGCATTGAATTGAATTGTATGCCGCTTTGATCTGTGCTGGTTACGGGAGGGCGCTGGTGCTGTGATAGTGATAGCGGCAGAGGCGGCGCCAAGATCGTGGAGAGGAGGCTGGTGATGTTCGACGGACTTGGGCTCTTGACGTGGCAGCCGACACATTGTCAGTGCTGGGAAGCCGCCGGCGTTGAGACCGCGGAGTTGGAGCCGGCGGTGATTGCTGGTCCGGTGTGCTCGGCGCGGCGGGGCGCGAGCTTGGAGAGCCTGGAGAGGTTGCCGGACATCCGTGGAAGCTTGGGACTGCTCTGGTCTCGTGCCGCGTGTGGATTGAGCCGAGGGCGGAGAGCCATAACTCGAATCCCCCTCCAGAGCTTCCAGAACGGGAGAGGGAGCGAGAAAGGCAGGGGCAGAGAAGGAAGCAGAGGCAGTGTAGCCTCGTTGAATACGACAAGATCAAACTCGCAAACCTTCGATACAAAGTGTCAGCTACTACAGTATAAGGGTAAGGAGCAGGGGCCAAGGCTGGAAAGCCTGTGTGAAAACTCTTGGGAGAGGAGGGTGAGGAGGAGACATAAGGAAGAGGAACAGAGTATTATAGGAGTGAAACTGGCTAATAGTGCAATAAATATAGATTTAGGGCGGAAACAGTCACAGACACAGTCTAGATACTCCTTAAGAAGCTCCAAACTAAAATCTCATATGTTAGACTCACAGGACAGTGAAGTCAGTCAAAGTCAAGGAGTTAAATCTATCACTCTAAAAGAATTACCAGTACAAAGCAAACCAAAAAACTCAGGAGCACGCAAGCATAAAGTTTTTGGAAAAAAAAGATCCGTATTACCGGTCCAACAAGCCCCTAAATTAACACCGTCTCTCAGAATTTTTTTTAAGGTTACGCCCTCTACATTAGTGCTAAAACCAGGAGTCGAGATTCTTACACAGGACTCTACACACGCCCCGAGTGACCCCCAAATCATCTTGAATAGTACTCCTACATTTAATAGGTTTTATCCGCTTATGGATAAAGGAGAGTTGCAAGAAGATACTTTACAGACTACAGAGATGACAGATACAGTAGGGAAATTATCTGTAGAGTCGGAACTGGGGACCCAGGGCAGCTCTAGAGAGTTAGACACATTACATACAATGCAGACATCGCAGGTACCATCAATAAACATTCAAGCCACGGTCGCCAGAGCTAAGGTAGGAGACCATGATGCTGTGCAAATTGGAGAAGTCTCTAATAACCCCCAATTGTATTCAATGTGCAACTTATTACAGGCACTAGCGGAAGAGATGAGAGTGAGATTTTTGGTCTCTGAGAACAATCAGGCGGATATTAAAACTTCGTGTGAAAAATCTGAAGCTAAATTGGACTCTCTAGCTGCTAGGACCACTACGCTCGAACTGACTGTAGCTGACTTAGTTACTCAGACGGGGGCTAATACGAAACACATAGCTGTGTTGAAGGAGAAAGGACTGGAAATGCAAGATAAATTAGAGTCGTTAGAGAACTCACAAAGAAGAAATAACATTCGCCTACTTAAGGTCCCGGAAGGGGCGGAGGGGAATAATTTGAAAGAATTCATAATAAAACTTATAAAACAGGCTACCCTTATTGACTGCTCAGAGGAAGCACTCAGGGCTGACATACAAAGAGTGCATAGGGATCCTTTCAGACTCAACCCTAATAAATCAAGACCTAGGAAGATCTTAGTACATTTCTTGACATACAGTTTAAAAGAAGAAATCTTGAGTAAAGCTCTTAAATTAAATTCTCTTTGTGTAGAAGATGTCGCATTTCAAATACGGTCAGATGTCTCCGCAATTACAGCATCCAGACAATGGGAACTGGGGAAGTTGCTTGATCCCCTAAAGAAAATGGGAGCTACAGCACAATTAAAATTTCCAGCATCACTGAAAGTAATGCATAATAACAGAATGCAGGTATTCAGAAGGGTGGAAGATGCTGAACATTTTTTACAATCAATATCGAGAGATCATGAGATAACAAAATAAGGAATCAATAGCCTCCGAGATACATAAGTTTCTTTTTTCTTTTTTAATCATCTTGAGTCCTGACCTGAGGGGGAGCTCCATAGGCCTAGGGAGAGGTCATGGAAGAAGGCAAGGGGGGTTCTCCAGGGAAGGGTACACCAGAGGGAGAGAGGGAGGGGAGCACAGGGTGGGGAGCATTGGGGAAAAAAAAAAAAAATGTCCAAATCGCCATAATAGAATTAATAATATAGCGAAGATATCTAAGAGATGATTTGTCCAATAAGGAATCAAGATTTCAAGTTAAAATTGCTTACCTGGAATTTAAATGGGTTAAGAACGAAATATAGAATGGAAAAAGTTTTCCAATATTTAAGAGATACTCCGGAGCAGATTCTCATCTTACAAGAAACTCATCTGTTAGAAAACGAGTTAAGATCACTATGTAAATCTAGGAAGTGGATCCAAGACGTAGTTTGTACAAGTCAAGCATTTCCATCTAAAGGTGTAGCAATTATCATAAAGAAAAATTCGGATATCTCCCTGGAGACCAGCATGGTGGATAAAATGGGGAGATGGGCTATAGCCAAAATTAAAATCCACACTTATAAATTTACAGTTGTGGGTTATTATGGTCCAAATACGGATGACACGACTCCTCTTAAGAATTTATTATCGGAATTGCTAAACTATACAGACCCGCTAATATTAGCGGGAGATTTCAATGTAGTTTTAGATCAGGTATTGGACAAATCAAGAACAAGTAGATCCATCCAAAACTTTAAAGTAAGAGCATTAATTAAGAATGAAATGAAACAACAAGCGTGGTATGTTGTTTGGAGGTCAAAAATGGGCAATAAGAGAGGTTATACCTTTCATAATAAAAAATATGGACATAAGTCTAGATTAGATTATTTTCTTTTAAATATAGCTTTAAAAGAATGGGTCCAGGATGTCAAACATGTGGGGGAGCACTTGTCTGATCATTCAGCAGTATCTTTAATACTCAATATTCCAATTGGACCGACCTCCAGGAGATGGACGTTAGAGCGGGCCATTCTTCAGGAGGAAAGCATAATTGAAAAGCTAATTTTGGAAACAGAGACTTTTTTCCAGACGAACTTAGATACTGCTCCGATACAAGTGGTCTGGGATGCTTACAAAGCTTTCATAAGGGGTCAAATAACCTCTATACAATTCGCAAGACATAAAAATATAAAACGGAAATAGAGGATATAGAAAGAGAAATACAGAAAATAGAGTATGACCTCAATATGCAGCAAAGTAATGCACTGAATGCTAATATTTCTCGAAAGCTAGAATCTCTTAAATCAGACTTGGCCGCAGTCTTAGAGTTAAGGCTAAAAAAGAAATGGCAAGCCAGCAAACTAGCTCATTTTGAGTATGGGGAGAGCTGCGGGAAGCTTCTGGCATGGAAGGCAAAACAAGATCTAGCTAGAAGCAACATTAATGAGATCAATGCAGATACCCAGGGTGTAATACTTAATTCCCCAAATGATATTGAAAAAGCCTTCCAGTCGCATTTTGAGAAGGTATATCATGAAGATCTAGCTGTTCAAGAACTAGATATAAGAAATTGGATGGGCCAGACACCTTTAAACCGAATTACTGACGATAAATCTAAAAATATGGATATGCCGATTTCTAGGGCTGAGATCAGAAAGGCTATAACATCGGGTAAATCTGGGAAAGCCGCAGGCCCAGATGGGTTACCTGCGGAACTATATAAGGTTTTAAAAGAAGCCCTCATTCCGGTCATGACATTATTATTCTCATACATTTTTGAGGAAGGGGGAGACATACCACCTTCATGGAATGAAGCAACGGTAGCACTAATTCTCAAACCGTCTAAACCACCTCGTTCATGTGATTCATATCGGCCCATCTCTCTGCTCAATATAGATTATAAGATCTTTTCAAAAATATTGGCAGAGAGATTGAATGGGGTGGCAGAGAATTTATTACATCGAGATCAGAAGGGATTTGTTAGAGGCAGGGGGATAAGAGATCTTACCTATAACTTGGTTGGAGCAATAGATGTGGTGACTCTATACAAAATTCCTTTGGCAGTAATAACAATAGATGCTACAAAGGCGTTTGATAGAGTGAATTGGACCTATTTAGAATATATATTAAAAGAAAGCAACCTGGGAAAAAAATTTGCAGGGCAATTTCTTTGATCTATAATTCGCCCTCAGCCAGAATTTTAGTAAATGGAAATCTCTCTGACCCAGTTAAAATCCAGAGAGGTACCCGTCAGGGTTGCCCGCTTTCTCCAATGCTTTTCAATCTGTATATAGATCCGCTGGCTGAAAAGCTTAGAACACACTCTAAAATACCAGCTTTTAAGTTTAGAGAATGGGAGAAAAAAGGTGGCATTATATGCCGATGATCTCATGATATACACGACGAACTTGAATACTACACTCCCGTTAATATATCAAGAAGCACAGAAATTTGGACAGGTTTCTGGATATGAAATAAACAAGGTTAAAACTGAATGCATGGTCTGGAATTTGAGAGACTGTATTTACCCAACCAAAAAAATAATAAGATATTTAGGAATATTGATTACTCAAGACATTGACAAAATCACAGAAACAAATCTTCACAAAGTTGGAAAAGAAATACAAAATTCCATAATAGGATGGGCCTATCTTCCTTTGACCCTGATTGGCAGAATAAACTTAATAAAAATGATGTTGCTGCCAAAGATAATCTTTCTACTACAAAATATTCCACTAGCATTTAATGAAAATTTTTGGAAAACTATACAGGCAAAACTAAATACCTTTATTTGGGCCTCAAAAGGAACCCGAATTTCGTGGAAGAAGCTACGAAGGAAAAAGAATAAAGGAGGGCTATGTCTTCCAGATCTAGTTTTATATGCAAGGGTATTCTCTTTGAGGGCTGGAAAAATGCTTATGGATATACCAGATTTCTCTGACATTGGTGTAATGTTCAAGGAGATGCTCCTGGATGTGGAGAGCGGAAGTCAAGGCTTCTTATACAAATACGGAGATCCAAGGTTTTTAAAAAAGTCAGTCTAAAAATACTTTATAATTTAGTACATACTTGGGCTAAGATCAAGAACATTTTTAAAATTAGCTATTTTAGTGCCCTCGCCCCCATATGGAATGCACCAGGATCACCAGAATGGACTAGAGATGTTCTATCAACTCCTTTAGTCAAAGCAGGAATTCATCGATGGGGTCAGCTAGCCCCGGATGGAACTTTGTTATCTTGGGAGGAGATAAACTCATTGGTGGATAAAGGATTATCTAAATTCAAATACTGGCAAATAAGAAGTTGGTATCAGACTGTTGGGATGGATGTGGGCATGCCCAATGAATTGGAAATGACACTATCAAAAAGAGTGGCAAAGAAAAAAGAGGTGGCGACTTTATACTGGTTACTTCTTGACCTGGAAGAGGGCGAATTTAAGTCACCAACGGAGCTGTGGGGAGAGAACTTGCCTGGCTGCAATCTCGAAGAATTATGGCAAGTATCTCATGACATTCTACACACGACAGTGCAACCTGCAAATTTAAAAAGAAATTATATTTTTTGTATTCACAGGGTGTATTGGACTCCGTTAAAACTTTCAAAATTTATGAAGGGTCCAGTGCCAAAGTGTCCTAAGTGTCTTTTGACCAATGCGGATGACATTCATATGTTTTTATCTTGCCCAAAGTTAAGTCAGTTTTGGACCGAGGTAAATAGAGGTATGGAAAGTATTTTTGGTATAACTACGCAGGTAAGCATAAATTTGGTTTTCTTTGGTTTGTTTCCATTTTATGAGTCTATGTCAAGAGGGGAGAATAGACTATGTTTATATTTGATCTTAATAGCACGAAGAGAAATTTGCAAAAACTGGGTCAAAGATATTTCTCCAACTTTTTTAGATTGGGTGATCTCTATTAAATATATAATAAAGTTGGACAGAGCTAGATTAGATAAAGGTAAAAACAACAGAAAAGATTTTTGGGGCCCATGCGAAGAATGGTTGGACAGCTTGGATTAACAAGATAATAGTAGCTTATATTAGTCCAATGATTAAGCCTTTACACTAATTTACTAAATTCTCTCTTGTTTCTGTGAGGTGCCTCGAGAGAGACAGAACCAATCTGTAGAGAAGAACTGTGTAAAGCATATCCATCTAGATACAGAGCTCTCCAGTTGGTGCCATCTGAAAGGGGGGCCGCAGGAGTAAATTGAACAAGCTCTAATTTATCTGATGGCGAATGAGGACAAAATTTTTTTAATTTTTTAAAAAAAAAAATCTATTTTTAGCGATATCTTGATAACTGTATTGTGGAGTTTTGTCGTTTTGGGTCTTGTTTGGTTTAGATAAAGATTACTTATTTTTCTAAACTGGTGTGGTGTCCATTTGTACTGTTTTCACTGTATTACTGTATGTGCTTACAAATGCTTTACACACTGCCTCTGAGATAAGCCTGTCTGTTCGTGCCAAGCTACCAAGGGGGTGAGCAGGGGTTATTTTAGAAGTGTATCCCCCTTTCCCTGACTAGGAAGAAGGGCCCCTACTTTGCCAAAGGTACCTACCTCTGCCAACTAGAGATTCCCATTTCTAACATTGTTGGGTAGCGGTGAGGATCTGGACTTGCATTTGTGTCTTACATACAGTGATTGGTGTACACTACTAGTATAGTGCAGACCATTACGTAACCACATACTGATTTTTTTTCTGTTTTCTGGTGTCCACCTGGAAGTATTTTTGATACTGAGACTCTGGTTAGTTGTTGCACCTGTTAAGTCTTGAGAAAATGGAACCTGACTTCTGGTACATGTTCATCTATATAATGAGGGAGCTACGTGTGTTCTGCAAGGAAAGGGGGTTGCCTGTGAAGAGAAGGTCCAGGGAGGATCTAGAGGCAGCCCAATTTCAGTATGAGCTACCCCACTGGGGGCCAACACTACCAGTAGAGTCTGAGGAGCCAGACTTCCCTGAAAGTGAGGGAGAAACAGAAAAAGATGGCTGGCTTCTAGCTTGTGAGCAGATGCTGAGAGAGCTTGATGAGGAGCTCAAGAGGGCTGTAACCAAGAGGGCCTTAGCCCATAAAAAAGAAATGTGTGTAGCTCAGGAAGTGAGCTTGGCTGGGCTGGAGGTGGAGTCCAGCTCAGATGGTGGCAGCAAAAAGGTGTTGTTTAGTGCTGAGGGAACAGTACACCCACCCAGAGAAGTGGCACCTGACTTGAAGGAGGGGGTTGACACACACTAGGGGGTTCAGGTTTATGATGTAGCTCCAGTGGTGCGCAGTGTCCCTGAAGTGGATTGGGGAACTGACACAGGGGATCATATTCCTAGTGGTGGGAGAAACACTCTACTGACTCTAGATGAGAGATGCAGGGAGAGGGGTTCCCCCATGGTAGAAGTCCTGGCATGTGATAATGGAGACTGCCCAGAAGGGTGTGGGTTTAGTGACAGAGACAGTCAGACACTGTCTTGCCAATTTCAGGAGAGTGATGTGGGGTACTTGTACGAGGCACTGATTGGTAAGGCAAAGGGTAGCTTGGTTAACATCTGTGTGGGGCTGTGTGATTCAATTAGTGGAGAGCATATTTTAAGTCCCTGTTTTCCAGAACTATGCCAACACCTGGTGGAGTGTGAGTTCTCTGACCCCAGGGAGCTCACACTGGAGGCAGACCTTTTGGTGGGTTCCAGAGGGTCTGAAGAAGCATCTGGGGGTGATCCTAAAGGAGGTGGCTCATGTTTTCCCCAACCAAGTGAGGTAGGGGAAGGTTGTGGTGGCCCAGATAGGTCCCAGAGTAATGGGAGGGGGGTAGGGCCCAATGTCCTGTCTCAGAGGAGAAAGAGTGGGAGGGGGCTGTGTCCCCAGGTCCCCAAAACCCAGTCTCAAGGCCTGGTTGGTTCCATGAGGGAACACCAGGAGGGGGCCTGGTCTGTACCGGGGAGCCATCCCCTGAGGGGGATCCCAAGGTGTCAGTTGAGCTGGGGGAGACTGCTGTAACTAGCATTCCACCAGCTCTGGTGTCTGGCAGCACCTCTCCAGTTGGGAGAGGGCATGAGTCCAGAGAGAGGGGTGAGAGGGGGACGCAGTCCCCAGTGGAAGGACCAGTGGGTCAGGGGTTGCCAGCTCTGAGGTCAGAGCACCCCAGGACTGACCCTGGTGAGGCCACTTCTGGCCTGGGGGGTCTTCATGCTCTGTCAGTTGGACAGGAGGCTGGAGTTCTGCTCCATGCAGACTCTTGCACAAATCCAGAGGAGTGTGTTTCCCTTGGGGGTGGTTGGTGTACTCCCCCATAAGTCTTGGGTTGCCAGGCACAGGTACAGCCTAAGGGTACAGACCCTGGGTTGGAGGGCCAGGTTCAGGGTGTCCCCCTGACCTGGAGGAAGGGGCGACTGCTAACAGTGCCCCTACTGGTTGTCTTCTGGGGGCACCACTACAGGTGGGAGGGTGCAGGGCCCCAGTTAGGGGTGCAGGGAGAGGGCAGCCTCACCCCTGACCCCTGCCCAGTCTAAGGGTACAGACCCTAAGCTGGGATCCCAGTTGCAGGAGAGAACCCCTGAACTGGTGTGCGAATTGTGCAGGACACCTGCCACAGGTGCCTTGACAATTCTGGATCGGGGTACCGCTCCAGGTGGGAGGGTGCCGATCCCCAAGGAGGGGAACCGGGTATGGGAAAGCCCACCCCAGTCTCCTGTCCAGCCACCGGGTACAGGCCCGTGGCTGGTGGGTCAGTGTCAGGATGCCATCCCTGACCTGACAGGAAGGAGAGTGGACAAAGGGTGCCAGGCACCTGGGGCTACTGCCCCCCACTCTTTGACACCACAGAGGTTAGAGAGCCCTGAGAGGCATAAGGCCTGGGTCTCATCACTGACAACTGTCAGTAGCCACTATGGCTTGCTGTCCTGGTGGACAGAGTGGCCCCTGAGGGGGGGACAGGAGTCACACCCCAGGGGTGGACTGGGCCACACCACTGTGCTGGCCATGTGGGTACTGTCTGCCTGTTGGTGAGCAAGCTAAGGTTAGGTGCTGTACAGATGGTGTCCACAGGTGAGGAGAAGGGTTTCCCATGGGTTAACTTAGTAGGCCCTGAGAGTATGGACAGAGGGATCCAACTGGGTTCAGAAAGGCGTAGAACCAGAACGTGCCCCAACTGTTGTGGGCCAGGTCTAGGTTATATCACCTCAACCAGGAAAGCCCATCAAGGGATTGATTAGTCTACCCTGGCTTTAGGCTGGAAGGGGATTGTGTTAGACCTGGATTTTGCAGCACGTTTATCTCTAGATTTTTTGCTTTGTGATCTTCTGTTTCTGCCCTGTTTTTGTTGGTTTTAAGAGGAACCTTTGCCAAGGAGAAGAGCTGGAGAAGCTGAGGAGGAATACTGTCCCTATGCTGTCTTGCTGTCTGGGGTTGGCATGCAGTGGCTACTTGCTGCCAAGGAAAGGAGAAGGACTTTGCTGTTTGCTATGTCCCCTGCTTGAGGAAGATCTCCAAGGGCTTGAAATAGAGCTTGCCTCCTGTTCTGAAGTCTCAGGGACACAAAGACTTCATTTCTTCTGTATTTCTGCATCTTGAACTGCTGTTTCAGCTGCCACAGAAGGAAACTGCAACACTGACGCCGGCAAGCGACACCGTAACCTGCACCAAAGCCATGGGCACCGCTCATGAAGAGCACGATGCACCGCCCCGACTTGCACCGTAGGCCCAGTGCCTGCTGACGCCGTGTCGCATCGACTCCGAAGCTGTCACCGAGGCCGCTGCCTGCACCGGAGCCGAGGACACCACTCGTGACGTCCACGACGCACCATCCCGACTCGCACCGCAGCCCTGACTTCACCAACGCTGGTGTTTCATCAACGCGGAGCCGATACTCGACGTGGGCGACTCCCGAATGCATCGACACCGCACCATCGTAAGGAACCGACGCCTTGCCGCCACCTTGACGTCACCTCACCGACACAGTAAGGAACCGATGCCTCACCTCCCATGCATTGCAGTAAGGAACCAAGGCTTCACCTCCCCTGGGGTCGTAAGGAACCGACGCCGCCCGACGCCAACAAAGCATCACCTCCCCGACGCCGTGCACCGTCTTTGCTTTCATCGTTTCCAAGGTACTGTTCTTTGAGGGTCTGCGTGACTCCGCGCCTGACGCCACGCACATCGCGGTCGGTGCCGTACTTTGGGATTTTCATCTGTCACGACATCATAATAACTCCAGGTGGAGTTATTTGTTGCTACAAACTTTATTTGAGTGAATAACCTATTTTTAACAATATCTTGATAACTGTATTGTGGACTTTTGTCGTTTTGGGTCTTGTTTGGTTTAGATAAAGATTACTTATTTTTCTAAACTGGTCTGGTGTCCATTTGTACTGTTTTCACTGTATTACTGTATGTGTTCACAAATGCTTTACACACTGCCTCTGAGATAAGCCTGTCTGCTCCTGCCAAGCTACCAAGGGGATGAGCAGGGGTTATTTTAGAAGTGTATCCCCCTTACCCTGACTAGGAAGAAGGGCCCCTACTTGGACAAAGGTACCTACCTCTGCCAACTAGAGACCCCCATTTCTAACAATGGAGAAATAATTTGATTTATGTTGTGCACTATAAATAATCAGTAGTAATAAAAAGACAAGGATTGGCAAAGCCAATGGTCTCATTTTACCAATGCTTAACATTTGCCACCACTGTCTTTGCCAGTGCTTGATAAATCGCACCAGCAATGGCATACCCAATAGCGGAAGCTTGCCAACTTGGAAGGGTATGGGAGTGTCCTCAAAATGGACGCAGACCGCAGTCTACTACTGTGAGGAATTCCCACTTACTAGTTTTGCAAAATAGTGGGCACAGCTGGCTTGCTAACTATAGGCTAAGCATTGAAAAGAAAGCAATTGTGGAGCAGTTCCACTCGGGTAGAAGCTATTTCCTGTCAAGTGACCCCACTGCTGCGTGTCAACTGCTTACAGGAGCAAGATATAAAGCATTTCACTTTCCTAGCCTTGTGCAGCCACAGGAGAGGGTGTCTGTGTTGTGACTTAAAGTGTGTCTTACTGTACTGTAGGTGTGTCACAGTGCCTAGCGAAGAGGCAGAGTTTATAAGAAATGGCACTAACGCACAGAGAAATCATCTTTGGTGAGAAAATATCAAAGTCCACCAAACAACCTGGTCCGAAGCCATAAGCATCCCAGGCTGTTTGCAAAGTGCAGTCCTATAGAGCCGCGCGCCATTAGCATAACAAAATACCGCGCGCTTAAATCAAACCCATTAATGATGTCGCCTGTGAATGGAGTCACTGAAGACAGTTTATTATTTCAGCCTTCGCTATACACTGGCTTATTTGGGGTTAGTAATGTGTGCAGCTGCTCTGAGGCTCTGCCAGCCCCTCCAAGTGCAGAGTGAATTCTCAAATACTTCCCCAGCATTTAAAGCAGGCCAGGGCTTTGACTGCTTAAAGCGGAACCATTCCTGGCATAAGTGCAGTGTTGACACTGATCCTTTCAAAAGAAATGACTCGAGTTCTACCTCTTTTTATCACTAAGAGAAAAAGTGAAGACTTGATACGAGCGATGATTTGCATCTAGATGAACCATGTGCAGAAAGCAACTTGATCACAAGCGTGTTGTTGAAAAACAAAAGTATAAATCACAGGTTTTGAGAAATTACCACAGCATTCAAACCTGATGGAGATTCCTGCTGACCAGTTACAGATGGATTTTAGGGCCAGATGCAGTGGCATCTCCTCCCTTAAGGCGGGAGAGCGTCGCCCCACTGAACAAAAGGAAAAATAAAATGATAACTACTGTTATCATTTTAGTTTTCATATTTCATCAGCGGCTCTCGGGGCGGGCGGGGCTGGCCAGAGCAGGGGGAGGAGTGGTTTACACTCCCTAAGTGCGCACGACTTATTGGCTGGCCCTCTCGGGCTGGCAAAACAGTCCTGCGCACTTTGCATCTTGCCCACCGGGCTGCATACACAGTCTGGTGAGGAATATGCAAAGCCCCTCATGCCCTGTCTGAGCTCCAAACCACGGCGCTCAGATCAATCACAATGCTGCATTGCAGCCTTGTGATTGGCTCAGGGGAGCTTGGGAGCCCGGGTGTTTCCTGCTGCCGGCCGGCACTGCAGGAAGAGAAGGAAGATGAGGGAGGACGGAGGACAGGCCTTTTTTAATTTTTTCGTCATCTCTCCCTCCTCCCCACCCCCCACCTGCCCCACCACTGGGTCCGGTAGCAGCTGCTACTGGCCAGACGTGGTTGTAAAATACTGGTCGAAATTTGTGACCAGTATGGTACTTGGCGAACCAATCTATGTACTAACAGTAATATATAGATAATCTGAGCACACTATAGTTGAAAAAAGGCAAATGTTCCATCCAATAGCTGATACAGTAAAGTCCACTTTAATCCAATTCATCAGTTCAAGCCAAAGGAAATGTTGTTCATAAGTCTTCACATAAAATCAGTAGTAAAATTCACACAGTTAGTAAGAAATAGTCCAGCCGTAGTAGAATTTACACAGCCAATGTGAAATAGTTCAGCCAACACGTGTTTCGTGGATAGGCATGTAATAACGTAGAGCCTTCACATAAGATGTGAGATGATTAGTGGGGGAGATACTGGGGCTGAAGATAAAGATTCCAGCTGATATCTCCTCCCAATTGTCGAAGATCACACGTTTTCAGTCCCAGAAGTGGGAATAACATGCTGGGCACATTCACTGGGTCCTACATGTGGTTTGCAATTGTTTGTTTTTTTTCGGCTGCATTCCCGCACCTAGTAAAATTTGTATTTGGGCGCAGTAGTATATTCCCCACCACAGAGAAGGCTGTGGTGTTAGCTCAAAATGGGCCTCTATGTGTATTTCTCTGATCTATGTCTTTTTGTGGTAGACAGTGCTGTTGTGCTAGGGCAAAAATCAATGTTTGAACAAATAAAAGCACCATTTTTTTTATACACAATAGCACGCTTTTGTCTCGATTAGTACTATTTACCCAGTCTAGGATGCAATATTTATTATACCCAATAAATATTGACACTGTAAGGTACGGAATTTATTGGGTGCGTTAAATAGTACCTGTTCTAAGTTTTGCCCAAAAATTGTGACATAATATGGAGTTTTTATTGTTTACTGCACCAAAATCTGCATGCCCTGGTATTAACTGGACCGTTTTCCCCCAGTAAATTTGCACAGGCTTGACCTGCTGAAATGTATTGAGAAGGTTCGGACTTTATCATACGCGGTCATTACCGTCTGAGGTAAACTTCACACATTAGCTAATAATGAAACTTACACAAACTGTTGTTGGCACAACTATTGTAAAAATCCGAGACAACCATAATGGAGGCCTTTGTAGATAACATAGAGCATAGCAACACTCACGATAGGTAATGGTAAATAGCACATCTTTACAAATTAGCACCATTTTAGTAGTTTATGTAATCCAACTCTGTTATTTTGGTTTATCTTTCTTTTCTTTACATTTTTCTACTCCTGGGCCTAATTATCTGCGTGTGCCATCTGTTCCTATGCCAGCCTACCTGTGCAAATTGCTATTTTCACCATACAAGCTTTTGGGAGCAGTTGTTCCATACAGTGCCGCATGGTCTGTGAGAGAAGCATTCGTTCGAACGTTTATTGGTGCAATATAATGCTACATTGCTACCGCCCTATAGGCCACATTCCATGCCCCACCAAAGAAAGTTAAAAATGGAATCTTTTGTTGGAATTTTTATAGGGCTCCTGGACTCCACACGAGCACTGCAATATTAAGTCTTGCCACGGCTAGGCATCTCCCGTGTCAGCTGGCTGCAATGTCTGCCTCCATACACATGCTAATTGGGCCAGCTATTGTTGGCAGCTTGGAAATCTCACGCGGGCTTTACAGGGCTGAAGCGGACAGCCTTTGAATGCGCAGGGCAGCCTGAATTACAAGTTGGCTGCTGATTATTAATGGCACAGGCCTGAATGAAATCCAATACTCATGGATTTAAATGGAAAAGAAATTAAAATATGGGCCTAAATTGCTCTCCTAGCCTTGAAACACATCTGTAGTCTTAATACAGTCACGGAGGACAAAAATCACGATAAATATGAACAGACTGACAGCCCCCGAAGCCCCCCAAAACACTTTAGAGATGAGCGAAGATTGTAATGAATGCCAAGATTTTTCATTTTGCTTTTTTGCTCAATGTGAAAACTATTATCAAGCTTTGTATAAAACGCCTTCCAAAATATTTAAGGAGTTTCAATGAAAATCTCGTAAAATATTCAAACTCTGGGGCCCCACACAGTCAACTTGTATTCGTGTGTCAATTGAGTTGATGTAGTTAGGTTGATATTTGAAGATTTACAGCACTAGTGAACCTGATTCTTTCTGTCATCCTCGATTTTTTCAATGATGTGTGTAGTGGACATTATGAGTTAGTTTCGTTTATTTTGGACTTGTATAACCCAGTCAAGCACACAAGGATGTATTGCCTTGGGCATGCTTGCAGCACCACGATAGTTAGAACATCACACTTTGGCCTGCTTACAAACTGTGCGGAGTGGGATTTCAATGTTGAATTGTGCTCTCCACAATTTTTAGGGTTCCGGTCTCCCTGCGCCCAAATGTGCCGGGTGCACCCAGATTTACTGGGTGCAGGAACAAAAGACCTAATTTTGCCGGCTGGAACACTGACCATGTAAAATCACCATGGGATATGTCTGCATTACAGCCCAAACGACTTCCATGGCCCCATCCAACCCTCAGACACCGCATAGGAGGAACATGGAATAAGTTGCCAGCCCCCATTCTCCCCTTCTCACCCTCCCCACCTCATTCCTCAACTCTGTGCCTTCCATCGGCCCACCACACATTGACCACCCGCTAAGGGCATGTGGCAAATGTGTGCATTAAACCCCATGGAAAAGGAATACTGTTCTAAAAATTGGCCAGTAAATCGGGGTTCACATAGTTATTCCCTATTCTACTGGTCTGAGCTCATAAATGCATGCGGTACAGGTGGGGTGCTACTGCAAGGTAGCATTAATTACAAGTGTGGAATTTGCACCCTGCCAGCTCCATGCAAATTATTAATCAAGACCTTTGCTAGATTTAGCAATTTGTTTTTTTGTGCACAGTCTCTCTAGGCATTTAGCTTTTTATGGTACTTTTTTGCTGGTGTGATGACGCTGCTCACTGTGACACTGCCATTCAGTGTCAGAGTGCATGTTCTATGCCCCTAATCCTGTACATTTGAATGGGTTACACCCAATTGCTTTTTAAACTTTCCAATAAGGCCATAGAAAGATTGTGCGGGAAGTTGACCAGTGGCATGAGAAATAATCTTGCATGTGGGCTGCAAATGTGTATTTACACCAACACATATATTACTAAAGTGTATGGCTTCAGAGAATACCCTAAACCACCACAATGACACCTGACAAAGAAAAATTGCTTGCGAAGTGGAACCCAACTTTAATATATTCATTACTTTAACCCAAAGTGCCCCCATCGGTATTGGGGCATAATGTGTACAAGTAGGACATATTAAATACTAAAGAAAATAATTTTCCCACAGTGAAAAGTTGGCAAAAACTATTTGTCACTGTGCAGGCCAAACTACATTTTCCATGAACAAGCCTGTTTGTGAATAAAAATTGATTTTCATAATTTATCCTGGAGAAATAGTAATGAAAAAATTCAAAGTTATATTTCACTTGTTACAAATCTAGTCAATGATGAAAGTAGACATAATGGATAGTAGAAACTTTTTAATGTTTTTGGTGGGCATGGGACTAAGGGTCAGCTGGCAGGCCTAAGGGCTTTCACCAGGTCATGGAATTCTTGGAAGGACAGTTGCTTGAAGGAATTCAATATTGTGGACGTTCTCCTTGGCATGATTCTTTTGTAGTTTGGCTTGATGGCAACTTGTCTTGTTTCAGAGCCAAAGAGCTAATGTTTTGACTTTGATGACGAAGTGATCTGCATATATCTTTTGTTTTAATGCGTAGTAACAGCGGTTCTTTTTGGAGTGTGTAATTCTGATTTTGTGGAGTTCATTTACTTTTGAGTAGTGTAATGTTTGAATAGTGACATCATTTTGCTTTTTTGATACTGGTATTATAAATGTTGTTGTGATTTTGGAGGGGATTTTTGTTTAGTAAACTTTTGGATTTGTACCATTGGCATTTCAGAGTGCATAGCTGGGGTTTTTCTTCTTGATTTTGCAGTTCATTGATGGTGTCAAATGCCTGTGTTATCCAATCACAATTTTTCCACAACAGTTTTTTGTTCAGGGTTTGGAATTGCTCTCAGGTGACCTTCCAGTACTTGAATGTTGAGTTTTTCCCATTGCATGTAGATTGTTGAGAGTGAAGGAGGCTTGCCCCATGTATTTTATGGAATCACATGAATGAAACGAATGAAGTGGTGACCGCTGCATGGAACAGAGGTCAGTGTCAATCTCTTTGATTTTGATACATTGTGGATTGCTGAACACAATGCCCAATGTATGTTTTGCAATGGGTACTGATTCGTAGCCCGGTAGGCAAGTCTTCGATTTTGGTGGTTGATTCCATGAATATCATTGCTAAGCCTATTCCAGATTTGCCTTGTTGACTCTGTGTATGGCTTTGATACTCTGGTTGGATTGTCCCATGGAATACTTGCGCCATGTCATTTCCCAAACATGTTACAGAAACAAAAAATAGGTCTGTTTGGTAGTCAGGAATTAGGTCAAATATATTTTATCTGTTCTTACACATTGATCATGCCTTAAGCATCAGACAGTTTATATAGAAAAGATGTTGTGTGGAGAAACAAGAGTGACAGGTGCAGGAGGTGTTTGAGGTATGATTTGAGTTTGGTGCAGTTGGGAAGTGAGGTAGCTGGGTAGGTTGAAGAGTGCAAAGTGTGCTGGAATGGGCGATATCTGCCTAAATTAATGATGCAGAGGCTATGTTTGTAGTGCAATCCATTTGACTAAGGAGTCACTTTCCTGGACAAAGATTATTAGAGTAGTTTAAAAGGATTAGTTTGGTGAGGTGATTGTGGTGATTGTGGTGTATCTGGGAGATGAGTGTAAGTGCGTCTGAGATGGTTGTTTTGTGAAATGTGCGTGTGATGAAACAAGAGAATCTTTTGCAGCGCCTAAGATGCTTCTTGTCCTTTTTGTGTCTTCAGCTTGTGGATTAATTGTGTGTTACTGCTGGTGGGAGTGGGTTGGGAATTAGCCTGAGTGAAATGAATGTTGCTATTGATGTTAGTCATGTGTTAGATTCTTCATTGCATAATGGTGTTAAAGAGGGTGAAGAGGTAAGATGTTGGTGTGTGCAGTACATGATAGGTGGCATGATATTAAGCAGTTATTGTTCCATATTGAGGTGGCTGTACTAGACCAGGCAACAGATGTAGTGGGTTTGAATTGGATGCATATGAATTGGTAGGCTTGCTAATGAGTAGTTATAGGTTGCTGGTTAACGTATGGGCAAGTTCAATTTTTAAAGTGGAAAGTATGGGAGATTCCTTTTCTAGAGAAGGGAAAGCAGTAGGCAGAGTTTGTAGAGATGGGAATGAGAGATTTGGTATCTGAGATGGAAGTGGATGGATTGTGGTGTGGGGTTGAGAGTAGGGAAGAAGTGCGGTCTGTATTCTTTGGGCAGACTCGAGAGGGAGCACAGTGTCTTGATTGGACAGTTAAGTGAAATATTTTGTTTTTCCAGCATTCAATTTCTCTTGAAAATTATGAAAGTTTTGAGTGATTATTGTAAAGTTGATTGCAGCATTTTGCATAAAGGATGCATACACAACTGTGTGACCTATCCAACATTTTAACTCTAAAGTCCTTCCTCTCTAACCTAGAAAAGTGGATGCAATCACTCTCACTTAAACTGAACCCTCAAAATACCAAATTCTTTCTCCTACCCAATTCTCGACTAAAAAACCTCTCCCTCTCCAGAATTTGCTGGCAGCTCTTCATCCTTTAGGGATCTACCCATTCCTTGCTCCATGTGAAGAGTCAACTGGCTACATGTTTGACAGGAACATCACTCTAAGATGACCACAATGCTAAGTCAACTAAATCAACATCCTATCAACTCCACCCACTCAGAAAACTAAAACATACTATCCTCCTACAGACTCTAGATTTGCTATGCAGGCTCAGATACTTACTCATCTAGATGGAGGAAATGGCATCCTAGTAGAACTTGTAAAATCTAACACTGCACTTCTTTGAACCTAATTACACGAGGCTGCTCGCCTAGTTACAGAAAAGAAAAAACCTGATCATATTTCCCCCTTCCTAAAGCGTCTTCAGGCGCTACCTCTTGAAGAAGAAGCTAACTTCAGGATTGTGTGCATCACACACAAAGCAACCCACACCGTCCTGTCCTCCCTATCTGAACAATGAACAGAAACTCATGGACAGTCAATGAAAAATGAGAGGTAGAGAGAGATGGAGAGGGAGCGAGACAGAGATTATCTGAGTCATGAAATCCCAAAGCCAAAAAAAAACAAAAACAAAAAATGCATTCCCATGCCTAGCTCCTGCAGTGCGGAACTCTATTCTGGACTACTTATAACTAAATCCTACCACCTTCTTTTTTAGTAAATAACACACTTTTCAGGCTATACTTCACCGAAATACTCAATTATGCCTCGCAGTTTCTTTTGTGACCATTCAGAGTTCATGTGTTACTTGTAAATAAATAAATACAATATATCAAAATGATCATTCTGAAGGCACTCACCATCAGGGGTTTGAATGAACCCAGAGCTGCACAGGGCACCGTGTGTGTGTTTTGGGTATTGCCTTCAAAAAGTACCTCACATAGATGGAACAAAAAATGAGAGAAACAGTGACAGAATACTGGGTTACTGAGTGCAAACTCTTAGATCCTCATCTTACATCAAGGTACCGATAGATTATTTTCCTGATAAAAGGCAACTTAATGTGCAGTTATTGCAAGATATGTAAATTTCTTGAAAGGTGGTTGAAATGTATAAATGCCTATTTACTGAACTTACAGGCACTCTCCCAAAGAGAAGAACACACAAAGGGTACACTAGTGCTTGTAGCCTCATCCCAGGCACCTGTGGGATCCATAATAACTGTGCCTTCTCATCTCCATTCAGAGAATTGAATAACTTTATTCGATTTTTCAAGAAAATGATAAACACACACAATATAAAAAATAATAAAAACGCCTAGCAGCAAGATACAAAACTTCAGATGCATAAAAAACCATCTAAAAAACCACAAAACACATTAATAAAAACATTAGAAGTCAGCTGAAGAGTAAATAACTGACTAATTAAACACAGCATAAAACACCAAAAGTCAATGGAAATTATAGCCCCTGAATGACCCCAGATAAAAAACGAGTCAGATAAAAGCAAATGGTGGGGGATTTTAGCAACTGCAAGAGAAGAAAGGCAGGCCTCACTTGTGTAAAATTCATGGATAGGAGGAGTGGGTGAATAAATCTATTCCTAAAATGGCTAAAAATAATTGGACAGACCATGACGATATGAAATGTGTCAGGAATGGAGATGTTGTTGCAAATATAGGCTGAAACTTCACACCAAGATTCTTAGGGCAACAAGAGTTGATGAAAAATATTAAATCTAAATTAAGATAATACTCTGCTATGGAAATTAGACATCTCCAAAGCCAAATATGGTTCCCCTCCAGGAACTGATGTTATCATTACAAAATGATGAACAGAGCGCTTCAAGAAGGCCCTAGCCTCTCGATCTGCAGTCACTGTGTCATAAAAGGCCTGTTTGATCCACTGAATGTCCCTCCTAACTATAACGTCCGGGTGCGTAAACAACACAGGGCGACCGAATGACTTAAACACCTGCCTAACATAGGGAAACCAGGGGATGCTCAACCTACCATCCAGGGCCAAACAGTCTCGTATAGTGATCCTATTAAGAGATAGGTACTCCATGACCCAAATAGACAGCGAGAATAGCAAAG
Source organism: Calotriton arnoldi (assembly GCA_963921515.1). Lineage (NCBI taxonomy): Eukaryota > Metazoa > Chordata > Amphibia > Caudata > Salamandridae > Calotriton > Calotriton arnoldi. Next base: position 920,760 of record CAWUFW010007403.1, read on the forward strand.
CGCAAAATCCAATCAAGTCTGAAATACACCCCATGTCCACTTCCTCATGCAGAATTTCTGAAGCAGTGCTAGCTGGTACTTTAAGCAGGCTTCTCAAAAATGAATTTTCAACCACTCGAAGCTGGGATGCAGGAACATGGCCCCAAATTTCACAACCATAACATGCCAACCACACACTCTTGCCCCTAAAGAATTTAATCATCGCCTCAACGTTGGTCGACCCAAACGTTTAGCCAAAATGCCAACCCGACTAACCACCACTTTAAATCTGGAAGAATTTTTCTTCAAAAGGGGCTGCCAGGAAAGACGGGAATCCAGAAGTATCCCCAGGTAAGAAAAATTATCAACCCTGGTGCTAAGATGGCCCTACACTGTAAAATGTCTGTTTCTGGTGTTCCTAGGGCCCACCACCATAATGTGTGACTTGGCGTAATTGGTCGTGAGGTCAAGGCCATCCATGAATGCAGTGCTTTAAATGGGAAAAAATAAGTGCAGGTACTCATTAAATTGAGCTAGGGGCGTTGCTAGTAGACGGGGTTAGAGGCGGAGTGAGACATGATGATACAAAAACACTTCTATTGAGTATCCATTTGGCCTTTCATTGCCCTGGATAGGGGTCTCAAACTTTCCATATGTGTAGATTAACAGCTGAAACCCTGAATGAGCCAAGCCATCAACAGTACTTTTAGCACTTTAAGGCTAATAATCAGTGTGCTGTAAGAGGAGAGAGACTCTGGCACCTACACTGGTTGCGGGACAGAACAAAACATGTGAGAAATGTATCAATCTAAACAAAACGTGTTAACTCGTTACACAAAATGAAGGCCAAACACCAAATGTTCATGTTTCCTTGGTTTTAAAAAAAATATTTGCAGCTTCTTCATTTCATAATATTTCTAATGTTCCTACTTGCTAGCATTTGGCGCAATCCTTAAATATTCAAGAGTGCACACACACAAACAAGCATTACATGCATTTCTTTTCAAATACCTCCTGATTCTGTTCCTCTCTAACATACACCCTCTGTTTTCACATCTCTAACCTCGAACTCCCTCCCGCACTCACTTCTGTCTCATTTGTAGCTAATTCTGTCCAACTCTTTACCCCAATTGTATCCTATCACTCTCTCTACCATCACTCCTTCTATTTCTAATCTGCCATCTCCGCGCCTCTCTACCTCTTTTCATAGCTGTCTGGATCTCTTCCTTATCTCTATCTGCGCTTAGCCCTTCTCCCTCTCTAGCTTTTCCTACTTTAAACTCACTGCTCCTTCCCCTCACTCTTCACCTTCACTCAGCCCCATTTTCCCTCCTCTCCCCTCGGCAGAAGGCCCCACGGCTGGAGAGCTTGCAGTGGCAGACAGCACTGCAGGGTCCCGAGCACGTGCAGAGTCCAGCAGGGTAGAGATCAGGGGAAGAACAATACTGGACTCCAGTAGGAAGATCGATTGACCTCCACACACCTCACCTGGGCAACAGGGAGGCTGCTTAGGCCATCTTCACCACCATCATTGACTCAATGTCCCAGCAGGCGGGTGGGGTGGGGGGTCAATTCGCAGGGGCAAGTGAGTCTGGAGAAAGACAGTCAGACCCCAGTGGGAGGCCAAGGGGTGAAAATGGCCCTCTGTACCTGTGTTCCTCCAGCATCGACGCCTGGCATGGGGGTGGTGAGGACAAAGAGAGCTTCCATCTGGGTAGGAAGGGAGCAGAGGCCCTCTTGTCCCTACGGCAGGCCTCCCAATAGGACGTTGAGGCCCCATCGGGCAGCTTGCCACAGCTGCATAATACAGACAGGCGGCAATGGCCAACATGCTGCCAAAGAAACGGCACACAGCTGGCCCTCGGGCACCAGTCTAGTGCCCACCTTATCAATCCAACCCTGAGTACCAGTACTCTCCTTGACAGTGGAGAAGTGCCGGTACTCGGCCCGGTAAATTTAAGAAGTGCCGGAACTCAGTACCAGTGAGTACCAGCCCATTTAAAGCACTGCGTTTATGTGACAAAAAGATCTAACAAACGCTGGAGGCCTTTGGCTGTACGGGCCATTAGGACGGCGTTGTCTGCATATAAAAGAACAGGCAGATGACACCTACCCACAGTTGGCTCATCAACTCCCTAATCCAACAGGGCCAGATCCAAGCAGTTGATATACAAAGCAAAGAGGAAAGGTGTCAAGATGCATCCCTGACACACCCCTCTCTTCAACTCCAGGGGCAGGGTACATTTCCCTTCTGACCCATATCTAACGGAGGCAGATAATCCCTCATGGATAAAAAACAAGAAGGAAAGCAGGGGTGGATCGACCCCCATGGACCCAAGCGCAGCCCAGAGCTTAGAACTATTGACTCTGTCACAGGCCAAGCTTAGGTCCATGAAGGCAAATGGACTGCCCCCTCCTATGCCCTAGTGTAGTTGGTGATCAACAGATGCAAATCTAGTGTCTGGTCCACTGTGCCTCTCCCTGCCCTAAATCCATATTGGACTTTGGGGAGAGAATGTTCTTATCAGATACCCAAGTGGACAAGCGGTCCAGCAGGAGCTTTCCTAGAACTTTAACCTCGCTAGCCACCAATGAAATGGGGCGATAGCAAGCGGGGTCATCTCTATTACCCCTTTTAAAAATCGGAACAATAACAGAATATTTCCAGCTAGCGGGGATCCCCCCCCTAAAGCTGCATTGAAGTGGTGAGTCAGCAGGCGGGCCTAAAGCTCCACCTGTGTCTTAAATGAGTCATCCGGGATGCCGTCTAACCCTGGGGCCTTGCCCTCTCACAGGGACAGGATAGCATTTTTACTTCCTCAAGATGCAGGCAAAGGCCGGCAATCTCTAGGCACATCCTGATGACCAGATTCTAATTCATAGATTGCCCCAAAGTGTTCCGACCATGTTTGAGGGGAAATAGTCAGAGCCTGCCCACTCACCGTGTCAGAAAAGAAAATAGGGTGATTGACAACCCTCCAAAACTCTGTGGTCTTACGCAGGGCACAAGCCTCCAATAAATTGTCCTACAACTCCCCCTTTAGAGACTTCTTCCTCTCACAACGGGCAGCATGATATGCAGCCCTGGCCCTCTTAATTTCCTCCCCATCACATGGTTGCCCATGCAGTGCGGTCATAAGGCAACTGTGAGCCTTGGAACAAGCCCTATTAAACCATTTAGTCAGTGGTTCTGGGTTAGCTTTTGCGGGGGCTGTAAGGGCAATTTTAATATGCTCAGCGATGTTATTAAAAGCTTTCAAAATATGAGCTGGTGAGGCCCCCTCATCCAGACAGATGCTAACATCCTGACCACAGGAAGAGAGCAAGGAAAGATAAAAATCATAGGGAACCACCTTTGCCCACTTGAGTCTTAGACCCTGCGCTACTGGATAAAATGGTTCTTGGAAGGGAACAACCAACCCTGCCTTGTCAGAAGGCCAACTAAATGTAGCCAATAAAGGGTTATGGCCACTTAAGATATGCCAAAAGATTTTAAAGTCGACTAAGGAACTGAATAGTCAACTCGAGACAAATATATAATCAATTATAGTAGAACGAATACCAGACCCTTTGAACACTGGGGCCTGCACAGATGAGCAGGTATGTTATGTTATGTTATGGTGACTTGTAGAGCGCACGGCTGCCCCAGCATAGGGGCGTCCCGGCGCTGAAAACAGAAAACTGCAAAGCTGGTAGCAGAACAAGACAGCTTATAACGGAGGGAAGAGGAATGTTTTCACAGCTTTACAGAAAGGCAGGTAGGACTTTATACTGCGAATAGAAATGGGAGGCGCATTCCAGCGCTTTGAGGCCAACACACGGAAGGAGCGCCCTCCAGCACGAGCCCTCCTCACCCTGGGGACAGCCACAAGATTCTGTCCCATGGAACGAAGTTGGCAGGAGGGAGTATAGAAGGTATGAAGATTGGTCAGGATACATGGAGATGAAAAATTAAGGATTTTAAAAGTAATGCAGGGGCGTGGCCAACCAACATGGCCGATTGGACGTGAATCAGATCGGCTCCTTCCCAGGCCATGCTGAAAATCATGAACTAAGGCGTCTTACCGGCCTCCAGAACACTGCCCAGAGATGCCCAGGAGGGGCTGACGACGGAGAGGCGGCCCGCCGAGCGAGGAGCCCCGGAGTGTGTGCAGGAGAGGCTCCAGCGCGAGGAAAGCAGCATAGGCGCAAGATAGAAAATGGCAGCCGCCCGGGTGCTGGCTTCTAGAGCGCGGAGGCTCTGAGTCCTGGCATTCCCCCACACCGAAGGTGCCCCGAGGTCTTTGGAGGGAAGTCGCGCAGAGGAGCACACCTGGTTGCTGCAGCCCCCCTGCTGTTGTTGATGTGGTCGGCGTGAGACGGAGGGCGTATCGGGGCCATTCCGGTCCGGGTGAGGCGCCACTCAAAATGGCGGGCTGCCGGTCTGTGGGGGCTACGGTCTGCAAGAGCAGGGGACCTTGATCCTGGCGGCCTGCCTCCGTCGGAGAACACCGCACCTCCTGCCCGGAGCTTGGAAGGGGGAAGAGAGGTTGATTGCTGTCGTTGGCTCATCCCTGCAAGCCCTACCACCCGTGACCGGCCGAGAGATCTGTGGGTGCTTCTAGAGGTGCACATCCCTCCCCCTGGTTCGATCAAAGTCAGGTAACTCCCCAGCGAACGGGGAGGAGACGGAGGGGTCGGAGGCCCACGCGAATGAGAGTTGATGAGCGCAACCTGATCCTGACATGGCTGCTGTGACACTCCTCACCAACCTGCAGATGCCATGAGGCGCCTGAATCGAGTGGTGCTGGGACCGCGGGGGTGATCACCATAGAGTGCAAGTGTGCATATTGGACGGCACCAAGTGGGCGTCTGGCTGAATCTGCTGCCTCACGCTCGTCATCCCGGGGGGCGCCCAAATCGGAGGGGCCCAGACGTGCGCCTGGAGGAGAGGGCCCAAGAGCGGCGAAGTAAGCGGAGGGGGGCCCCAGAAGTGGATAGCTGCGGTGCACTGGTACCATCTACCTGAAGGGGCGGCCGAGCGCTGCCCGAGTGGGGGGTCCCCCTATGCCACCCAAGAAGACCCCCAATAACAAGGTCTCCAACTACTTCACGTCGGCCGGAGCAGGGGCGACGGACGGAGAAACGACGCCAAGACTGGCAAGTATGGCACTGACTTGTGACGACCTCATGGCTTCCTTTCGTGAGTTCAAGCAGGAGCTGCGATCAGACCTAAGGGCAGACATCAAGGCAGACATGGAAGCCTCCTTTGAAACTTTCCGCGCTGAAGTAAGAGAGAAACTGGTAGCGGTTCAAGCGGATGTCGACTCAGTGGGTACGGGTACCCTCGATCTGGAGGAGAAGCAACAGGAGGTGTCCGACAGGATTAAGTCCCTAGAAGACAGAGCCGCCGAAATGCGTGGTCAACTACGGGACTCACTACTCAAGTGCGAAGATTTGGAAAACCGCTCTCGCCGCGACAATGTAAGGGTCCGAGGCCTGATGGAGGACTGTGAGGGCCCGGACCTGGAGGCATTCATGGTGGGCCTCTTCTCCTCAGTCTTAGGGGAAGAAGGCCCTGAAGTCCGGTTGGAAAGAGTGCACAGAGTGGGTCCACGAGTGACGGGGGAGAAGCGGCGCCCAAGAGATGTCCTGGCAAAGTTCAGTTCCTTCAAGGTCAAAGAAATGGTCCTCCAGAGGGCAAGGGCTACCGACACGATCACCTTCCAGAACGCCACCTGCTCGCTGTACCAAGACGTAGCTCAGGCCACCCTCCAGCAATGCCAGCAGTTCCGTCCAATCACCGATCATTTGCGGGAGAAGAAGGTCAAGTACAGGTGGACATATCCCTTTGGGATCGCTTTCCAGTGGCACAACAAACAACACCACTGCGTGGAGCTTTCGGAGGCAGCTGATCTGCTGGGCTTGGAACTCTCCACAACCTCGTCGGACACGGTCGGGAAGGATCAACCAGAACGACGCAGGAGGGGTCAATGGCGGACGATGGGCGGGAGAAACGCGAAATCACCGGACTGAGGCCTCTGACCGGGGGGCCTCATGGGCCCTTCATTTTGCATCTTTAGATGAGCTCTCGCCCGGAGTGTCCTCTGACTGATCCCACCGCCAATTTGATGTGGTCATGCCCACCCTTCCCCCCCATACCCCCAAAGTGCACACCCGACCGAAGACTTGGAGAGATGGATGGGGCAGAAGACTTGCATCTGCCATATTTGGAGGGGGCTGGGGGGTTCAGGCGCTCCTGGTTGCCTTACTCTCAGGGCATGGCACGGTCATCACGAGAGAACTTTGTACCTGGGGCGAAGGGACAGGGGGACGTTTTCATCCACAAGGTGGTAAGAGGGCTCAGGATGGGGGTGATGGGAGGCCGAGATCTTGTAAGCTCCTAGCCGTCAGAGTTATAGCTGGGGGTCTTTAGCTAAGGTTATCCTCGGCAGCGGCCTAGTTTCCAATGTTACTTGTTAATCAGTTGGGGGAGAACACAGTTTTCTATGTTACGCATGCCTTATTCTTCGCTATGATAAGGGCTGGGGAATGGAAATGGTGATGCTCCTTGAGTGTTTTTTGGTACTGGGATTCCCCTCTAGGAGGGGATTCTACACACTCATCTTAAGTATTTGTTCGGGTTTTTTACTTTCGGTAGATGTCATGGTGCTCTTATTTTTTTTATTGTTGGTGGGCGGGGTGGAAGGGGGGGGGGTCAGACAGGAGAGTTTTAAGCGGAACCAATCGCCAAAGGGACGACAACCTCTTATGGGACTAAATGGCGGTTAGAATGCTGACATGGAACGCCCAGGACTAAATTCCCCTAACAAGCGCCAGCGCTTCTGGAAATACATGCTAGATCACAATGTCCAAATAGCGGCTCTACAGGAGACGCACCTCAAAAAGCCTGACAAGCACAGGCTACGCCACAAAGCTTATCCCCTCATATTCCGATCCTCACATTCCTCGAAACATAACGGGGTGGCACTGCTGTTTCATTCAGGGGTCCCCTTTCAGGCTCAGGACACCAAAACAGACAAAAGCGGGAGGTTTCTAATGGTTAAGGGGGAACTAAGAGGCCGCCAGTGTACGTTCGCTGTTCTTTATGCCCCTAACAGAGGTCAACAGGACTTCGTTCTTTCCTTCCTTCTGACGCTGGAGAGCTTTGCTCAGGGAGACATAATTCTCATGGGGGACTTCAATCTAGTCTGGGATCTTGACATGGACACAACACACTCACACAGGGCTCTGGGAGGGGTGTTTGGAAAGGCGCTGCGTTCACAGATCCAGCTAATGGGGTTAGTAGATATCTGGAGGGATACCAATCCTACGAAGCGAGATTACTCGTTCTTCTCTCATTCCCACAGGACATATTCCCGTATTGATCATATCTTTATGAGCCAATCCTTGCTCCCTTCTCTACTGGAAGCCCAATTTCACTCAATTTGCCTGTCGGACCACGCCCCCCTGGAGGTGTCGCTCATTTGGCCCAATCCGCGCCCGAAACAAGCTCGATGGTACTTCCCTAACTTCCTCTGCAGAGATAGACTCCTCCGTGACGACATAAGAATGGCCATTAGAGACTTTCTCGAGCTAAACGTCCCCGAGGCTACTTCCCATGCTACTACCTGGGACGCTCTTAAGGCAGTAGTTCGAGGCAAGTGCATTGAGCTGGCCACTACTTTACGTGCTAAGCAATGTGAAGACCGCCTCCAACTAGAACGAGAACTAACAGCGGCAGAGCAGACCCATAAGGCCAACCCCTCGGCGCCGGCCCTATGGAAAGTTACAGCCCTAAAGGGGAAATTACAGGTTATTTACACCAACAAAGCAGAGAAAACCATCTTACGCTTACAATCCCGGGGTTATGAGGGCGGGAATAAAGTGGGATTCTTGTTGGCTCATCAATTAAGGGCCAAGCAGGAGAGAGAGTATGTTAAACTAATAGTCGACGAGAGGGGCTTTTCTCATAGGTCAGAGGAGGGGAAGGCGGGGGCCTTTGAGAATTTCTATAGATCTCTTTACACCTCAGAGCTTCCAGGGTCGCATGATCCATCGGGGTATTTGGATTCTCTAGACCTCCCTCAGGTTGGGGCTAGCTCCAATGACGAGTTGGCGCAACCCATAACAGCTGCAGAAGTACAGAAGGCAATCGATTCTCTTTAAACTCCAGAAAGCTCCAGGGCCGGATGGCTTCTCAGCCCACTTCTATCGTACTTTTGCTCTGGAGCTCGTTCCCTTCTTAACTACCTTATTTAATATCATTGCCACCACGCAACAAGTCACTCCTTCCATGGGGGAAGCCATTGTGCCGGTAATTCCCAAACCGGGTAAGGATCCCTCAGCCTGCTCGTCTTATCGCCCGATTGCTCTTCTCAACCTAGATGCAAAAATTTACTCCAAAATCCTGGCCACTCATCTCGAATCAATTCTCCCGGGTCTCATAGATCCGGATCAGTCCGGTTTTATTAAGGGACGTCAAACCCACGATAATTTGCGGCGTATCATCCATATCATTGAAAAGGCTCACAAGAAAAATATCCCAGCAGCGCTTCTCTGGCTAGATGCGGAGAAAGCTTTTGACCGCGTAGAATGGTCTTTTCTATTTAAAGTGCACCAGCGTTTTGGCTTCAACGAAACTTTTATTGGGATGATACGCGCTAACTATCATTCTCCCAGCTCTCGGGTCCTTGTTAACGGGGTTGCTTCTTCCTCCTTCCGACTGGCTCGCGGGACGAGACAGGGCTGCCCCTTATCCCCCCTCCTCTTTGCCTTGAGTATAGAACCCCTGGCCCACAGGATCAGAAGGAATCAGGAGATCCAAGGAATACGTTTTGTCACAGACGATCACAAGATTTCGTTATTTGCCGATGACGTGCTTCTGCCAGTGACAAACCCTATTGTCTCTCTCCCAGCTATCCAAGTGGAGTTGGAGTCGTTTGAACGGGTGGCGGGATTCAAGATCAATCTGACCAAATCCTTCCTTATGAATCTAACAATTCCAAAAGACGAATGGCGAAGGATTGAAGAAGGGTCTCCTTTTCGCTGTACTAGTAGGGAGATCACTTACTTAGGGGTTAAGCTTACTCGTCGGATACAGGATTTGTACAAAGCCAACTTCCCCCCTCTTCTGCGACAACTAAAGTCGGACTTAGGAAAATGAAGTGTGGCTTATATCACCTGGTTGGGCAGGATTAATGCCATTAAGATGAATGTCCTTCCTCGCATACTTTATCTTTTTCAGGGCCTGCCTATCCCAGTGGAGGGAGGGCTATTTAAGGAGCTGCGGCATATGCTAACCAAATTTATTTGGCAGGGGAAACGGGCACGACTTCCCTATAATTTGCTTATTAGATCTCGCAAAGACGGAGGCCTGGCCTTGCCGGACTTTCAGTCCTACTACCGAGCGGCACAAATGCGGGTAATCACGGAATGGTCGCTGCGGGCCTCGGAGAAGCATTGGCTTCACATAGACAGACAGGTTACAGGGCGCACCATTTGGGATCTTCTCTGGAAGCCGAAGCAAGACAGACCTCTCAACACCTACATTAGCACACCCATGTCCACCTCACTCAAGGTTTGGGATATCCTCACTAACAGATTGCATTTCACGACCTTCCCCTCCCCTCACACGCCTATACATTTTAACGCTGCATTCCCCCCCGCACTAGTAGATGGTCCCTTTGAGGCCTGGTGGGAGGGCGATTGTCACATGATCTCTCATTTATTTGACAAAGGAGCATTCCTCACATTTCAGGATTGCAAGAAGCAATTTGCATTAACCGCCAAAGAAGAATACCACTACTTGCAGTTGAAACACTGGGTGCTGCAGCCCTTGGTGCGGCTCGCCGCCACCAGGGAGTTGCTCCCTATAGAGAAGTTTGCTCAGTCTGGATCCTCTTCCAAGGGCTGTATCTCCTATCTATATACTCTCATCCAATCGATGAGTCCCAGAGCGATACCGCGATACAAACGCTTTTGGGACGCTATTATAGGGGCTCCTCTGGAAGATAAGCAATGGGAACACTTAGGTAGGGACATTGTGAAATTCAACCGCTCAATGTATCTCAGGGAGGCACACTATAAAATCATGTATGACTGGTACCTGTACCCACAGAAACTTCAGAGGATTTTCCCTGGCTTGTCGGATAGGTGCTCGAGGGGGTGTGGGCTGTTAGGCGATTTCAGACATATATGGTGGGATTGCCCTGCCATTAAACCTTTCTGGAAGGAAATCTTGTCCCAAATTAAGCTTATCTTAGGCTATCCCATCCCCAGCTCCATGGAACAAGTTCTACTTGGGGTCCGAGATCCAAAGTTGAAACGACAGATGCAGGGGGACAGATCAGTGATGTGGCTTTGTTTGGGGGCCGCCAAAATGGCAGTTGCCGCGGCCTGGAAAAAACACGAGCCCCATCTTTAACCCAATGGCATGCGAGACTGTGGAGGGTTTTAGCTCTGGAGCGCATGACTGATATAATTGAAGACACCAGGAAAAGTTTTGATTACATTTGGTCTCCGCTGGTCACCTATTTATCGGAGGGGCTTCCTTTGACGGCTTACAACCCGAGGCTCAGGGCCCTCAATCTGTTCCTTATCTAATTACTCCAAATTGATGGGATCTCCGATTGGCGCGGCGATCACCTGAGTAGAAGCCCGGTAACTCACTCCTCACGCTCACCATCTCCTTTTCCTATTATGTCTTTTCTTCTCTACATAGCACCATGACATCACAGTTGGGTTTCTTAGTTTTTTGTTTTTTTTGTTTCTATTAGGCACGATTAAGTTTCCTTTCTTTGTTCCTCTCAAGGGAGGGTAGATTGTAAGTTAGACGCAGGGGTATGAAAGCAACATGCCATGATGATGCAGTGTCATATTTCAACGTTAATTCGCCACGGATCCTTTGGGAAAACTGTAACCTTCAATAGCAAACTGTATAACTGGGTGAAATGTATTCACGAAGAATGTTGCTTATGTAAGGCTTTTGTTGCACTCCCTGAGAAAACTTTTCAATAAAACAGATTTTGACATAAAAGTAATGCAGAGGGCCTTGAACTCTAAACGCTTGGCCACAGGCAGCCAATGGAGGCGGCAGATGGCATTAGAAGTAGAACACCTCCTCGGCAGGCCAAGGAGAGCTTGAGCCGCTGCATTCTGAACCCTTTGTAGTCTGACCATCTCAGACTGATTGACCCCCAGATAAAGGGAACTGGCATAGTCCAGTCTTGACAGGATCAAGGCCTGGACAATAACCTGCCTAATAGGGAGATCAAAAAAACCCAACAGAGTTCTGAGCCCCCGCAGTAGCCCAAAACAAGTCGCTGCCACCTTCTTGGTTTGGTTTCGAAAGCAAAGGGCGGTGTCTATCCAGACCCCCTAGGTTTTTTACCACCTGTTTGGGAACAGGTGCTGGCACCATCGTAGCAGGCCACCAGTGCTCACTCCACAGCTCCGCATCTCTTCCCACCAGCAGTACCTCAGACTTGCTGGCGTTGAGCTGGAGACAGTTGGCAGTCATCCACTCCGAAACAGCTTCAAGATCGCTACGAAACTTACAAGCGTCCCGGGTAACGTCATCAGAGAGTGTGACTACCAACTGAGTATCCCAGCAATTGAGAAGATTCACCACGGAGTATTCTACAAACAAGTTCTTAAGTGTCTCCCCCAAAGGTGTATGCTTCAGATGGGCCTGCTCACCTGTTATCGGGATATTGTCAAAAGACAAATCTCCATAAAGAAAGCAATCAGAGCAGGGGTGCAAATTAAAATCTCCCATCAAAAGGTAAACTGTAAAGCTAGGAAACCAAGCGTTATATAAGGTAAGAAAGTGGGTAGCTCCCTTATCAGAATAGGCTCACCCTGAGGGGGGAGATAAAAATTGATCACTAAAAACCTCAAATCGTTAGAAAAAGTCAGGAGGATCCCTAAAATAGAGTGAAAGGCAGTAGCGGCTCCTGGAGGGAGTGCTGCGGGGCGGGGGAGGGGTAGTAAACTCCGGTTTACGGCCGAACTGGTTTAAGTTCATAAATATATAAATAAAACGAATTACATTGCGCGCGCTGCATCGCAATCGGCGATGCAGCGCTTGCACTGTAATTCGTTTTATTTATTTATTTATGTACTAAACTCAGTTCGGCCGTAAGCCGGAGTTTACTACCTCCCACCCTTCCCCTCCCCCGCCCCGCTCCACCGCCCCGCAGCACTCCCTCCAGGAGCCGCTACTGGTGAAAGGGGCTATCAATAGTCTCAATATTACAAGTGAGATTAGTTCTGATAAAGGTAACAAGCCCGCTCTTGGCTTCTCCATGACGAGAAGGCAGATTAGGTGACATAAATGTGGGATAACCATTTAAAACAAGGGATCCCTCTGTATGTATGTCTCTTGGAGACAAATAATATTGTTTCTCGTAAGGAAATCAACACACTTGCTATTTCCCAACTTCCCTCTAATGCCAGCGATATTCCAACTAAAAACCTTGAGTAAGTTGGCATCTAAGTCGATGGAGTTAGATAAACTAGGGGAAGGTTATGACAAAGGTAGAAGCACCTCCTGACCCACTCAATTCTGTACTTCCAATTCAGGCAGGGGCTCAAACCTGTTGCTGAGAGTTAGATGGGATGCACGTAAGGGGCGCTACAAACCCGCCGCCCCTGAAGTTGATGCCAGGGTGCAAAGGTTTATTGAAGAAACCGAGGGGCAATAAACAAATATCCCCATCGTGGGTCGACCCCCCCCCATACAGTGGTCTAAAAGTCAGCGATGCAGCAAGCGCAAGGTGTTTTTATTTATTTATTTATTATACATTCCCTACCCCGTCTTTTGTCACTTTCACCCTCCACCACCACCCCCACCTCGCCCTACTGCGCTTACCTGCATCGGCCGCTTCTCCATGCCTTTCCCACTTAGGGTGATGAAAGCAAAAAGAACAGATGATGGGTGGAATGCTGAAAAAATCAAACATTCACCCTCAGTCACAGAACTGGGTTTATTCCATTGTCTTTTTGATCACCACACCACACTCAGTTTTGACCCGGCCATATGCAAATGAAGCTTGACCCTGCTCCCCATGGGAACAGTCTAGCCTGAGCTGCCAGGCCAGGTCCTCCCTGGACCGGAAACAAACATCCTGGGACCGGTTTCGGGGTATCACCCCATATCACCCAGGCTAGCTTGAATCCAGTGGCACAGTGAGCCCGGAACCCACATCTTGGCATACCCTTCCCACTTAGGGCAGCAAAAGCAAAAAGAACAGATGATGGACGGAATGCTGAACAAATGAAAGATTCACCCCAGTCACAGATCTGGGTTTAATCCATCGTTTTTTTGCTCACCACGCCAACCCAGTTTGGAACCAGCCATATGCAAATCAGTCGACCCGGCCCCCCATGGGAACATTCCAGCCTGAGCTGCCAGGCCAGATCCTCCCAGGACCTGAAACAAGCCTCCTGATACCAGTTTCGGGGTATCACGCCTCATCAGCCAGGCTAGCTTGAATCCATTGGCACAGTGAGCACGGACCCAAATCTGGGCATACCATTCCCACTTAAGGCAACAAAAGCAAAAAGAACAGATGATGGACGGAATGCTGAACAAATCAAACATTCACCCCCAGTCATAGATCTGGGTTTAATCATTCATTTTTTTGCTCACCATGCCACCCCAGTTTAGACCCAGGGTTAAGACTAATTTGCATGTGGCTGAGTCCAAACTGGAATGGCATGGTGAGCAGATAAATGATGGATTTAGGCCCAGATCTCTGTACTGGGGTGAATGTTTGACATTGTTCAGCATTCGGTCCATCAACTATTCTTTTTGCACTAGTGGGCCTGCAGCACTGATTGGGCCACCCACTCGAGTAGCCCTCCAAACGTGTCTCAGGCCTGCCACTGCAGAGCCTGTGTGCACAGTTTTTAACTACCATGTCGACCTGGCAAGTTATCTACTTGCCTGGCCCAAACCTTCCATTTTACTATATGTAAGGCACCCCTAAGGTAGGCCCTAGGTAGCCTCAGTGGCAGGTCGCTGGGTTTTTAAAAGTTGAGATATGTGCTTTTAAGTGTTACAGGACCTGGTAGTGAACATTTTCTAAATTCTCTTTTCACTACAGCAAGGCGTATCTCTCCCATAGGTTAGCATTGGAGCTGCCCTGTAACATTTCACACAGGTATCTTCCAATTGGGAGATGATAGAAAATCGGAGTTTGGTGTCTCTGGACTCACAATTTAAAAAAGCATCTTTTGGTGAAGTTGCTTTTTAAATTGCAGGTCTGAAAAGGCCCCTTTTAGATAGTTGGCATTTCCTTACCTTAACCATTCGGGTACCTCTGCCTGTCCCTAGAACACACATCTGGGTTGGCTGACAGTTGTGAATTTACTCTAGACCGTCACACACAAAGGGAGCTAAGGTGTGCCCTGCATATCCCGATGGCCCATCGCCAGGCTGAAGTGTCTTCCTGAGCTAGAGTGGTGGTAGGAGTTGACACTTGCACCTGAGTAGGGCTGTGCCTGTCCTCACACAAAGAACTGCATACCCCCCTGTAGTGTGTCTGAAGCCATGGCCAGGAAGGGCAGGGTCTTGTGCACTACAAAGACCTTTCTTTGAAGTCTCCCTACTTCAAAGGCCAAAATGGACATACGTATTAACCTCTGACACCATAACAGTAGAGAAACACTTCTGGACTGAGGACATTATGCCAGGAAGAAAAGCTGTTGACTGCCAGGAGGGACTGCCACTTTGCTGCTTGCTTTGCTGGGTTGGCGTGCTGTCTGCTACCTCTTGCCTGGGAGTGAGAGGGCTGGACTTTGCTCTTTGCATCCTGCTTTCTAAAGTTTCTCCAAGGTCTTGCCTCCTGTTGGAAGTCTCAGGGCCATCAAAGACTTCACTTGCATCTTTACCAGCACCTGTGCTCCTCTGCAGTGAGTTCTCACCTGCCAAGTGGTGCCAAACCTAGTCCTGGACCCTTGGAGGTGATTGTGGTGCTGCAACCAAAACATCGACGCATCGACTCCAATCGTCACTTCAGAACCAGAGCATGGAAGTGCAGATAGAGACAGCCTGTACAAAACGACCTTGAATTACCATAGATCCTAACTGTAGTCTTTTTATATTTAATTTCAATACTGTTGCTACGATTCTTTTACAAAAGGCTTATTAATGACAGAAGGAATTTCTTTATTGAAAGAGCAGTAAGTTTTGAGGACCCCTTTCAGAAGGAATGTGATACAAAATCCATAACAGAGAAAAGGTAGGGACTGCTAAAAATTATTGCCCATATAATACATGGGGTTCTGCAATCCCTCTATAAAAACATGTCTTTTATTTCTTTATAGTCGGTAACTTGTGACGCACTCAGTTACTCTATTAGAAAGAAATTATTTCAGAACTTAACAGTAATAATTTACTCCAGTTGAGTTTTGACTTTACAATGGATGGCTGCTGCCAGAGTCAGCAGCAGAGGGGAAAGGCAGGTCAGGTCATGGAGCATAGTTCAAGTAGCTGTTTAAAGAAGAAAAATTAAAGGTTGCTTTTCTTTCTTACACTCTGTTTTTTTTTACCTGTACACTGACAAGAAGCATGGAGATATTTATGGCAACATGTTTATTTTTTAGAAAAGTTAGAATCTTTCTGCAAGTTTCTACTGCATCTTTTTTTAAAATAAAAAACTTGCATTTAACTTCTAATATCTTTTTGCAACAATTAACTTTTTGAAGTGTTTAATTCTGCATTAGAGATTCTATTTGTAGACTTCGTAATGCAAACATGCTCTCTCTTTCATATGAAAAAGCTACACATCAAGGATTTAAGTGGTTTGTGGAAAGGTGATGGTGTGACCATACATTATTAGGAAAAAAAGTACCCCCTGCGCCACATGATCAGGATATCAAAAGTCAACTTGGAGTTCCATAACTTTATAAAGGAACTTGGCCTTTGGTCTTGTTCCTCTATATGGTCATTGAACTCCTTGGTGACTTGCAATAGCCTTATGATGTTCAGCAGGGAGTACTTTATCTCATCTATTATAAGAGTACATATAGGGCTTGAGACATACGTAGTCTCCAGGGCTCTGCAATATTCTGAGAAATTGAAGGGCCTCCTGCTTTATATGCCTTTCAATTCATGTACATTTGCAAGTGCATTCAATTTCCTAAATGCCAGGAACACCCAAACAATTAGTATTTATTAGGGATATGCGAACCATGTATTAATTACTGCCAAGCATACCTACTTAAGCCTTGATTATGATGAGTTGGCTGTAACGGGGTGCAGTAGTTATCTCGTTTGGTAAATACATTCTGCTCCAAGTTGTCACTTGGATAATGGAGAATTACATGCAGAATTTGATGCTTTCCGCATACAATTCCAGATGTATCATAATTAAGGCTTCCAGTTTTCTGTTTTTACAGTTAAATACAGACAGGAACATATCTATTTTACTATCTGTATTTATCTTTAAATGTGAATAAAAACTGAAATTTGTTTGTTTTTTGAGTGACTCTAAATGCTGACAGTCATGACTTCCTGGCCAATAGGTGTGCACATTGCTAGGTAAGGGAGTTAAAAAAGAGAGAAAGAGGCTTAAACAGCTATAGGTATATACAAGGTTGAACCAGTCATTAAAGTAATATAAATTCATTCATTGACAGAGACATCAACCTCATCAATGCCTACTTGGGTAAACGCACTGAATAATAGTTTGTACTCTTAAGTGCTAAGCACAAATTGACGCTAACACACTCACATACATCCTAAGTAAGGCAGTCAAAGTAAATTACCATACTTATAGATGCAGTGAATAAGCAGTGATATGTCATCCAAAAAGAGAAACCACAAGGCACTGAGAAGGAATTTCTCAAATGATATTGTACTGTTTGGGTATTGTGCTTATAGTCTGTGTTCTGCCAGTCATAAACCTCCATTGTATCCAGTGGACTAGGATCAATAGGAATTATGCAGAAACATATACTTATGAATTCTTGAACATGTTCAACCATCCTAATATAAATTCACCGATCTAATGTAAATAGGAAGAAAGCAACCGCTCCACAGGAGTCGCTTCTCACAAGTTTGCCTTCACCTTAGCCTCTCACATCTTTCACAACCTTTATATTGCACTTTTTCCCGGGACCACCTAAACACGTATTGAGTTGAGTAACATACCTACACTGATTTATGTCATACTCATAATGGCTACAAATCCATGATTAAAATCCATAAAGCAGAAAGTGAAAGTGGCTTCAGAAAACATCTTTTGGTACACATAGTTATCACACAGGGTTGGACTGGGGCAAAAAATAGGCCCGGCACAAAAATAAAAGTGGCCCCCATTAGCGAATCAGATAGCTAGAAAAGTGGCCCTAATTTAAACCTAACCTAAAGACACACTGTATAGGTATTTTGCAAGGTGTGACATTTGTGCTTGCAGCAGACAATGGTTAGGGTAAACAGTAACAACTGGTCCACCAGACCACAAAACAGTCACAAAAGCACCCAAAAAAACGTCCCACACACTGACCCGTCAGACCAGCCCTTCAAGTCCTACCAGATTACATTTTAGGCCAGGTTGACCCTGTAATCACATAAAGAGACACACTTCACTAGCATTCCTTTCTCCAATAATGAAATACTTTTCATGATCGTTAGCATCTATCGCAATTCTTGGCAAAAGTCCATGCATTCTACCAGATTATTTGGATTTTATAAGCATGCCATCCAGTGAGTACTTGAAAATCCTGTTCCCAGCAGAGTTCAACTAATGAATTGGGAACCCACCCACAGCATATCAATTTCAGAAGCTAGCGTCAATCCAACTTATTCACTCCCCAACCCACTCTGTTGGCAATACTTTGAGCCTGGTCTTCCGCTTGACATTGAACAATCATTTCAAACAGGCTCACCTTTATAGAGCTAGATATTTGACTCATTGTATTCCTGTTACCCTATATCAGTTGTAAATTCTGTGAGAAATGTTTTGACTCATTCAAACTCATTTGGACAATGACAAATCTCACGTCTGAAAAATGCAGTGCTGGCTTCAAGCATAATTCCTTCATGATTGGAGGCTTGGCAAGACGGTAATCTTAGGTATCTTGGAAACAACTGTGCTATTGAAAAGGAGCCACATAGGCAATGAAGCATGTAGAAACTGGTGCAAAAATGGAATCTACCTTGATAAATCAAATATCTGAACCAAAATCTTGCTCTCATCTCTATGAGGAAAAAATGAGGTTGTTGTGTCATGTCTAGCAATGTGTAAAAAAAAAAAAGAAGGTGCTGCTAACATGCCTAAATTATTATTCAAAATTGTCTCAGAATTCAAAAAGCCTCTCCTGGTCAACCTCAGCATTTTAGAATACAATAGTGGAACGAGAGACAGAAATAAAACACACCCCCACGTTAAAGAAAATGAACAGTTCTCTACTCTTGTCTCTATTCCTAGTTGTTTTTATCTCCTCTACCAACACTGCTTCCTGGCCCACATTCCACCATTCTATCTTGACAGTGGAAGTCAACAAAAACCTTTGCAATCTGAAGAAGTTTCGTTCTCTAGACGATTACTGCTCTCTGCACACCATTTAAGATAAAATATATATATATACAGTTAGCCCTGCAAATGCTCTCCTCTTCAACTATAACCCTTCTCATGGCTTGGTCCCTGACCTCCCATAAAAGCATACATCAAACTGGGACTCCTCATTGTATTGATCTCAGTGATCCAGCCCGATTCTGCCTCGTGACTGGACTGCCTGTATTTGTAATTGGTTGGGGTTTGTTGTGATCAAACAAATTAAACCTTTTTATTGATGAGAACTCCTTCACAGACCTGTTGCATTCTTAGTTTCACATCTCTAATGAAATTAAGGTGTCAATAATTTCCATTGTAAACTACCTGTGAAGTCTCACTGTCACAATGGATTTGCGTTCTGAATGTTACTTTTTTGTTCGACATTAAGCAACAATTGGAGCCAAAAGGTTTTTCTTCACCATTTACAGTCTCTGTCTACAGTGTCAGTTCATGGTAAGAGATGGTCTGAGTTTTAGCTCCACTTCCATACAATGTCAGTCAATGCAGAAGACCTCTCAGATCATTCAACCCTGCTAAAATGTATTGTTCATCGAGGTGCTATTCTGCTTTACAGGCACACACTGGAGAAGTGTTTTGAACTTCACATGCTGTGTTTATTCACAACGATGATACTGAGCTCAGTGTGCCACTTCTTGGAGACAGCACAGACCAGCATATGGAAACCCCCCCTTGGATGGGTGCCAATATGCTTTGTTTCAATGTCGTAAAAACAGAACTCTTAACACATAGATGTCCTAGCAGACGTCCCTTAATTCAAATCATTTTCTATAATACTGTTCTTCTCTGCCTGAGCATTTTGCAAAAAAAAGAAAAAGCTTCAAAAGTAACTTTGATCCCCATATCAGCTAATGCCAAAATCAATGTGCTAACATCTCCGGAAATTCCATGCAACAAAACCTTTCTCCTGCATTTACTTCAGATTAGTTCCACAAACAGAAAAACACTTCTCATCGCACTGCAATAATATTTAAGAAGACTGTAATTGTACTAAAATTCAAAAATATCCAAGTATTCAAAAGCTTGGTTACAAGGTTCATCTTTAGTTTCTGAACACAAGATTAATGAAACTGGCCCTACAATGAATACAAAAAATGACACTGGCTCCTTGACACATAGAAATAGTAGTTCAAAGTCCCCCATCTCATCCTTCAACAAGTCTTTTCACAGAAAGGCCCTAAACTATCTTACCAAACTCATTTCCCTAAACATAGCACACCTTCTAATAAGAACCGGGTTGGCGCTGCATCCTTCAAGATCTCCAATTTTTGTGGCAAGAAATTTATTGAGGTGCCTCGCACCAGAACGTTCTCTCCTAGCATGCACCTGACATTGAAGATTTTCTGCCTGTCCACAAGCGTGTGAAAATCTGTTTATTTACCCATAGGTTAGATTTTCCCGTCTCTCTTAGGGGCATATTCACAAGGACTCATCGCCGATTTATCGCCACCTCAACGCAACAAAAGGGGAGATGGATTTAACTCCCCATTCACAAGCGTGTGCAAACTGCAGACATCGCCAGTATTCCTGCGATAACTTTCCCCAAATTTATCTCCACAGGTGACACCACCAACCAACCCTAATGAGATGCAGAGTAGGCGTTCCCGTGCAAAAAAACACAAAAACACCACTACACCACTTTCACAACGAACTGCCAGATCTGCGATGCGAGTCAAAACCACGCGATAAGCCGCGGTAGCAGCAGGTATTTAACACCTGCCTCATGCTGGTGGAAAGCAGGACGACTACCTGCAGCAGGCAACGGAGCCCCGCACACAGCCACACCCGAAGAACAACCGACGCCATGGAGCTACTCATCATGCAGCTCGGTGCCCCAACAGGGCCACAACACCCACTGCCACCACCCCCAGGACCGCCACCATCCCCAGGACCCGGACCCGCACCCCCCCCCGGACCACCACAGAGGCAGCGCAGAGTAAGACAGCGGACCTACCAAAAACGCACCAATCTCACAGACCTAACGCCCGAGGAAGTCATTGCCCACTACAGGCTCAAAAGGACAACCATCCTCCGCATCATGACCCACATCGCCCACAGGTTGACGGTCCCAACACAGTGGACCACCAACATCCCTCCGCAGACAAAGCTGCTGGCTGTGCTGCACCTGTTGGCCTCTGGTACCTTCCAACCAACAACTGCCAGAGTCGGAGGAGTCTCACAGCCAGCCCTATCAAAGTTCATCACACCTGTCCTGGATGCCATCATCAGCTTCATACCCCAGTACCTTCACTTCCCCCACACTGCGCAGGAACAGCTGGAGACCAAGCAAGGCTTCTACGCCATTGCTAGCTTCCCACACGTGTTGGGGGCCATTGACTGTACACATGTCCCACTTGTGCCCCCTGCGGATACTGCACACCACTACCGCAACCGGAAGCATATACATTCCATCAATGTGCAGGCAATAGTGGACCACCGGGAAATGTTCACCAATGTCGTCGCAAACAACCCAGGCAGTGTGCACGATTCCTACATCTTCCGACAGTCCATCATCAACCAGCGCTTCCAGGATGGCACATACGGAACTGGACTGCTCGTTGGTAAGTACCAAATCTACACACCACACACCTCAAAGCCACCATCACACAAAGCACAACTGTGGGAATGCACACGTGACCAAACCACATACAACATGTCAATCAACATGCCCACCTACCAGACACGACATCACAACTCCATTGGGATCCTGGGCTCCCCATGTACACAATCCAGCTATATCATGGCACCACAGCCACACAACAGCTGAACGTGTGGAGATGCGGAAAGCAGGCATGTGCGAAGGATGCAAGTGACCCATGAATGGGAATGTACACAACAACAAGTGAGGCGTGAATGTGCTGGACAGACCTGGGTATGCAAACCACAGATATGTCCATGCAGACATCAACTGCTGGTGTCTGGAGAGTAATGACCAGTGGACGCAACCATGTCACCCCAGGCCGTGGGTCAGATCGCGGAAATGTCGCTCGCTGCGTCCCCCCCTGTGTGCGTGAGCGTAGTGGGTTGGCCCGGATTACGCCAGGCCTGCGCAGGGGTGTGGACAAAAACCCCGTGGCACATAGCATGGTGCTCTCCCGGAAAGGCCAACGTCACTGCCAGGGCGGCGCCTCTCAGTCTGCCACGAGGCCGACGCCGTGAGCAGCGGGGCCTGCGAGCCAGTGCGCCTGCTGCACCCCAGGACGCTGATACCCAGACCAGGCATGCCCGCCCCAGCGCTCCAAGGCCACACTGCTCACCTGCCAACACCATCGTGTGTCAAAGAGGGCCCACCACGTGCCGGTGCTAGCTCCAAGACCCATGCCAGCGACCTTGGCAGCCTCCTCAGGCCATCGCTGTCCTCCATGACACAGGCCCCAGGAGTCCTCATTCATTGACGTACTCCACCGCTGCAGCCGGGCTACACTGCAGTCCAGTATGTCCCACATCTTGAACTGAGTCAACATTAATCAATGGCAGAGTCCATGCCAGTGTACACAGGGTGAGGAGTGAGAGGAAGATGCGTCTCAGTCTGGTGGAAACACAGATCACCGTTACGGAGGAGGTCAACCAGTAGCAAGGACTGACCTGGTGCCACTAACCCTGTGCGCTGTGAGTGACCGTCAGCCTCCAGCCGAACATCGTTGGTGTCTGAGCCTGTGGCCTGGGGGTTGTCATCAGCAACGGGCAGGTACGGACGTGATGTTTGGCCTGAGTCTATGGCATTAATATCCGCCATGTTGCCGAACACAGCTGGCATGTGCCCTCTGCATCATGCCCTGGGGGTACACCTCCCATTCTCCCCTGAGGCACTCTGCGGAAACCACCTCTGATACATACGAGACCCTACTCTGCCCTCATGACCCTACCCCAGTCTCCCGCAAGTCAGCGTCCCGTGGCGGTAGGCCCGTGTCGGCCGCTGTGCATCCGGGGCCACTAACTCTGTGCGACACAAGTCATGCTCCCTTGTTGTTCGAACATTGCATTCCTGAGTGCCTGATGACTGTTGAAGTTGTTGCCAGCACCAGCTACTCCCTGAGGGCTGGCTTACACTCACCCCACACACAGCCAGCACAGGGGTCACTGGACTAGTGGTCCTGCCAACACATCATGCCGAACCAAGTATTGACACTTTTCTCTCTGCACTGTCACAGGTGATCAAGGATATGCACTCTGCCCTTGGATGATGACACCCCTGCGAGACCCGAACACACACGCCCAGAGGCAGTACAATGCGGCCCACATACGCACCAGGGGCATCGTTGAACGCACATTTGGCGTGTTGAAGTCACGTTTCAGGTGCCTGGACGTCACAGGTGGAAGGCTCCTGTACAGCCCAGACATCGTGTGCAAGATGATCGTTGCATGTTGTGTGTTGCACAACATCTGTGTACGCACCAATGCCCCATGGATCCAAGTTCCAGAAGTACCGGACGATGATGAGGACGATGGGGCAGGTGGCCCACATCCCACTGCAGCTGCGGCAGGAATGGCCCGTAGGAACACCATCATCAACAATTTCTTCTCATGAGCACGTCACATTGTGGCCGTCCCTGGCAATCATGGGACAGTACAAAATTTCCACAAGCACAGCATGTCTGAATAAATAATACTTGCAGGTTTCAGGTTGTACTTGTACATTGTCATGTCACAGTTTCCTACTGTGCCAGATGTGATTGGCCATGTTGTGCACATATGCAGCACCAGTTGTGTCCTGTGTTCTGTTGTGGGGGTGTTGCTGTTTGTCCCAGGATGTTGTCAATGTCGAGGTGCACTTGTTCTTATGTGCGTATGCTGCATGGTGGGTGAGTTGCTCCTGCAGGTCTGAGTTGGCCTGCCACTTATCCCTTTCATGGGGTGTGCCTTTCAGTTCTGTGCTTCCACAGTGATAAGATGTTGCAGACTTGGGTAACTTGTGCTCTTTGTCGAGTTGTGGCTCTTGGGCATGGTTTGTCCGCAGATGTGTCATTGACGTCAGGGGTTGTTTGTGCAGGTGGTTGTGTCCGAGTGTGACCTGCTCCTTTCCGGTTGTGGTCCGCACTCAGCCACCTCAGTGTCGTGCCGTGTACATTGTCATGATGATTGGCCTGTAGCCAGGCTACTCGTCATGTGGTGTCTCTTGCATTGTCAGTGAGGCTGACGTATGTGCATGTTTGCTGTGTTTCGCACGTGTGGAAGTGTTGGTTGTGTGATTGTTGATGTGTTGGGTGGGTGACCCTTTGGGCACATGGTGTACGTGGGACTACTTGGTGTTTGTGTGTGTGCTGAGGTGTTCCCGTGGGATCAGGGACATGGTCCTTAGTCATTGTGGGTGTGCATTGTGCTCTGCTGGATTGTGCATGTGTGCCATTGTGCCCATCTGCCCCCATCCCCCCACTCCCTGGTCGGTCCGCCCCCTGTTGATGTGGTGTCGGGTCATGTTGGGCAGTGTCCAGATCCCCAACTCCTGTCACCGTCTCCCGACTGGTGACTGTGGCCACCATCTTCTCCATGTCATTCAGCTCCTGATGTTCTGCTGGCCCCCCTCCTCTGAGGTGCGTTGCTGCTTTCGTGTTGGCAGCGAGTTTCTGCTTGGTTTTGCCATTCACATCAGTCCTGCACCTCTTGTCCTCTTCCATTGTCCTCCTCGGCGCTACGACGGCATTCGCATGGTCCGAGAGGGTGTGCCATCTTTGCCTCTTTGTTGCCAATGACACGTTGGAGGTGACGTACAGTTGGTGGTGGTGTTCTGTCTCATCCCTGGCGATAATCGGGGTTTCCTCGGGACTGTACCCCGTATTCCTCTTCCTCTTCTCATTGCCCTTCCACGGGCCCTGGATTCCTGGGTGTTCCTCCGTGGGGATTGTGGGGTTCATGTTGTCCTCTGCAGTCGGTCGGGTGCATCCGTGGTACTCCGCTGTTAATTTCCTTTTTAGTGGCATTTTCCGTATGGTGTTCTTGTGCTTTTTCCCGCATTACCCGTGGGTATTGCTGGCCTCTCGCTGGTTATCACTGTTTTCTTATCGCGTTTGGGCCCATCGCGTCTTATTACGCGTTGGGGTTTGTGTTTTTATCGCCGTCGCGGTGGTTGTATCGCGGACTTTGGCCGCGGTTTCGGGAGGCTATTGCATGGTACCGCCGTGTTGTGAATTCCATGTTGACACAGGGTTATTTTCCCGCGATGTGTAAAGTTGCGTTAACATTTTTTGGAGATGTTTAGCGCACGTTCTTGTGAATATCCCCCTTAGATGTTTAACCATTTGAGGGTTTCTGCAAAATGTGCAAAATAGAATGCTGGAAAATAAAAAATAATAATAACTAAAACAAATTCAACATCACAACTATACTTAACACACCAGGCGTATACATCAGTCTTCCAGGAAAGGAAGGTTAGGGCAAATAACTAAGAGTATGCCAGCAGCTGTGTTGCAGTCAGTATCCAGGGGACATTTGCAGCAAAGAAGAGATGGTAATGGACAAATATATTCAGATTCCAGGACTACAAAACACAGAATCTTGCAGACACTTACACAGAAGTATGCACATTTAAAATGCGCACAAATCTCACAAATTGGGAACAGGGGTGACGGTTCCTAAATTTTAAGAAAAAAATAATAACATTTCAGTTTTACAACATTTTAACTCAGCAAAACGAAAGATCCCATGAGAGCTTCTCAAAATGGCAGGCTCAGAAACATGCTTCTCAAAAAGAGAACATTAGTGAAAAATTCACAATACTGGATGCAAAGGCACTCATTGAGGAGATACCCAGACAAAGGACATCTTTAGCACTTCAATCCACATCCATACCTCGCATTTAAATTCATAAAAATATGCAGATATTTCAAGAAAGCATCTATTCACCTACTCATGATTCAAAATCACTACTGGCTGCATCGAAAAAACACCAAAGATGCATAAAACATGAAACGTTTAGGCAATCATTATTCTTATGGGTTAAATGACACACCAGACTGCAGTCATCATTAACAGCCTATATTAGGATCTAGTCCACAGAAATTCAGGATTCAAAAAGATTCCTTACCAAGTGTACCAAACAATTTGAACACGTGACGATTCACTGATTCTAAAGGATTTACTTTTTCCTTCAAATTACGTCATGATTGAGAGAAGTAAAGTGGGTAAAATAAAAAAAAGGTGTAGTGGCCTACACATTTTTAGAAGCGCACCGCCCTGATCGCAGCCATAGACGACAACCGAACCCTCCTCGACCGAGGTGAAACAGCAACATTGATCCTCCTCAACCTCTCGGCAGTCTACGACACCATATCCCACCACACGCTGATCGAAAGACTCCACAAAATCGGCATCCAGGGGGACACGCTCAGATTATTCACCTCCTTCCTCACCAGAAGAACCCAGAGGATCCACCTCCCACCTTTCCCCTCTGAAACCAAGGAGATCACCCTCGGTGTCCCCCAGGGCTCATTCCTCATCCCCACCCTCTTCAACGCATATGTAACTCCACCACTACCAGAACCAACTTCCACAGATGCATAACAAATGTCGCAGACTGAATGAAGAACAACCGCCTGCAGCTGAACACAGGCAAGACGGAAGTACTGATCTCTGGCAACAGCAGCAACACATATAACGACTCCTGTTGGCCATTAGACTTAGGACCCGCACCCACTCCCTCCGACCACACCAGAAACCTCGGAATCATCATCAACAAGCTCACCATGAAATCACAGATCAACACAGTCTTTTCTGCCTGCTCCCTCTCTTTGCACATGCTACGTAAGATCTTCAAGTGGCTAGCCCTACACACAAGACGTACTGTGACACAGGCCCTCATCACCAGCCGACTAGACTACGGCAACTCCCTCTACATAGGAATCAATGCACACCTCCTACAGAGACTTCAGACCATACAGAACGTTGCAGCCAGACTCATCCTTGACCATCCCTGATGAACCTACATCACACCCCACCTCAGGCAACTCCACTGGCTCCCCATACAGAAGAGATGCCAATTCAAGCTGATGACCCACGCACACAAGGCTCCACACCACCACGGACCCTTCTACACTCTGCCTCCCTTTCATTTGCCCATACTCCCCACATCTACTGAAGCAGAAGTGGAGGACACTCCTTCTCCCACATCGTAGGAAAGCCCTGGAAAAGCCTCCTTACGCACTTCCGGACCATCACCTCACTTCCGTAATTCCGAATGGCCCTCAAGACCTGACTGTTCAAATAAGCCTCCAGGACCTGCAAGCGTCTGGATACCCTATCGGGTGATTAGCTGCGCTTTATAAATCCTGATTGATTGATTGATTAACTACCGGTGCTGCCGAATGCCATTGGCTGAATAACAAGGCCGCCTAGTTTTGATTCCACCTCACATCTCTTACTTCCACTATTCACCATTTCCTGTTTCCTAAACTTACACCTAGCATGGTTTTTCTCAATCCTGCTCTCTCCCCTTGCCATGCTTTCACCATCTTTACTTCCCTCTTCTTTATCTATTTTTTTATGTTTCTCATGCTCTGGTTCAGAGTTTAATGATTACAATTATTTCTCAGTCCCCAAAAATGAGTACTAGTTCCCACCAGCAGGAACAACCTACACAATTAACTATTGCTATAGCATTAATCTTCTTATGCCATCTGTGCTGCTCTGGGCAGCCTCCAAGTTCTGATAATTTCACCTTTTATGATCTCCTCTTTGAAACTCTTTGCCAACAGACGTTCAGTAACTCTTATCATGAGTTCAAGAATAAAACACAATCAGGTTCTGACCTATTGGCTTTGCCATCTTGTAATAGAGATTTGAAGAAGACCACATGTGCATCAATGGATTACAAGTAATGTTTTACTGACAATCCACATTTATATAGGGAGCAGCAGGGAAATGGATCCACCTTCATTGATTCTCTTCCTCAAACTGCTCTTTTCAAGAATACATATTCTCACCTCACATTCCATGTTCCCTTTACTGGAACAATAGATATCAAACATATCCCTTTGTTACCAAACAACGTAAAGATGCTTTGAGAATATATGAATATATAGTGTTAAGAATTAAACTACCACACTATATGTTTGTTAAATTTCAACACTATAAATTCATGGCATCAAATAGGTTCCTAGGAAACAGTAGATATCACATAGCTCAATTTTTTACCAAACAGCATAAAGATACTTTGAGAATATATGCATAAATTGTCTTAAGAATTAAACTACCACAATTAGGGGCCAATTACAATGTCAGTCATACGACCGACATCGTCGGTTTCAAATCCGACCGGCTGATTTTGATTCAGCCAGTCGGAATTGAAACTAGTCAGTCATCCCAGCTGGCTTCTGATGGGCTCATGGAGCCTGTCGGCCAGATGAAACCCGTCCATAATCCAAATGGACGGCGATTTAAGCCATCCGGATTACGATACACAGTTTCCAGGAGGGTTTCCATGCCAGCCTTTTCGACTTGGAAAACCTGTCGGAAAGCATGTTTGAGGCTCCCAGCTGGGCCCTCTTTCCTTTGTGGCCTCCGAGGAGGCACCTATGGTGCCCCCCTGTTAATCCCTGCACCCCGTGGCAGGCACCTCAAGATGCCTGCCACGGGGTGCAGGGATTAACCCCACCTCCCATTTCCCTATGGGAGCATGTACTACGGCCGGTTTATGGCCGTAACACATGCTCCCATAGGGAAATGTCGGAATGCGACCGAACAGTGTTCGGTCACATCCTGACCAGGCGGTCCCGTTTCCAAGACTGTGTCGGGCGATTGCAAGTCCGCCCAACATTGTAATAGGCCCCTATATGTTTGTTAAATTTCAACACTATAAATCCATGGGCTCAAATAGGTTCCTTGGAAAAGAAATGGACCTACCCACGGGCATGTACTGGTCAACTTACATAAGTAACCAGGTACTTAGATCTTGTATGAGTTCTCTTTGAGGAGTCTTTCTCCCCATTGTCCATTTCTTAATCTCCATCCATCCACTTTCCTCTCCTTCCACTGACTTGTATTTCTCCACCCCACTAAGATTTCAGACCCTTTTATCAAGAGTCTTCACAGTATTGCCCTGGACTTCTCTTACTTGCAAAGGTTGTGTCAATTTGGAGAACTGCCTATGAACCACTGGTGCCTCTATTTCATCTACTTCATCGCTGTCTGCCTTTACCACTGTCCTGCCTTGCATGAGTGAAAACTTCCTCTCTTTCTGCCTATTTATGTCTCTTGCTGTCCATGCTATTTCAATTCCCCTCTGACACCAGCTTTTATTCTACTCTTTTCACGCTGGAGAAATTGAAGAATTAGGCCTTCTGCCTTTGAATAGTTTGAATGGGGTCCAATTCTGTGAGGTGTTACTCTGTATGGCCAGAATTTATTGTATTGTTCTGACTTCCAACACATTCCACTGTATTTTGCCAGCAGGATTCTCTTCTTGAGAGTAAAGTTGAACCTCTCAACCATTCTGTTTTTTTCTGAATTACAGAGAACCATTTGTTTGTGCTCAGTTCCTCATCGCTTTAAAAATCCTTCATTTCCCTTAATGTTAACTGCTCCTCATTATCTGTTATTTAAAGCTTTCGATTTGATGTAAGAACTTTGCTTATGTTCATGTCTGAGTTTATTTAACCTGGAAAATAGATCATTGAATGCCAACATATAACCGAGATACTTTCAACCTTGTACTCATCCTAAAATGTCTAGTCAACCCTTCCTCTATAACCTTCCTCACCCCTGTCAATACCTCATCTCTCTGCATCTCCTGCACTGATTCCTCTTTTTTGTGAACATCCATTTGTCACGTCATATATTTTCCTGTCCTCAGTCCCGTGTTTCTGGCATCAGTTGTCTTTGTTTACTGGGGCAAAAGACTGCAGTCAGGGTGCATTTCTTAAATTTTTAATTTTTGGTGTTTATAAATTCATTCTCACAGTCTTTGTACCATACAAACTGTACCAATTTCAGAAACAGAAGTTTCATGTTTGCTGTTTCAGCTGTGAAATCTTTCACTAATCTGCTATAAACTCTATCATCCCTTAAAAGTAAAACGCTCCTTGTTATTCCTGGGACTAACTTATCAGCTGAAGAAATCTGACACTCCTTGGGCTTAACTCCTTCACCCTTGACCAAATGCCCTAAATATTCTTCTTTTCTTTGGTAAAACAGCAGTTATTTGCCTTTGATGTCAGTCCACTTCTTTGTAAATATCCAATATTACTCTCACTTTCAGATCATATTCTCCTTCATTATTCCCCGCTATGAGCACATCATCCTGGATCATTTGGACTTTCTCAATGCCCTAAAGGTACCTCTCCAAGAGTCTTTGGAATATGGACGCGCTGTTGCCAAGCTAAATGGTACACGTATAAACCTTTATGTGCCAAATGGGGCGATGAAGGCTGTCCAGTCCCTAGATTTTTCTTGTGTTAATATCTGGTAGTAAATGCACATCACTTCTAGAGTTGTAAAGACTTCAGTTCCTCTCAGTAAAGTTATGATCACCATTAGATTTGTTGGAAGGGGGAATTTGTCTATGACATTCTTGTTTACTACCTAAGGCCTGTGCAGTGTCTGATATTGCCCCCTAGCTTATGGGCCCCAACTAGAGATGCTAGCCATTCGATGGCCTCTACTGACTCTGTTATATCTACTCTCTATGGCTTATCTAGTTCTACTTTCACCCTGTGCCTCACATTCAATGGAAAGTTTGTCACTTTATTGATGGCTGGTATGTCTCCCCCCTTTAGTCTAATTTCATTAACATAACCTTAAAGACACCCCAAACTGTTTTTGAACACCACAGGAATTTTCCTTGCAAAGTTTGTCCCTTGGAGAAGTATTGAATACAGCTAAATCAGAAGCTTTGTCTTAGGATTGAGGGTGATTCCTAATAACTTTTGGTGTGTCAAACTGAGCGGACAGTTTCCATTTGTCGAGAAAAAAACTGAGATTTTTTGTTCTTTCTCTTGAACTATATAGTTATCTCAAAGAGCCCTACAAGTTTTACCTCATAATGCAGGTGTACTCAGCTTCACTTTCATTCCAGTCTTCTCCCAGAAACATTTGTACACTACGAGTGTGTTTCATGCTCCCAAATCAAACAGGATCCTTGCTCTCCACCTATCTTTACTACCTGTTTTGGCTTGCTGAACTTCCCTACTCCATCTTGATGAACAAATACATCATGAGAAATATTAACTCTGCTGTTTGCCTGTGAACTACAAGAACACTTGGCATTGTCTCCCCTCCTTTTGCAAACTTTGCATGTGGCTTTTATCTCAGGAAACACATTCCATTTTGCCATGTGTCCTCTTTCTCCTCACCCGAAGCATACTCTATTAAATTTGTCGCTACTCTTTAACTGGTGGTTATTTATTTCTTTTCTACCACCTGTGCAGGTTGCTCATTTTCTCTGATGGGCATTTTTTTCTCTTTCACTTTATTCTCTTTCCTAATCACTTCAATACAAACTAGGGAATGATTTTCTTAGCTACTACTGAGTTTTTGTAATGCAGTAATATATTTCTCAACACAGTCCTCCTCTCTTTGTTTGCATACTTCAGAATTGTGCATCTCCCAAGCAGTGCTCACTTTAGGAAGATAGTGTTTGTCTGTATTCCGAAAAATATATGAAAATAGTGTGGTTGAAAAATATTCTGTCAACATATTCTTAGCTATTTTAATATTATACATTTGTAGCATTAGAAAAATATTTGTTTTCGAATAATTAATAAATACCTTTTTATGTAATTTATTTGTTATTTGTAATGTGCATAAATTAATTGATTAATTGTTATTTTAATTATGTTTTATTTTGATTAGTGGTTAATTGATTGAGCAGTTTGTGCGATTATAAAATTAACTTAATTTTATATTTATTAATGATTTTAATTTAATTTTATTTAATTATTCATTTAATTAATAATTTTTCATTTTTGATATATATTTTCTTTATTTAACTGGTGCTTATATCTCAAGGTAGTAGGTAGGGAAGTGTATGTATTTAAAACATTATAATATTTTTGCAATTTATTTTTAATAAATATTTTTTTTTATTTCACCTTATTTTTTAAACATTTTGTGACTAAGGGCCACATGTACAAACCTTTATGCCAGTCTCAAACCGTTTGCGAATTCAAAAAGATTTTTTGGCACCTACAAAGCCTAAATCGCAATTTGGGTTTTGTGATCAGGTATTAGAAGGGGCGTGTTAAGGACATCCCTCCCTAATATCGACTCGCTATGCCATGTACAAATGTTTTGCGACTGAAATGTGGTCGCAAAACATTTGCTTTTTTACCACCAGGTTCAATTGGTTGGTAATCCATTCACAAACGGGAAGAGGTCCACAGGGGACCCCTTCCCCTTTGTGAATGCATGCAAAACCTTTTTTCAAATGAAACTGAAATGAATCATTTTTCTTTTTGAAACGCAGCCCATTTTCCTTTAGGGAAAACAGGCTGCATCTAAAAACAAACATTGCTTTAGTTAAAAGCAAACACAGACATGGTGGTCTACTGTCCCCAGCTGCCACCATCCCTGTGTTTTTAGTGATTCCCAGTGGGTTGCAAATTGCGACCTATCTCATGAATATTATTGAGGTAGGTCTATTTGCGACCCACTTGAAATCGCAAATGAAACTCAATTGAGTTTCGTACATTTGAAATTACGATTTCCTAATTGCGATTCGCATGGAATCACAATTAGGAGCTCGCAATTTCTAACGAACGTACATGTGGTCCTAAATGCATTCTTTTAAATGTGTTTTCAATGTTTTTTGGTCTATATTTAAAGATTTTGTCTAAACATTTTAGGAGTGGGAATAGTAAATCTGACCTCTGCAAAGTCCAACACATTCTGCACTGTTGCTCAGATTGGATTGGCAATAGTAAATTTGATCCCTCCACAGTCTAACACTTTCCCTACTGTTGCTCAGATTAGAGTGAGAATAGTAAATATGATCCCAGCAAAGCCCAACAACTTCCCTACATTTGATTACGTTAGAGTGGGAAAAGTAAGTCAGCCTGCTCAAAAATCCAACACTTTCACTACTTTTGCATATGTTGGAGTGGGAAGTGTAACTTTAACTCTCCAAAGTCCAATACTTTCTCTACTTTTGCTTACTTTTGAGTGGGAATAGTAAATGTGACCCCTCCGAACACCAACATGTTCCATACCTTTCTTCAAATTGTAGTAGGAATAGTAAATCTTATGCCTCCTCAGTCCAATAGTTTCCCTACTTTTGCTTAGTTGAAGTGGGATCAGTAAATTTGACCCCTCAAAGATAACACTTTTCCTCCTATTGCTAAATATGGATGGGGAATAGTGAATTTTACCTCTTGGAGTCAAATATTTTTATTTCGCTTTTCTGATTGCTTTCATATGCATTTTTTGTTTACATTTACAAAGTTAGTTTTATGTAAACAATATTGTATTACTTAGTTTTTTCTTAATGATATTTTATGGTGTTATATATACATATTTTCTTTTTTACATATTTATGTGTGTGTATATATATATAGTCACTGAAAAAACCATAGGTTTCAGGCACGTTATAGTTAGAAATTAGCATTTGAAAAACCTTAGAAATTCACTGAAAAAACCAAAGGTTTTAGGGACAGTTATAGTTAGTTGGACATTTCACTCGTACAAAACCAGTGAAATTCCCCCGTTATAGTTAGTTCAGCTAACTATAACTCGCGCCCCCGCAATGCACTGCTGATGACGTCACATATTACATCACTCATGACATGGTCAGTGACATCACGGATGACATCACTGATGACATCTCAAATGACATCACTGATGACATCACTGAACTGTAAAGTTTAAATATGTTTAATATATATAGGGAAAGGCGTATTGAAGAATGAGTGGGTATATAAGTGTCTGAATGGATGATTTAGTAGGTGCGTGACTGACTTTATAAGTGAGTGATTAAACGTATCTTACTGAATGCATGGGTTAGTGACTAAACTGTGTGAATGTCTGTATCCGTCTGTCTGTTGGTGTGTAAGCGGCTGCATGGGTTTGCGAATAGCTACATGAGTGTCTACATGGGTTATTGATTGGTTGTCTGAGTATCTGTATGGGTGCCTGAGTGTTTGTGTGGGTGGGGTGTGTGTGACTCTGTGCATAGATGTGTGAGTGGGTGATTCACTGGGTGCATGGTTTCAAGAGTGCATCTGTGATGGACTGTATGGGTGGGTGAGTGTGTGTATGGCTGTGTTATTGAGTGAATGTATATCTCAGTGGTACATGTGTGAGTAACTACATAGGCAGTATATATGTGTGTTGGAGTATATAAATGGCTATAAGTGAGAGTGTGTGATTGTGAGAGTGGCTGTATGGATGAGTGTGTACTTGTATCAGTGATTATATAAGAGCGTAAGAATGTGCTAGTATTGGTATGAGTAAGTGAGCTGGTGTGTGTATAACTGTATAGGTGAGTAAATGGCAGTGTGATTAATTATTTGCATGACTGACTAGGTGTGTGAGTACCTCTATGGATGAGTGGCGGTGTGTGAGTGTCTATATAGGTGTATGAGTGCATATGATAGTCCTGTACTGAGTGACCGTAAGTATGAGTGACTGTACGGGTGAGTGAGTGGATGTGTGTGTAGACCTAAGAATCAGCGAGTGTGTATGTAGTTATTGGTGTTGGAGTGTATATGGTTTTGAGAATGGCAGTCTGTAATTTAGAGTGGTTGTATCATAAGTTATATTAGGGTGTGAGAAGATGCATGAAATTATCACACGGATGATGTCATCAGTGATGTCATCAGTGATGTCATTTGAGATGTCATCAGTGATGTCATCAGTGATGTCACTGACCATGTCATGAGTGATGTAATATGTAACGTCATCAGCAGTGCATTGGGGGGGCACGAGTTATAGTTAGCTGAACTAACTATGACGGGGGAATTTCACTGGTTTTGTACGAGTGAAATGTCCAACTAACTATAACTGTCCCTAAAACCTATGGTTTTTTCAATGAATTTCTAAGGTTTTTTAAATGCTAATTTCTAACTATAACGTGTCTGAAACCTATGGTTTTTTCAGTGAATTTCAAAGGTTTTTTAAATGCTAATTTCTAACTATAACGTGTCTGAAACCTATGGTTTTTTTAAGTGAATTTCAAAGGTTTTTTAAATGCTAGTTTCTAACTATGCCTACAGAGGTGGGACATGTGAAGAAAGAAGAAAAAATGCACAGAAAGAAGCAAAAGAAATGCAGAAAGAAGCAACAGAAGTCCACAAAGACGAAGAAAAGAGCAGGAAGAAGCAAGACATGTGCAGAAAGAACCAACAGAGGAGCAGAAAGAGGCCTTGTTGCAAAGTCATCCTGTGCCCACAACTTTTTCAGACGGGTACTGGTAGTAACTGACTCGGACTAACCAGGCCTAGAGCCAGTGCTATGCTAAAAGACACTTAGAATACAGTGAAAACACCTACATACACTAGGGAACACTATGCGTAGGGGTACCCCTGTGGTTAGCATGACCTCCTCTGTAAGGCCCTAGTACATAATAGGGCAGGGGGATTAAAACTTCCTCTTAAAACGCGCCCCGGGGCGCGTTTGCACAGTGGTGAAGGGAGGGGGGGCCTGAGGTGACGTGTGCAAACAAGCCCTGTGGCCGTTTTAAGTTGGGAGATTAAGTCCCCTTGAATCCTGAGGGTCCCTGGGGTCCAACTAGCCCACTAGGTACCTCCAGTAAGCGCCACAGAGCTGCGTTGCACAGAGGTGTAAAAAGGGGCGTGGCCTGAACCACCTCTCTGCAATGCAGCCCTGTGGCGCGCACTGGAGGTACCTGGTGGGCTAGTTGGCCCCCAGGGTCCCTCAGGATTCAAGGGGAATTAATTCCCCAACATAAAACGCGCCACAGGGCGTGTTTACACACATGTCACCTGAGGCCCCGCCCCCTCCCTTCACCACTGTGCAAACGCGCCCTGTGGTGCATTTTAAGTTGGGGTATTAGGTCACCTTGAATCCTGAGGGTCCCTGGGGCCCAACTAGCCCACCAGGTACTTTCAGTTAGCGCCACAGGCCTGCGTTGCAGAGAGGTGTAAAAAGGGGCATGGCCTGGACCACCTCTCTGCAGCGCAGGCCTCTGGTGCTTACTGGAGGTACCTGGTGGGCTAGTTGGCCCCCAGGGGCCCTCAGGATTGAAGAGGAATTAATTCCCCAACTTAAAACGCGCCACAGGGCGTGTTTGCACACATGTCACTTCAGGCCCCGCCCCCTTCCTTCACCACTGTGCAAACGCGCCCCGTGGCGCGTTTTAAGTTGGGGGATTAAGTCCCCTTGAATCTTCAGGGTCCCTGGGGTCCAACTAGCCCACCAGATACCTCCAGTAAGCGCCACAGAGCTCCATTGCAGAGAGGTGTAAAAAGGGGCGTGGCCTGGGCCACCTCTCTGCAACGCAGCTCTGTGGCGCTTACTGGAGGTACCTGGTGGGCTAGTTGGCCCCCAGGGACCCTCAGGATTGAAGAGGAAGTAATTCCCCAACTTAAAACGTGCCACAGGGTGCGTTTGCACACATGTCACCTCAGGCCCTCCCCCTCCCTTCACCACTGTGCAAACACGCCCCGTGGCGCGTTTTAAGTTGGGGGATTAAGTCCCCTTGAATCCTGAGGGTCCCTGGGGTCACAAGATGGCTGCCAACACTTCCTGGTTTGGAGTGTTGACAGCCAATTAGAATAAAGCTCGAGGTCGGGAGGGTCCGCGGATCCTCCGTGCCTCTAAATATCGAAACTTTTATTTTTGATTTTCTCAGCAACTACTGAACGGATTTACACCATTTTTAAAAAGGTTGCTTTCTGAGCCAAGCAGTACCTTTTTGCCAAATTTGGGGTAAATCCGTTCAGTAGATTCGACTGTAGCCTTGCATAAAGTTTCCTATGGGAAATTGATTTTTTGACTCTTATGTTTTGAATTTCTCTGGAATTACTGAACGGATTTACACCATTTAAAAAAAAGGGCACTTTCTGAGCCAAGCACTACCTTTTTGCCAAATTTGGTGTAATTCCGTTCAGCACTTCGGGCTGTAGCCGTGGCTAAAGTTTCCTATGGGAATTAACATGGAGAAAACACGTTTTGGGACCCCCCTTTTTTATCGGCCCCCGCTTGCCGAATCACCCCGAAACTTTGAAGACAGGAGCTGACCGGAGCGCCCCACTAGTTTTGAAAATTTCGCAATGATTCGTCATTCGGCGCCAAAGTTATTGGGAAATCAAAAAACGCTTTTCCTATGGAAACTAGGTCCTAACTATAACTATCTACTGGCGACAGCCAGTAGATAATTATCCTGGGGGTGGCACCCCGGGGACCGCCACCCCCCGGTGCTTTGTTTTTTTATGTGTGGGGGGGCCTCCAAGCCCCCTCCAAGCCCTGGGGACTGCCACCCCCGGGGCTTTCATTAATAAATTTGCAGGGGGCACACGGTCCCCGCGCTGCCTCGGGGACCGCCACCCCCCGGGGCTCTCATTTGATTAAAAATACCTGTGTGGGGGGGCTCGAGCCCCCACACACGCCCCGGGGACTGCCACCTCCCCGGGGCACTAATTATTCAAATTTGGGGGTCCGTGATGGACCCCCAAGCCCCAGGGACCACCACTTCCCCGGGGCTTTGCCAATGGTGGGGGGGCCGCGTGACCCCCTCCTGGAGCCAGTGATAGCCCTGGGGACCGCCACCTCCCAGGGCCGGCTCTTATAGTGTCCCGGGGTGCCCACCCCCGGGACACTGCTGTTTGCAATGACAGGGCGGGAGCCTCACGGCTCCCGCCCTGTCACTGCAAACTGCTTTGCTTCATTGAAGCGAGAGCAGGGAAACCTGCTCTCGCTTCAATGAAGCAAAGCGGATTGCTTTTCCACAAGGGGATCTGCATGTCAGCAGCTCCCCATGTGGAAAAGCAATGCCGGCTCCCGCAGGAGGCGGGGAGCCTGCCGGACCGTGGGGGCATTGGGGCTCCCCCCACGGTCCCCAACGAGAGGCCAGGCCCCGGGGGATGGGGTCCCCGGGGCTAGAAGTGGCCCGGGAGGGGGGCCAAGAGGCCCCCCTCCCCTGTGTATTTTTTTTTTTTTTTTTAAAAAGGAGAGGCCAGGCCCCGGGGGATGGGGTCCCCGGGGCCATATTTGGCCTGAGGAGGGGGGCCACGCGGCCCTCCTCACAAAAAAAAAAAAAGGATGGCCGGGCCCTGGTGGATGGGGTCCCCGGGGCCAGAAGTGGCCCAGGAAGGGGCCACGCGGCCCCCCTCCCCCAACAAAAATAATAAATAAAGGCGGGCCCCGGGGGATGGGTTTCCCGGGGCCAATAGAGGCCTTAGGAGGGGGGGGCCATGCAGCCCCCCTTCCTATAAAAAAACAAGATGTTTGGCCATGCCCCGGGGGATGGGGTCCCCGGGGCCGGAATTGGCCACGGGAGGGGGGCACACGCGGCCCCCCTCCCATTTACATTTTTTATTTTTAAAAAAAGGGGGCCAGGCCCTGGGGGATGGGGTCCCCAGGGCCCACAAAATAGGAAAAGAAGGGGGGCCACAAAGCCCCCCTTCTTTAAAAAAAAACACAAAAAAAACAACGGCATCGCCGAGGCCCGCCCCCTCCTACCAACACTATGCAAACACGCCCTGTGGCGCGTTTTAAGTTGGGAAATTAATTACCCTTGAATACTGGGGGTCCCTGGGGGCCAACTAGCCCACCAGGTACCTCCAGTAAGCGCCACAGGGCTGCGTTGCTGAGAGGTGGTCCAGGCCACGCCCCTTTTTACACCTCTCTGCAACGCAGCTCTGTGGCGCTTACTGGAGGGACCTGGTGGGCTAGTTGGCCCCCAGGACCCTCAGGATTCAAGGGACTTAATCCCTAACTTAAAACGCGCTACAGGGTGCGTTTGCACAGTGGTGAAGGGGAGGGCGGGGCCTGATGTGACATGTGTGCAAACAGGCCCTGTGGCGCGTTTTAAGGTGGGGAATTAATTCCCCTTCAATCCTGAGGGTCCCTGGGGGCCAACTAGCCCACCAGGTACTGCCAGTAAGCGCCACAGGGCTGCGTTGCAGAGAGGTGTAAAAAGGGGCGTGCCCTCAGACCACCTCTCTGCAATGCAGCCCTGTGGCGCTAACTGGAGGTACCTGGTGGGCTAGTTGGACCCAAGGGACCCTCAGGATTGAAGGGGACATAATCCCCCAACTTAAAACGCGCCACGGGATGCGTTTGCACAGTGGTGAAGGGAGAGGGCGGGGCCAGAGGTGACATGTGTGCAAACACGCCCTGTGGTGCGTTTTAAGTTGGGGAATTAATTCCTCTTCAATCCTGAGGGTCCCTGGTGGCCAACTAGCCCACCAGGTACCTCCAGTAAGCGCCACAGGGCTGCGTTGCAGAGAGGTGGTCCAGGCCACGCCCCTTTTTACACCTCTCTGCAACGCAGCTCTGTGGCGCTTACTGGAGGGACCTGGTGGGCTAGTTGGCCCCCAGGGACCCTCAGGATTCAAGGGGCCTTAATCCTCCAACTTAAAACGCGCCACAGGGCGCGTTTGCACAGTGGTGAAGGGAGGGGGCGGGGCCTGATGTGACATGTGTGCAAACAGGCCCTGTGGCGAGTTTTAAGGTGGGGAATTAATTCCCCTTCAATCCTGAGGGTCCCTGCGGGCCAACTAGCCCACCAGGTACTGCCAGTAAGCGCCACAGGGCTGCGTTGCAGAGAGGTGTAAAAAGGGGCGTGGCCTCAGACCACCTCTCTGCAACGCAGCCCTGTAGCGCTAACTGGAGGTACCTGGTGGGCTAGTTGGACCCTAAGAACCCTCAGGATTGAAGGGGACATAATCCCCCAACTTAAAACGCGCCACGGGATGCGTTTGCACAGTGGTGAAGGGAGGGGGCGGGGCCTGAAGTGACATGTGTGCAAACACGCCCTGTGGCGCATTTAAAGTTGGGGAATTCATTCCCTTTTAATCCTGAGGGCCCCTGGGGGCCAACTAGCCCACCAGGTGCTTCCAGTAAGCGCCACTGTGCTGCGTTGCAGAGAGGTGGTCCAGGCCATGCCCCTTTTTACACCTCTCTGCAATGCAGCTCTGTGGCGCTTACTGGAGGTACCTGGTAGGCTAGTTGGACCCCAGGGACCGTCAGGATTCAAGGGGACTTAATCTCCCAACTTAAAACGGCCACAGGGCATGTTTGCACACATGTCACCTCAGGCCCCACCCCTCCCTTCACCACTGTGCAAACGCGCCCCGTAGGGCGTTTTAAGAGGTAGTTTTAATCCCCCTGCCCTATTATATATTTATTTATTTATTTATTTATATAGCGCTACATTCATCCCAGAGGGATATCACGGCGCTGAGGTAGTGGCCTAGTGGTGCCAGGAGCCGGACGCTGATTTCAAATATAGTGTCAGTCTTTAGGGAATAGGTGTGTTTTAAGTTTCTTTCTGAAGGTGGTGTAGTCTTTAATCAGCCTAAGTTCTACTGGAAGTCCATTCCAGTGCAGTGCCGCAAGATACGAAAAGTTGCGTCTCCCTGCTCTGTTTTTTTTTATTCTTTTAGTTTTAGCTAGCGCTTGCTGATGTGACCATTGGCATCTGGGAGGAACATAGAATCGGATTTTGGTCTGGAGAATCTTAGGGCCAGTGTGATGAAGTGCTTTGTGGGTATGCCCTAAGAGTTTGAATCGTGCTCTTTGACGCATGGGCAACCAATGAAGTTGTCTCAGGCAGTCTGTGGCTGAGCTGTATTTGCCCTTGTTGCACACCCATTTGGCTGCAGCGTTTTGTACTACTTGCAAACGTTTAAAGAGGTAATCTGGCATGCCCACGAAAAGGGCATTTCCATAGTCCAGCCTGCTGACAAACATGGCCTGTGTGACTGCCCTCCTACTTTCCAGGGGGATCCATGGGAAAAGCCTTTTTAGAAGTTTCAGTGTGGCAAAGCTCTTTCCACATAGTGTCCGTACATGGTCCTGCATAGATAGTTTGTTGTCAATGTGAACCCCTAAGTTTTTTGCACACTGCTTGGGTGCTGGGGCGTCTCCGAGTGAGTGGGGCCACCATGATGCATCCCAAATATGGTTGGCTCCACCGAGGAGCAGGATTTCGGATTTGTCTGCATTGAGCTTTAAACAGTGATCCGACATCCAGTTAGCCATTTCGGTAAGACAGTTATTGAGTTTGGTCCTGGTGTCCTCTTGCCCGTCTCCTATGGCTATTGTTAGTTGCGTGTCATCCGCATATGAGCAAACGCCGAAACCCCACTTCGTTCCAATTTTTGCCAGAGATGAGACATAGGCATTAAATAGAGTGGGGCTCAGGGATGCTCCCTGCGGGACGCAACAGCTCAAAATTTTTGGACTTGATGAGAAGGCACCCAGTTGCACGGTTTGAGTTCTGCTGCTCAAAAATGAACTGAGCCATTGTAGGGCTTTAGCGTGTATCCCTTTTCCGTGCAGATTTTCTAGCAGCAACTGGTGGGAGACCGTGTCGAACGCCGCCGACAGGTCCAATAGGATCAGGGCCACTGCCTTACCCTGGTCTAGTAATGCTCTTACGTTGTCCAAGACGGCCAAGAGGGTTGCTTCTGTACTGTTGGTAGCCCGTTTGGGAGGGGTCCAGCAGGTCATTGTCTTCCAGATAATTAGACAACTGTCTATTGACCAGTTTCTCCATTACCTTGGAGAGATATGGGAGTTGGGAGATTGGCCTATAGTTGTCTGGTTTGGTCACATCTGAACCTGCCTTCTTCAGTAAGGGGGTCACTATGTCCTGTTTCCAAATCTCCGGAAAGACTGCTGTTTCTAGAGATTTGTTAAATAGCAGCGTGATGAACGGGCTGAGGGTGGGTGCGATCTGCCTGAAGATAAAATGTGGACAGTGGTCAAGGGGGGATCCCGATTTAACTTCCCCCATGGCCTTGATGACTTCCTCTTCAGTGAACGGGGCGGAGCTTTTCAGCTGTGCATGGGCGTCGGGATAAGGGTCTGTGCTTTCCCAGTTGTTGGGGTCAGTTGAGACATTGGTGTTGAATGACGAGTATATTATGCCTATTTTGTCCATGAAGAAGTTGCTGATCATTTCACAGCATTCAGCTGATGGATGAAGGGTTTGGGACATGCAGGTTGGTTTGCATAATTCTCGTACAATTTTATATAGCTTTTTTACTGAGTTGCTATTTTCGTTTATTCTTTGCGCAAAATATATTTTTTTGGCTTTCCTAATAGCATGATTATAGTTCCTGAGGTCTGTATTGTAAGATAACTTGTCAGCGTCTAATCTGGACATTCTCCAATTATGTTCCAATACCTTGCATTTCTTTTTAGTGCCTTGAGTTCAGATGTATACCACTTTTCCGATATAATTCTTTTCGTGGATTTAGATTTAAGTTTGGGAGCACATAGATCCAGTGTGTTGGAGATCTCTGTTTCGAGATTTACTGCACCCCTGTCGGTATACTAGGGCCTAACAGGGGAGGTCATGCTAATCAATCAATCAATCAATCAATCCCGGCATTTATAAAGCACGCTACTCACCCGGGAGGGTCTCAAGGCGCTGGGGGAGGGGGTAGGTTACTGCTCGAACAGCCAGGTCTTGAGCTGCTTCCTGAAGGAGAGATGGTCCTGGGTTCGCCGAAGGTGAGTGGGGAGGGAGTTCCAGGTCTTGGCTGCCAGGTAGGAGAAGGATCTTCCTCCGGCGGTGGTTCTGCGGATGCGTGGTACGGTGGCGAGGGCGTGGCTGGTTGATCGTAGCTGGCGTGTGGGCGTGTAGAAGGTCATGCGGTCGTTGAGGTACTTTGGGCCCAGGTCGTGGAGGGCCTTGTGTGCGTGGGTGAGGAGTCTGAACGTGATTCTCTTGCTGACGGGGAGCCAGTGCAGGTCTTTCAGGTGTCCGGTGATGTGGCTGTGTCGGGGGATGTCCAGGATGAGTCGTGCGGAGGCGTTCTGGATGCGCTGGAGTCTTTTTTGAAGTTTGGCTGTGGTTCCGGCGTAGAGGGTGTTCCCATAGTCCAGTCGGCTGGTGACGAGTGCCTGGGTGACGGTCTTCCTGGTTTCAGTGGGGATCCATCTGAAGATCTTGCGGAGCATGCGCAGGGTGTTGAAGCATGAAGATGAGACGGCGTTGACTTGTCTGGTCATCGACAGGGAGGAGTCCAGGATGAAGCCCAGGTTGCGTGCGTGGTCCGTTGGCTTGGGCGCGGTGCCCAGGGCCGGGGGCCACCAGGAGTCGTCCCAGGCGGAGGGAGATGAGCCCAGGATGAGGACTTCCGTCTTGTCCGAGTTCAGTTTAAGGCGGCTGTTCCTCATCCAGTCGGCGACGTCTCTCATCCCGTCGTGTAGGTTGGCTCTGGCGGTGGTGGGGTCGTTGGTGAGGGAGAGGATCAGCTGGGTGTCGTCGGCGTAGGAGATGATGTTGAGGTTGTGTTGGCGTGCGATGGCTGCGAGGGGGCTCATGTAGACGTTGAAGAGGGTTGGACTGAGTGAAGATCCTTGTGGAACGCCGCAGATGACTTCGGTGGCTTCGGATCTGAACGGGGGGAGGCGGACTCTCTGGGTTCTTCCGGCGAGGAACGAGATGATCCATTCCAGTGCTTTCTCTCGGATTCCGATGTTGCTGAGGCGCTTCACTAGGGTGCGGTGGCAGACGGTGTCGAACGCCGCGGAGAGGTCCAAGAGGATGAGGGCAGCTGTTTCCCCGTTGTCGGTTAGGGTTCTGATGTCGTCGGTGGCTGCGATAAGGGCGGTCTCGGTGCTGTGGTTGGCCCGAAACCCGGACTGCGAGGGGTCGAGGGATCCATTCGTCTCGAGGAAGGCGGCAAGCTGTCTGTTGACGGTCTTCTCGATGACTTTGGCCGGAAACGGAAGGAGCGAGATGGGACGGTAGTTCTTGAGGTCGGTGGGGTCCGCCGTTGGTTTCTTCAGGAGGGCGGTAAGCTCGGCGTGCTTCCAGCTCTCCGGGAAGGTGGCGGTGTGGAAGGAGGAGTTGATGATGTCCCGGAGATGGGGTGCGATGGTGGCATCGGCTTTGTTGAAGACGTGGTGTGGGCAGGGGTCGGTTGGTGATCCGGAGTGGATGGAGTTCATCGTGCGGGTGGTGTCTTCGGTGCTGATCGGGGTCCAGTTGCAGAGGGTGGTGGTGGCGGGCGTTGGTTCAGCGGTAGGGTGCGTGGTTTGTGCGTCGAAGCTGTTATGTATGTCGGTGATCTTGCGGTGGAAGAACGCGGAGAGTGAGTTGCAGAGGTCTTGCGAGGGGTGATGTCGTTGTTTCCGGCGCTGGGGTTGGAGAACTCTTTGACGATGCTGAAAAGTTCCTTGCTGTCATGGGCGTTGTTGTCCAGTCGTTCTTTGAGTGCCGACTTCTTGGTGGCACGGATCAGCTGGTGGTGTTTGCGGGTGGCGTGCTTGAGGGCGGTCCTGTTGTCTGTGGTCTGGTCGAGTCGCCAGGTTTTCTCGAGAGTGCGGCAGTTCTTCTTGGATTCCTTGAGTTCGTTGGTGAACCAAGGGTTTTCTTGCTTCCGGGTCTGCTGGGAGGGTTTTTTAGTGGTGCGAGGTCGTCGGCGCAGGCGGTCAGCCACTTGGCGAGGTTGCTGGCTGCTTCGTTTGGGTCCGTTGTGTTGGTGGGTGTGTTCTGGCCGAGGGAGGCGGTGAGCTGCTCGGCGGTGATCTTGCTCCAGCTCCGGCGGGGAGCCTGTTGCGGGTGGTGGTGGGTCGCAGTCTTTCTGAAGCTGAAGTGGATGCAGCTGTGGTCGGTCCAGTGGAGTCCGGTGGCGTGGCTGAAGGAGATGTGTTTGCTGGACGAGAAGACGGGGTCAAGCGTGTGGCCGGCGTAGTGGGTGGGTGTGTTCACCAGTTGCTTGAGTCCGAGGTTGGCGAGGTTGTCCAGCAGGGAGGTGGTGTTTCTGTCGTTGTTGTTCTCCAGGTGGAAGTTGAGGTCCCCTAGGAGGATGTAGTCGGCGGAGGGCATGGCGTGCGGGCTGATGAAGTCTGCGATGTCTTCGCTGAATAGTGTGCGTGGTCCCGGGGGTCTGTAGATGAGGGTGCCTCGGAGGGTGGTCTTGGGGTCAGTGTGTATCTGGAAGTGTAGGTGTTCGGCGGCGGTGAAGGTCTCGTCGGAGTTAGTCGAGATGCGGATGGTGTTCTTGTGTACGATGGCGATGCCTCCTCCCGTCTGGTTGACGCGGTCCCTCCGGGTGATCTTGTATCCGTCCGGGATGGCTATGGCGATGTCGGGCGCTGAGGAGGCGTTCATCCAGGTTTCGGTGAGGAAGGCGATGTCCGGTGCTGTTGCGTCGAGCAGGTCCCAGAGTTCCACGGCGTGCCTGTGGACGGAGCGGGTGTTCAACAGGATGCATTTCAGGTGGTTGCTGCTGGTGCTCGACTTGGC
Organism: Calotriton arnoldi; assembly: GCA_963921515.1. NCBI lineage: Eukaryota > Metazoa > Chordata > Amphibia > Caudata > Salamandridae > Calotriton > Calotriton arnoldi. The sequence goes on from CAWUFW010007403.1 coordinate 965,616, forward strand.
GGAGGTGGTGCACGTCCGGGGGCAGGTGAATCGGCAGGTTTGGCAGGTGAAGGGTCCGTGGGTGCGTCTCGGTGAGGCTCGGTAGCAGGCAGGGTTCCGGCCGGCATTGAGTGCGGTGAGTGTGGCGGCGTCGTAGGTCCGTCGAGTGGTGTTGCATCGGTGGGTTCCAGGGGTTCTGGCGCTGGGCGCGGTCCAGTCGCGGACGGGCGCAGACGGGCTTGCCTTAGGCGTGCCTTCGGCGCGCCAGCGGCGCGCCCGCTGCGCACGGCCGCCATTTATGGGGAGGTGGGAGGGAGGAGCAGCTGGGAGGCGGGAGGCAGGGGCAGCGAATGGGCAGTCAGGGGCGGGGCCGCAGGGACGCAGCGGCGGGAATGGCGAGAGGCAGCGGGGGCACAAAAGGAAAATGGGGGTGAAAACAGACAAAATGGCAAGCACAACGCTAATGGGGCAGCGAGGGGCACAGAAAGGAAAAAGGGGGTGAAAACAGACAAAATGGCAAGCACAACGCTAATGGGGCAGCGAGGGGCACAGAAAGGAAAAAGGGGGTGAAAACAGACAAAATGGCAAGCACAACGCTAATGGGGCAGCGAGGGGCACAGAAAGGAAAAAGGGGTGAAAACAGACAAAATGGCAAGCACAACGCTAATGGGGCAGCGAGGGGCACAGAAAGGAAAAAGGGGTGAAAACAGACAAAATGGCAAGCACAACGCTAATGGGGCAGCGAGGGGCACAGAAAGGAAAAAGGGGTGAAAACAGACAAAATGGCAAGCACAACGCTAATGGGGCAGCGAGGGGCACAGAAAGGAAAAAGGGGTGAAAACAGACAAAATGGCAAGCACAACGCTAATGGGGCAGCGAGGGGCACAGAAAGGAAAAAGGGGGTGAAAACAGACAAAATGGCAAGCACAACGCTAATGGGGCAGCGAGGGGCACAGAAAGGAAAAAGGGGGTGAAAACAGACAAAATGGCAAGCACAACGCTAATGGGGCAGCGAGGGGCACAGAAAGGAAAAAGGGGGTGAAAACAGACAAAATGGCAAGCACAACGCTAATGGGGCAGCGAGGGGCACAGAAAGGAAAAAGGGGGTGAAAACAGACAAAATGGCAAGCACATCGCTAATGGGGCAGCGAGGGGCACAGAAAGGAAAAAGGGGGTGAAAACAGACAAAATGGCAAGCACAACGCTAATGGGGCAGCGAGGGGCACAGAAAGGAAAAGGGGTGAAAACAGACAAAATGGCAAGCACAACGCTAATGGGGCAGCGAGGGGCACAGAAAGGAAAAAGGGGGTGAAAACAGACAAAATGGCAAGCACAACGCTAATGGGGCAGCGAGGGGCACAGAAAGGAAAAAGGGGGTGAAAACAGACAAAATGGCAAGCACAACGCTAATGGGGCAGCGAGGGGCACAGAAAGGAAAAGGGGGGTGAAAACAGACAAAATGGCAAGCACAACGCTAATGGGGCAGCGAGGGGCACAGAAAGGAAAGGGGAGACAAGCAGGAAATACGGGCACCGGGGCCACAAGCGGAGGGCGATCTTACCTGCAGAAGCAGCGGGCAGACAACACAGGCGGAGCTGTGTGGTGGGGGAGCGACCTACCTGGCAAGGTCAAGGGTCGCTCTCCTCACCGCGCAGCGGCCGCCATTTATGGGGAGGTGGGAGGGAGGAGCAGCTGGGAGGCGGGAGGCAGGGGCAGCGAATGGGCAGTCAGGGGGGCGGGGCCGCAGGGGACGCAGCGGCGGGAATGGCGAGAGGCAGCGGGGGCACAAAAGGAAAATGGGGGGTGAAAACAGACAAAATGGCAAGCACAACGCTAATGGGGCAGCGAGGGGCACAGAAAGGAAAGGGGGTGAAAACAGACAAAATGGCAAGCACAACGCTAATGGGGCAGCGAGGGGCACAGAAAGGAAAAAGGGGGTGAAAACAGACAAAATGGCAAGCACAACGCTAATGGGGCAGCGAGGGGCACAGAAAGGAAAAAGGGGGTGAAAACAGACAAAATGGCAAGCACAACGCTAATGGGGCAGCGAGGGGCACAGAAAGGAAAAGGGGGTGAAAACAGACAAAATGGCAAGCACAACGCTAATGGGGCAGCGAGGGGCACAGAAAGGAAAAGGGGAGACAAGCAGGAAATACGGGCACCGGGGCCACAAGCGGAGGGCGATCTTACCTGCAGAAGCAGCGGGCAGACAACACAGGCGGAGCTGTGTGGTGGGGGAGCGACCTACCTGGCAAGGTCAAGGGTCGCTCCAATCACAGGGGTACCCCAACGCATAGTGTTCCCTAGTGTATGTAGGTGTTTTCACTGTATTCTAAGTGACTTTTAGCATAGCTCTGGCTCTAGGCCTGGTTAGTCAGAGTCAGTTACCACCAGTACCCGTCTGAAAAAGATGTGGGCACAGGATGGTTTTGCAACAAGGCCTCTTTCTGCTCCTCTGTTGGTTCTTTCTGCACATGTCTTGCTTCTTCCTGCACTTTTCTTCGTCTTTGTGGACTTCTGTTGCTTCTTTCTGCATTTCTTTTGCTTCTTTCTGTGCGTTTTTTCCTTCTTTCTTCACATGTCCTACCTCTGTAGGCATAGTTAGAAATTAGCATTTGAAAAACCATTGAAATTCACTGAAAAAACCATAGGTTTCAGGCACGTTATAGTTAGAAATTAGAATTTGAAAAACCTTTGAAATTCACTGAAAAAACCATAGGTTTCAGGCACGTTATAGTTAGAAATTAGCATTTAAAAAACCTTAGAAATTCACTGAAAAAACCATAGGTTTTAGGGAAAGTTATAGTTAGTTGGACATTTCACTCGTACAAAACCATAGAAATTCCCCCGTTATAGTTAGTTCAGCTAACTATAACTCGCGCCCCCGCAATGCACTGCTGATGACGTTACATATTACATCACTCATGACATGGTCAGTGACATCACTGATGACATCACTGATGATCAAAGAGGGCCGACCACATGCCGGTGCAAGCTCCAAGCCCGAGGCCCGCGACCTTGGCAGCCTCCTCAGACAATCACGGCCTCCGCGACACAGGCCCCCAGCACTCCTTTCTCGTTGACGTACTCCACCGCTGCCTCCGGCCTACACTGCGGTCCAGTAGGTCACACATTTGGAACTGAGTCTTGATTTCATGATGGCCGAGTTCATATGTTAATGGCAGCATTTATATCACTGTACTCCCTTCGATCTGGTGCCACCAACTCTGTGCATCGCAAGCCAACGACACGTGGCTGTGGGCCCCTGCTGACCGCTGCCTCCGGCCTACACTGCGGTCAAGTAGGTCACACATTTGGAACTGAGTCTTGAATTTTTCATGGCAGAGTTTATACCATTGTACAGGCCTCATCGCAGACAGCATCCCCTTTCAGCTCTGGTGCCACTAACTCTGTGCCCCGAAATTCAGGGACACTCTCTGGTTGGACTTTGGTGGCGTCTGACTCTATGGCCTGGGGGTTGTCTTCATCATCATGTAGCTGATACTGACTTGGTGTTAAAAATGAGTCTGTAGCATTCATCTCCTCCATATTACCTGTTTCTGCTTGGTTCTGCCCTCTACATCATGCCCTGGAAGAACACCTTCCACTGTCCCCGAAACACTCTGCGACATACACCTTCGACATCGACGAGGTCCCGCTCAGCTCCCGTGGCCCTACCTCAGTGCACCGCAAGTAACCGTCCCGTGGCGGTGTGCCTGTGCCGGCCGCAGTGCATCCGGGGCCATTAACTCTGTGCAGCTCAAGTCGTGGACCCTTGCTGTTTGAACTTTGAACTTCTGATTGTCTGATCACTGGTGTAGTTGTTGCCAGCACCAACCACTCCCTGAGGGCTGGCTTACACTCACCCCACACCCATCCAGCACAGGTGTCACTGGACATGTGACCCTGGCAATAAAAGGGGCCGGGCACACGTGCCCATAGCCAGTTCCACAAACTATCTAAGTGTGTCCGTGTGGTCATTATGTATGCATGAGGGCCCCATGCCCTACCACATGACATTGTGCTGTGTACAGCGGACGCAACCATGTCACCTCAGGCAGTGGGGGAGACCTGGGACATGTAGCTGTGTTGTACCCCCCTGTAAGCGTAAGCGGAGTGGGCTGGCGTATGACAGTCCAGCGTAGGGGTGTGGATAATGAGCCCGGGGCTCTGGGCATTGTTAAGTGTTGGCCTTGCCAAGGAAGTAACTAATGCGTGTGTCTCTGTTGTAGTGTCGGCGCCACCCGTCCCGCAATGGACAATGTTGCGATGTAGCAAGCCCCCGGAGTGCGGGCTCAGCTGAAGGGATAAATGAAGGAGCGCAAGCCCGCTCGGGGTCCGGGATCATACATGCCAACTGTTGTGTGTGTCGCTATTACCGCAGCATAGGCCAAAGGTCTACCCCAACCGCATTGCGAGTTCAGCCAGGCATGTACTCTACATCTGTGTCCGCCCTATCCTTACCGTAGGCCTACACACACGTGCCCGCCCACCTTCAACACACAACATCACAGTGTCATTGTCAGGCTTGTGGACATGCGCAGACAGGCATGACAATGGTGTGCCGTAGGAGTGCAAGTGATGCAACCGCGCTGCGCACACTAGTAAATAGGCTCGGGGGAGGGAGGAGCAGCAGTGAGGCTACGTAATAAACATTGATGCCGCTCATTTGCTACAAGCAGTACCTGTCAAACAGGAATCACTAAGTCACACATATCACACACCAATGAACTAGTGAGCCTGCCAACACATCATGCAGAACCAACTTTTGACTCATGTCTCTCTGCACTGTCACAGGTGATCAAGGATATGCACTCTGCCCTTGGATGATGACACCCCTCCGAGCCCCAAACACACAGGCCCAGAGACAGTACAATGCGGCCCACAAACGCACCAGGGGCATTGTGGAACGCACATTTGGCTTGTTGAAGTCGCGTTTCAGGTGCCTGGACATCACAGGTGGAAGGCTCCTGTACAGCCCAGGCATCGTGTGCAAGATGATCGTTGCATGTTGTGTGTTGCACAACATATGTGTACGCACCAATGCCCCATGGCTACAAGTGCCAGATGCACCGGACGATGATGAGGAAGATGAGGCAGGTGGACCACACCCCACTGCAGCAGCAGGAATAGCCCGTAGGAACACCATCATTGACAATTTCTTCACATGAGCACGTCACATTGTCACAGTCCTTAGCAATCATGGGACAGTACAAAATGACCACAGGCACAGCATGTGCAAATTAATTCATTACAACACACATTCCCTGTGTGCATGTTACTCCTCTGTACAAGCACATCACTCTGACAAGTGTAAGTGCAACATGTAGTGCTAACAATCTCATAAATTGGAAATGGATGGTGGGTGTGTCACCTCTGTACAGAGAGGCTGTTTAGGGTGTCATGTATTCGAAATGCAATTTCTGTGTGTCAAAGATAGTACGGAATCCGACTCATCAGCGTTTCTCATGTGTCCCAAATCCTTACATATAGGCTGTCATTTGTGACCTACAATTGTCAACAGGGCTTCTCTTGGGGTCAAATATGTACCACCATGATGCAGGGATGCACCCTGTGACTCAAGTCCACAACATGAGCTACATGGACGTAAGGGGGAATCACTGCCCCTACATTCGTCCATGCTTCCATACTTGATTAATCATAGACATGACACATCTGTGTGTATTAGAATGTATTATTCACGTTCAGTGGAGTGTTGAAGCTGTCTTAGTACTGGGCCATGCAGACAACACTTTACAATGTTGCCCCGTGGAGGGCCAGCCAGAGTCCTTTAGGGATTGACAAGTTACTCGGAAGGGGAAGAGTCCAGTCCGTAGGCTGATTGCTGTGTCATTGTTGAGCATACAAAATATGGCAGTCCATGTCGAGGTCCAAGGTTAGTGTCGCAGAGTGTGTCGGGGGACAGTGGAAGGTGTTATTCCAGGGCATGATGCAGAGGGCAGACCCAAGCAGAAACAAGCCATATGGCGGAGATGAATGCTACTGCTTCCTCCTTACCACTGAGGCAGATTCATCCTCATCTTCGTCCTCTGACGTTTCATGTGCCTCACATGTGGGTGGTGGTGTTTGGTTTGCAGCACTGAGTGACACTGACACATCAGGGGCCGGATATGTGGATGTAGAAGTAGCAGCAGCATTCATCTGCGTAATGTCTTGTGGCATCACTCCCATGATGAGGATCTGCAGGGCATGGAAGATCCCATCTACAGCTTTCTCGTGTGCAGCCGTGGTAGCCATTCTTTGCGCCGGCATCCACTCCATGTTCTCCATGACCCTCCTCATGTTTCCCAAATCACGAATGACATCGCTGTAGCCACTCTAACTAGACAGTTGTTGTTGTCTCCGAGTCATGACTCCAGCGACGCCAGCCATGGATTGTTGGAGGGCATGGGGTGGACTGTGGGTGTCCGTTAGGGAGTGTAAGTGGTCCCTGATGGGACTTAGACACCCACGTATGGCATCTAGTTTGGCTGCCATGAGGCCGAACCCCACCCGCACCTGTTCAGCCAGCTCCTTCTGGCAGTCTAACACACGGCGTTGGAACGCCATGTGTTCTTTGGTGAGGTGCTGGGAGCCAGACGTGGTGGTGGGTGCTTCCTGCTGTGTGGTCTGTGCAGGGGGTGGGATCACCTCGATGGGGCTGGGCTGCCCTGCTACTGGAGGTGGGGTGCGGAGGTTGTCCATGAACCATTGGAGTTCATCGTAGTCGATGTCCTGGGGGGGGTCGTCTCCATCATCACTGACGTGATGTAGGGTCTGCTCTGCAGGAGGTGTTGATTGTCCCTCTGCAATGTAAAGGGGAGATGCAGTTTCACAGTGTGTTCCATGTATGTTGACGCATTGGCGGAGTTTACATACAGACTGCATGACAATGTACATTGTGACTGTTTGTGAGGAGATGCCTATTTGATGCGGGACAGTGGACATTTGTACTACATCACTGATGTGAGGTTGTACTCGTACATTGTCATCTCACAGTTTCCTGCTATGCCAGATGTGATTGGCCATTTTGTACACACATGTGGCACCAGTTGTGTCCTGTGTTCTGTTGTGAAAGTGTTGCAGTTTGTACCACATTGTTGTCAATGTTGAGGTGCTCTTATTCTTATGTGTGTGTGCTGCATTGTGGGTGAGTCGCCCCTGCAGCTCTGATTTGGCTGCCCCTTATCCCTTTCAGGTGGTGTGCCTTTGACTTCTGTGCTTCTACAGTGCTGAGATGTTGCGGACTTGGGTAAATTGGGCTCTTGGTCGAGTTGTGACTCTTGGGCATGGTTTGTCCGCAGATGTGTTGTTGACGTCAGGGGTTGTTTGTGCACGTGTATGTGTCAGAGTGTGACCTGCTCCTTTCCGGATGAGGTCCACACTCAGTCACCTCAGTGTCGTAGCGTGCACCATCTCATGATAATTGGACTGCAGCCATGCTAATCGTCATGCAGTGTCACTTGCATTGTCAGTGTGGCTCATGGACCCGCAGCTTTGCTGGGTTCAGCACATGTGTATGGGTTTGTTGTGAGATTAGTGATGTGTGGGGAGGGCCCCCTCCGGGCACATTGTCGACGGGGGCCTACTTGCTGTTTCTATGTGTGCTGCAGTATGCCAAGGTGATCAGGGACATGATCCAGAGTCATTGTGGGTGTGCAGTGTGCTGTACTTAATTGTGCATGTGTGCCATTGTGCCCATCTCCCCCCGTCCCCCAGTCCCTGGTCGGTACTCACCCTGTTGATGTTGTGTCAGGTCATGTTGAGCAGTATCCGGATCCACTACTCCTGGCACCGTATCCCGACTGATGACTGTGGCCACCATTTTCTCCATGTCATCCAGCTCCTGGTGTGCCGCAGGACCCCACCTCCAATCTGCGTTGCTGCTTTCATGTTGGCATCGAGTTTCTTCTTGGTTTTGCCTTCACATCATTCCAGCGCCTCTTGACCTTTTCCATTGTCCTCCTCAACTCTGCAACTGCATTCACATGGTCCAAGATAGTCTGCCATGTTTGCGTCTTTGTTGCCAATGACACGTTGGAGGTGACGAACAGTTGTTGGTAGTGTTCTATCACCTCTGTAACGATGATCCTGTTTTCCTGTGGACTGAACCGCGTCTTCCTCTTCTCCTTGGCCTTCCCCGACCCCGAGGTTCCTTGCTGGTCGTCTGTGGGGCTTGTGGGGTTCGCGTTGTCCTCTGCACTCGGTCCGGGTGCATCCATGGTGCTACGCAGTTTAACTTTTTTTCTCTTCTGCTTTTATGGTGCATTTTCCCGCATGACGCATGGGAATTGCAGGCCTATCGCTGGTTAGCGCTGATTTTTGTATCGCGATTTGGGGCATCGCAACTTTTTTTGCGTTCGTGTTTCGCATTTTTTCGGCGTTGCGTTAATTTTAACGCGGTCATTTGGCGCGTTATCGTGAGACTATCGCATGGTGCCGCCATGTTGAGAATACAACGTTAACACGGTGTTATTTTCCCGCGATGGGCTGCGATGTGCAAAGTTGCGTTAAGCTAATTTTGCGATAATTATCACACGTTCTTGAGAATATCCCCCTAAGTCAGTTTGTGAATCACAGTCTTTGTGATAACAAAAGGGATTTGTACTTCTGACTCAATGTTAGCCAAATGTGCACGGAACAATGAGGCTGCTTACATGCCCCTATGTTTTTTAACAATTATTTCCTCCATTTAGCAAATGCAGACTAACATTTTGCTTGGCAATAGTATGGCAAAATGTACTTTCCAAACCATGAAACAACTGCTCTCCAGAGATGTATCATGTCAAGTTTATAATTTAGCCCTAATGCGACACTAATATGTAGCAAGAGAAGAACACCCTAAAGTCATTTGCTTTCCACTGAGCTTGATAAAGTGTTGACATATATGTGGCAGGGACTACTTATAGAGGGTGCATACATTGTACGTGTCCAGCAGAAGTGCCAGGCTGCGAATGTGCAAAGAATTGCAAGAACAGGAATGTTTTCAATTTTTCCTGAAATTGAAATTAATTCATTAATGTTACATTCCGTTTTAAACTAGGCGTAGGGGGAAATGCACATCTCTTACGGTGCACTGATGTGATTAGAATTTCTTTGAACAATGTTTGGGTGAGCATCAGTCTGGAAGACTACTTTCTGCATAGTTGTTTGGGGCGGTGTCTGCGATGCCTGCGTTGTTGTGGGGCATCAAAAGAACTTGCTGCGATAGGGAGAGGATGTGGTGCAGCCAGGGCAGGACTGGCCGTAGCAGGCTTCTGGCATGTTCCCGGTGGGCTGGAAGGGTGGGGGCCAGTGTTGGAGCAGTAGAGGGCCGTTTTTGTTACGGGGGCGGTTTTGCAGCAATGCTGAAATATCAGCACCTCCCTACACCCCGCAGGGCAGGTCCGACTGAATTTTCAGGGCTGGTTTGTGTTCCCAGTCCGGCCCTTGGGCGCAGCGGTCAGAGTTGCTGCCTTGGGCACTATGGATCCTGGTTCAAGTCTCTGCGTCGGCTCAACATCCTGTGAATCTGGGCAAATCGCTTAATCCCCCTATGCCCATGGACAGTGCCTGGATACCATCTCGGGTGGTAAGCCACGCTTTATAAATCTGGTAATTTAAGTGGAAGCTGGTACGATAAATTGTTCTATCTTCTTTCAGAGGTTCAATTCGTAAAAGGCTGACTGAACATCAAACTTGAGTAACAGGTTAGAATTATTCTTGGGTGATGTCAGACAGCTAGTTTTGAATCAGAGGAGGATAGAACAAATCTATTCTTTTAGGATTTAGCTTGAGGTTAATAGAGTGGCTGCTGCTTAGTTCTGGAAGTTGTGGGGTGACACATATGTGCATATACTCACTTCCACAAGCGCGCACAGGTGCACATACTCACACCCACCCATTCGCAAACATATACGCACACACTTAGACTTCCCCATTCCCAAGCACAAGTGCACAACTACATTCATGCATACGGACATACCACCCAAACATTCATTAAGTACTTAACTGGCGTACCGTGATGGAAAGGCCGGACCAGCGGGTGGTGGGAGGGAGAAGCACGATGGCCCCAGAGGGAGCTGGATGCTTCGGGCAGCCAAAGGCAGTAGAAATACAAATGCCCCACTGCCTCCTCTGATTGGCTAACGTTGACAAGCATTAGCCAATGAGAGGAGAACCTTTCCTGACTTGTCACAGACTGGGGAGATATCATTGAGACTTGCTCTCCCCACCAGAGCTGACGAGTTGAAAAAGGGTGATGTGAAGCTACACTGACTGACAGCAATCGATATTTCAGGGCTGAAATCTAAAGCTCCTAGGGTTGCCTTTTTAGGTCTCACGCCTAGCGTTGCAGTGCGCAGCCCTGCTCGCGCAGCGCGAGACCTCCTGTATGGGCTTCAAAAAGCTAACCACACGCTCGTGCGTGTGATTTTGCTTTCGGAAGCCCACATTGGCTGTAGCGTGTTTTTTTTTTAGAAAAACGACACGCAATTGGGCAAAGGCGGGCGCATGTCCCGCCTTTGCTCCGCCCATTCCCGTCCGTGTCTAGAGCGCGCATCAGCGTGCGGCACAGGCGACAGGCTCCCTCGCCCCCCCGCTCCTCTGTGGTGCGCGCGCACCACGGGTTTCGATTCCCGCGTTTGGCTCCTCTGTGGTGCGCGCGCACCACAGGTTTCGATTCTGTGCTTGTTTGTCTCTGCTAGTTCTCCAGTGTTACTATCTTATTTCAGTTTGCCCCCTCTGGCAGTGGCAGTGCAGCTTGCAGCAGTGCCTGGATGTGGGTATAAGTCGTTGCCGTGAAAAATTCCATGCCCATTTTTGAGGGTCTTTTAACAAAAATAAAGTTTCCAAGACGCATGCTGATCGTGGGACTAATAACAAGTGTCCTTATAGTGCTTAAAATCAAAAAATTTCAGGACCTGGGCTTATAACCGGTGAAGAATGCAACAAGCACTGGAATGCAAATTTGAAAGCAGACAGCTGGAGTCCGCTGCCATTGTGACGTGGAGAGGGGCACTGCCGGTGGTGTGTGTGGTGGCATCGCGCCCGTGGGACAGACTGCTTGTAGTCTGGTGATGGCTAGAGTTGGTGAGCACGGGTGGCATTAGAGTGGCAGCAGGTTGTCATTGTGGGCACTTGCAACACTCAGCTGTACTTCTTTCACACCCCGCATCCCACGATGCCCCCTCCGGCCTAGCCCCGAAGCACAACAGGCCATCAGTGGCGTGCCAGGGGATTGATTCTCTGAGGCGCAGCCTGACGTGTGAAGAATGGAAGTTGGCACACGGAGTGTGTGGGCACAGGGAGTGTGTGCGGCCTGTGACATGCGTGGCACGTTATTTTATTAAATAACTTATTTAATAAAATATTGTACACTCATGGGAACAAAAGTCTGCTAACTAAGTGGTGGACACGTTCTTCTATTTCATAAAATATTGTACACTCATGGGAACAAAAGTCTGCTAACTAAGTGGTGGACACGTTCTTCTTTTATGCACGAAGGGACAATTTAAGGATTTTGGGGGCCGGGGCCTAACGTATTTGTGGCCCCTTTTCGGAACTTCTTTGAATTTATCATCTAACTTCTGCTCTTTCATGCCGTCGTTGGCCAGCCAGGTCACTGAGAGTGCACAGGCACACTCGTCTAAAGTTGTTACATGTAATATTCAGGGATAGTGACGTGTGTTTTCAATATTAAAACACAGTAGCAGCTCACAAATATTTACTTCAAATAATCGGTGACACCCTCCCATTTCAGACCCTCTCATTTCTCATATGTAGTGTGGTCCTGTTTTGAACTTAAAGAAACTTTTTGTGGATGTTGCGTGAAACTTAAACACAGCATTTCTCTGCTAAATGTCTGCTATAGGCTCTCCCACATCAACCACATTAAAAATAAATTAAAGGAAAACGCTGTTTGAAACAATATGTTTAAGAATTATTCAAAATCAGCAGGGAAAGACTCTCTGCAGAATTCTCTGTCAGGTACGTTTCTAAATTGCACCAAGTGGCGTGGGAAATGCTGCTTTGCCCTGAGAGTCAGGTGTCTTGAGTTGTCCATGGGGGGGGCGTCATCGTCTAGATTACGTTATTTAATAAGTATTAGTGTTTATTTTATATCACTGTGTTAAGCCCTGATCCACTTCATGGCACTAGAGGACACCTCGAGGGTGTAATGTGCTTCCATATCGCACTACACCACTGTTAATAAGTGAGTGGAGGTAAGGTTACCGGGTGAACATGCTTTTTAGGGTTTCTCAATATTTCATCGGTATGAACCCATTTCATACAGTAAGGGTGACATTGTCGCGACCCCACAAATTCCATGAATAATTTGCTTACGGATAGATCTGAAACAGCCTGACCAAACCATCACATCCGTCGCTTCACCTTCCCACGTGCACCCCAGCTTGCTGGCATGACATGGCCGGTGCAGTGGCACAGGCGCCTAGAGGCGGGAGAGGCACGCTGCTGCCCCTTACGGCTGTCCAGGGCCATTTCCTTGCGTACAATAGGGTTCGTGGTAGCACCCTCGGGTGAGAGACAGCTAGTCTAGTACTTTTACTTTGCTTCCCCTGCCTCTTGGATTTTCCTGGACTCAGCCAGAATTGTTTAAAAAAAATCCACAACATGGTACCCATTGGAGGGGGTGCGGGAGGGGGGGGGGGCGGGGGGCGGCACAGCAAGGCACCTACTGGTGAAACGGTATCGGACAACTCCTCCTGCGCTGGCCTGGAGGGTAGTTCCATCGATTCGGAAGAGGAAACATCTAAAGAAGGTGTGTGTTTAATAATTAAAAAAGTTGTGCGATCTCCGGTAGGATTGTTAGGGAGTTAAACCATCTCGGCGAGTCACTTCCAGACTATATTGGGCATTTTGCATTTCAAAAGCACCAAGTGACGGAATACGGAGCCGATACCCAAACCCAATGATGCCAATCTATCAAATCAAACACTTTTATTCGATAGTTAATAAAAAACCAGTCAATTTACATCCGCATATTTAGAAGCAAAAGAATAAAATGCACACGTGCCTATTATAAATACCGTAAATGAAGTCTTGCTCGATTTTTTTTTTACAAAATAACTGCAATCAGACTGCAACCAGATATTAAAAAGTTGACAGAGCACCCTTAACCTGGGCTGTAAACAATAAGAAATTTGACTAGTTCAATTTAAAAGTTAGCAGCGACTTGACCAATCACTACTGGTACCATTAGAGAGTCACGTGTGAAGGGGGATAACTTGTTTATTCGACTGGAATTAAATAGTATCTTAGGCCATGGGACACCAATGAAAAAAACCTTCACCGCGGACATTACCCTGTAACCACTCAGTGCCACAGGACCCAGAGAAATGCGGCAGAGTCTCTATCTGTCTTATGGTCCCATATCTGAAACAAGCATTTGCAATGCAATAGGTCTCACATTTACGCGACTTTAAGCTATTGGCATTGTAAATGACAATGCCTTTTATTTCTGTTTTAAAAACCAAAACATAAAAGGCATCATCATTTATGATGCCAATAGCTGAAACTCGCATAAATACGAGACCTATTGCATTGTACAACAAGCATTACCCATAGAAGTGAAATCTGACTCCGTGGCAACCAACAGCTGCGAGCAGATGCCTTCTTCCAGTTCTGACGGCTATGTGGGGGCAAGTAGGGCGATTCTGTAAACCAAGTCAGCTCTGAAGAGTGTTCTGACCACTCTCAGGCTTTCTGGCCTGGGGGGAGGTTGAGAAGCCAAGCAAGCAGCACAGTGGGTGCATGGGGAACTCCCTGGCCAAAAGCCTCCCCTACCTTGACTAGCCCTTGAAGTTTAATCAATACAGGAATGTGCTGTACACTTGACACCCTCGATGTGCAAAGGGAAAGGGCAGGTGAGTGATGCTCCAGTCTCTAAACAGTCCATGCATCTTGGAAGCCAAGCTGGTCTCGCCCTTTTGACGGGCTTCTTTTGTTTGCTTAAATATTGCAAGGTGAACCTGACTGATTTCATCGTCATCAGATTTATTTCAACATTATTAAATTATTAATACTTTAGAGACAGAAAAACAACATAGCCGAGGAAAAAAAGGAAGAGATGGAATTCTGTGATGTGTGAGAATGGTTCAAGGTTTCAATACCGGCCTGCAGAGAATTCGGTACACAGCACCTAGTTTAATTCAGCAATACCATCAACGTCGATGCGTATCCAGCAGTTGCCAGGACAGAAACGTAAATATTCCATAACCCCCTGACATCCGCCAGCAGATTAACCTGAAATTAGTGATTGCCCGGGCAACAGCTGCTGACGGAAGGGCCTGTACCGAACTGTGACCACAAGTGAGCTCAGCGCCAGGCAGAATGATGCTGTACTTTCACGAAAAGAATGGGAGACGCAGGCATGAATGTGTTTGTTACTAAGTGGCTGTTCAGGAGGACAACACCGGTTTTCATGTTGGGCAGGAGTTCTGACAAACGGAATGAACGCTAGTAATGTTATTCATACAGCACACACATGGCTAAAGAACAATAGGGAGCTCTACTGTATTTTTTTTCCCTTTAAATTTTATACAGCACAAACTCAAAGGCGGAAGCCGCTTTCTGTTTTATTTTTTTTGTTCCCAGTCTGTTGAATACCGGCAATGGCGGCCGCTTGTTTGTATTTGCAGAGCGCCATGCGCACTTTCACCTTGAGGCGAGTGCTGTGAGAGACGGCAGCTATTCTTTTAAGTGAAAGTGCGCATGGGATGCTGCAAATACAAACAAGTAGCCGCCATTGCCGAAGTCGGTGTTCTGTTGTTTTGCGCCCTTGTTGTTTTGTTGGCTGCTTGTTTGTATTTGCAGTGCGCCATGCCCGCTTTCACTTCAAAGAATAGCGGCCACCCCCCACAGCATTCGTCTCAAAGTATAAACGTGCCTGGCATGCTGCAAATACAAACAAGACCCGCCATTGTCCCCATCAGTGTTAATAACAAAACAAGCATTTGAAGGCACGCGCGGGGAGGAGGGGGGGCGACGCGAGTGGTGCGCGCACCTCGCGCTTAAAGTTAATAAAAAAAAAAAAATGAAGCTGATAGCCGCGCGGCCGTGAAAGTGACACGGCCGCGCGGCGCGAAAGTGAAAGGAAAATGAAGCTGACGAGGAGGGAGTGGGAGGAGGGGGGAGGGTATTCACGCGCTGTAGTGCACGTCGCGCGGGCTTGTGCGCTTGCGAGCAGCAGGCGTGACCACACGCTCGTGCACCATGGCCTTTTGCTTGCGCGTAACCGCAGGGAAAAGGCCACGACGCACGAGCGTGTGGTCAGCTTTCGAAACCCCCTTACTTAAAGTCTCGCCAGAGCAGCGCTTGTGCGCTACTCGAGGCTCGACCTAAAAACAAGCATTGCAATGCAATAGGTCTCGCATTTACGCGAGTTTAAGCTATAGGCATTGTAAATGACAAACCTTTTATTTATGTGTTGGTTTTGAAAACATATAAATAAAAGGCATTGTAATTTACAATGCCAATCGCTTAAAATTTCGCAAATGCGAGACCTATTGCATTGCAAATGCTTGTTTTAGTGAGGTGCTCACTTGTTATTGGGGGAGTAACCTGGTAGGATTTTGCTGGGCGGATGATGTCACTGCTCTCAGGGCTTTGAGATCATCAACACTGCAAACCTTGGGTGCTTAGTGCCTGTGCATAAACACATGTAAAGTACCTAGAAGCCTGATTGAGGCTTGATGAGTGTCGGTGAGGCTAGAATTTGCCAACCTGACAAGCACTCAGCATGCACTGGATGTTAGGCAGAGCCCGATGCTCTCACTGATGGGCTGCCACTGGGTTTCTGGCAGACATCCAGAACTGGAACAGCCATAATCGAGCCTGAATGCGGTAGATATAAGTTCAAAATCGTATGGTATACAGCTGTGTATCCTCAGCTACCTATTGATCCACTGTGTAGCGTTTTGAGCTGCTGCTTTATAATTTTCAACCAGGTTCATGTTTTTGTTCTGTTCATTTTAATTAGTACGTTTAGCATCCTGATTACGTAGTCTATGTAAATAGGCTTAAAACAAAGGTATTAACATAAAATAATGAACCTTTGAAAAACAGAGTCCTTTAATCAAGAAAAGTAATATGAATCATAGCCTAAAGGGTCTTTTTATCACAAGAAATATAAATTTCTCTGTTAGGTAACAAAATAAACTCACAGAGACTCCTTCAAATAGAGAAAATATATGTTGATGTGTGTTTGGTAAAATAAGACATTAAACACATATGAAGATTTTATGTTGCTACTGTGGCATCCACTCCAGGCGTTAAACAACAAAATGCATATATGTTAATATAGTATTATGATGTTACCTACCCTATTAGACATCGCTTTGTTGTAGAAGGAAAACAAAATGGTCAGATGTGTCTAGAAGCTTCATTTAAAGACCCAAGACAATGTTCTATTAAAGGGGGTATCCATCTGCATAATGTGTGCCCCTTTTCTGCAGAGCCTTAGTCTCAGCTAAGGGTGGGCGGTGAACTCTGCTCCGCCAGCGAAGTTTGCGGAGATTTAGTAACTCCGCACTCCATTTGGAGTGCAAAGTTTTCCAAATCTCCAACTACACAGTGCAGCGGAGTTCACCTGTGCAGGGAGACTTACCTGCCACCCAAATCGGTGTCTCCTCTGTCCTGCTCCTGCTGCTGGGCCTGGCTCCACTTCTTCCGCTGCTCCGGGAGAATTACAGGAAGAACTGCAGTGTGCATGACGTACTGCGTGAAGGCATGCCTGACCTGTAGGCATACCTTCACGCAGTACGTCATGCGCATTGCAGTTCTTCCTGTAATTCTCCCGGAGCAGCGGAAGAAGTGGAGCCAGGCCCAGCAGCTGGAGCAGGACAGAGGAGACACCGATCTGGGAGGAAGGTAAGTCTTTAGTTTTTAATAATCTTATTCTTTACTTAGACTACGTGGGGGGCCGGGGCTTTAGCGGGAGGGGGACGGTGGGGCCGGGGCTTTAGCGGAAGGGGGGGCGGGGCTTTAGCAGGAGGGGGTGGGGGGCCGGGGCTTTAGCGGGGGGCAGGGGGTGGGGGAGGGGCAGGGGGGCACTCTGCCAGGCCACGGAACTCTGCGGAATTTCACTGAGTTTTCTAGTGACTCCGTGAAATTCCGCGGAGTACCACTACGTGAGCTCCGCCCACCCCTGACTTCCATTATTCCACAGTCAATAAATTGAGTACCATTGCTGGGACAGAATGGTCCCTTGCATGGTGACAGACATGCACCCCTGCCCTGAGTGCCCTGGCTGCAATGATATCTGGATCCCTGGTGCTGGTTTTTAGTCTTGGTTTTGGTCTTGGGAGAACACAGATCATGGGTGTGTGCCATGACCCAGACCTGTCTCACGGATTGCAATCTTCCTAAAACTAGGAGCGGTGCCCAAAACCCTTATAAGTGGTAAAGGGCTACTTCCATAATGAAGAGTTAAGTAGAACAAGCACACAGGTGGCTGGTGGCAGCAGACCGTGTTTTAGAAGTAACGATCTGTAGTGTGAATAGGCCTTTTAACCTGCATCCCTGGAATTGCGCATACCGGACAATTTATGTAAAGTTCTGCTGCTGTGTGCTTAACTCTCCCATAGACTACATGATGTTAGCATGTAGAGCTGTGCAGTGTGTGTGTGTGTGCAAGCAGTGATGTATGCTTTGAGTGGTACAATACATGGAAGCCTGTGAGGAAGGCATGTGGAGGACCCCCTCAGACAGATTTGTGGATTGGTACATTCCTGAGAGATGGGTGGAGAATGGGAGAGCCAGACTCTCTTGTGCACTTCATAAGGTCTCCTTGATCCTGAAAAGATCACTTGTCAGTGGGTCTTGGGCACATCTCAGGAAGGTAATGAGGCAAAAAAGGAAATAATAAAGAGTAGTGCTGGGGGCCTTTTAACCTTTTGTTAGGCATATATCAGTAAGGCTGACTTGCAGGTCTGATCCACAACTAACTCCCATGGCCAGTGTTGTGGGAATATTTGAGTTGGGTTCGCTCAAGCTGTGGCAGACTGCTTCCTGGGAAACAGACAGGACGGAGGAGTTGGCTCTTCAAAGGAGGAGCCCCCTGTGCATGAGACATGAAACACTAAATCACAATTGTGTCTGGAAATGAATTTAAAAAAGGGGAGCTGGAAGCTCCTAAATTGTCAAACGTCAAGCTGCTAGCGTGGGCTGTACTTTGCTGTGAAGGAGCACAGCAAGAGTTCTGCCTTGTGTGACCAGGGCTGGAGATTAAAGTCTGCCAGTCTCTCAGCTGGGTGAGGGGCTATCACCCTTGGAAATCAAGACCACCTGCCCTGGAACCTGGAGTAATAGTGCCTGCCTGCAGAGACCAGAGGACCCTGTGAGGAGGAGAGGGCCTTGAGGGAGCAAAGTCCAGTGGGGGATCCTGGTGAGTGGCTCTTCGTATTAAAGTGTGTGAAAGAGTGCAAGTGACTATTGCATAGATCGGGTCATTGCCCATGTGCAGACTAATGTCATGACCCCATATGCCAGAAGGCGCTGATGAGAAGAAAGCTGCTGTTGCAGTAATTGGGCTATTGCTTATGTGCAGAATAAAGTCTGTGAGTCTGTATGCCAGACGAAGCCACCATGAACAGCAAGGGCCGTAGCCCAGGTGCACCATATGACTAGAAGGACGGCAGTCGGAAGGCGTATCATGTGACCACGAGGAAGCAGCAGATTCTGACCTATGCATCCAGAGCCCTGAGTGAAGCATTAAAAGCCGAGTGACTGCACATGACAGCCAGCTGAATTAACGGAACTTACCATATCATCCGAAGGATCACTGCAAAATACCAGCCACCTGGCTTGCAGCAATGAGACTACCGCTCAACACTGACAGACGTTCTAGTCCACCACAATGCCGGAGTGCTGAACTCTGCAGGGGAGTGGGTAAGAATGATCCCTTGTCCAGAGAGACCAGAGGAACTTGCTCTGCCTCATAATGATACAGCACAGTTTGAATTCTAAAAATACATAGTAGAAATTCTAAGACTCAAACTTGAAGAGGGGCCTAACCTGAATGTTGCCTATCATAAATGGGGAATAGTCACTGCCAGTGGACAGGGAAGTGGGACTCAGGACTCTGCCCTGACAACAGTAGAGTGCCGGCCTTAAGATGGTTATGTTTATTGTTTGTGTAGGTCATATTTCACTTTGTGCTCATAAATAAATCCTTTTTTTTATCCTAAAAGCTGGTATCTAGTTGGATATTCATTTTTGGGGGTTGCTGTCTGTATTTTGAGTCTTAAGCCTGTGTTTTCTTTGCACCTACTTCCCCCCAAGAATCCTTGGACTGCTCGACCCATGCTACCACTGAGAATCAAGTGCTGAAGGGCTACTTGGTCCAGTTGCTAAGGACCCATAGTAGGTTGGGACCTGCGACATTGAAAGTAAAAGGCCAAAACCACCACTGTTGGGCCCAGTAGCTCCTGCTTGCCATGTGGCTCTCTGAAAGTGGTTCTGAGAACCAATACATTTAGTAATTGTTTCACTTCTCACATATAGTGCTTAAAAGCAGCGAAACAGTGATATAAATATCTATATAAACTGATTTTTTATTTTAATTATCATAAGATAATCACCATGGTGTCTCTTCCATTAAATTCAAACCTCAACCTGCTAATGGTTTCTATGCTGTAAGACACAACTTATTTTGTATCTATGTACAATGGTGTTGTACAAGAAATACAAATGTACTGTAGCAAGAATACATCTTAACCAGTTTCCGGTAGTCAGAGGAAGGCTGATAATAAAACTGTGCCATATTACAGTTTACAAATGAACAGTAACTCTTTCAAATGCTTTTATCTGACTCTACACAATCCTGTACACCAGAAAACCTAAAAGAACTTTCTTTACAAATGGTGCAATATGAAGAGGAGTAAAGCAAGGTTTAAACATAAAGGATTCTATTTTCTTTGTATTCACAGTCAAGAGGTATAGAACTGGGAAATAATATAATTTCCTACTTTAGGGTTAGTATTTGCCCATATCTTAAAATATGCTATCCTGTGACTTGGGAGTCCTACTGAATCTAGGTCAAGTCTCAAGATCCAGGGGAAACAGATCTAAATGTTGATAGTGGGTGACCAGGTGGCTTAAAGTTGTAATTTGATTGGGATCCGAATGGCACATGGGTGCATTCTATGACCACAAGGCTACTTTTTAGCTAACTCGATCAGGTTAGCATTCTGGTCGGCATCGTACCTGGAAAGGGCAAAGAAGAGTCCCACAAAGCTGAGTGAAAGCACTAAGCAAACATTGGTGTGGGAAGGGATTACTGCAGAAGAGCAATAGTAGGGCATCTGGCTTAGTCATAGCCTTGAGGAAATGGGCAGCATGCGGCCCCTCGTTCAGGTTAAAGCACAGCAGTGTACACACATGTATTCAATAAGCTGGAGAGGAGCTTATTCTCATTGTCCTTGGTAGCTGATCTCCCAGTCAGACCAAGTTCTTTTACAAAGCTAACAAGGTTGGGGCACACCTTTACTCCTCCCAGGGGTTTATAGGAAAGCAAGCCTTGCCCTTTTTGCAGAACACACTTTGGTGGCTGCTGCTTATGTGACACTGTAGATGTAAAATCTCCAGGGCAGAAAATATTGTGTATTCCCTCAGCAAGAGCCTGGAGACCAAGGAACTGGTAACAGAAATGTGGAGAATAAGGCTATTTTGGGGGTTTGTCTGTGGGCAACAGCTGTCTTCCATCGTGCACTCATCATATTATACCAAGAATATGCTCATGTTCATCTAAAGGTAAACCTCAAGATTTATTCTCCAAGGATGATTGCGATCAATCTTCAGTCCAGACTCATTTCAATATTAACAATCATTATTGCAACACTGATGAACATAATGCTTAAGACTATCAACATACATGAAAAGAATTAACACAAATTGGCATCATTTTCCTTACGCCACTGGACATAATTTACATAGAAGAGTAGACATCAAGGACAATGGAGTCAATTGAGCTGGGCTGCCTCTTCGATAATAGAGGTTGAAGCGCCCAATTTAGTGCCACCGCAATCTTAAGGAACAGGATATACGTAGGGAGCATAGTCTGGAGTTTTGAAGGAAGTTTACAATTAAAGGCCCCCTCAAAAAGCAAAGATACAGGGGATAAACAAAAAGGTGAGTGGGATGGGGTTGCTGCATAGATTGTTGATCCTTTTTTTCATTCAGGACCATATTTACCAAACATTCACGCAACGCAGCAAACCACCTTGCTGCGCTGCAAGAATAAAGGGCAGGAAAGCGCCGTATTTAACATTGTACATGGCATTCTTGTCCTTTCCTAGATCTGGTGCGCTTTTGGCTACCTAGCACCAATGCAGGCACCCTTGCACTATGGTGCAAGGGTGCCTGAGTTGTAGGGAGGACTGTTTATGTGCAGGAAGGGACACCTTCCTGCACAAAAAGAATCCTCAGTGGCATTTTCCTCTTTATATATGTGCTGGAGAATGCAGCACCAGTTGAAAAAGAAAAAAAGAGGAGAAATAAAAATAAAATTGTCATCGTTATGCCTCTGCTGGGGAGGGGTAGGATTTTGATGCATTCCCAGGTCTGCCACTAATGATAAATCTGGGAATGTGCCAAAATACATGGGTGGGTGCGTGGGAACACCCACGCTCCACCATGTAATGCCTCCCTGGGACAAAGTAACGCAAGGCAGCGAGGCATACTCCACATTTTCCAAGCCAGGCAGGGCCACACAAGGTGGGCCTGCGTGGCTTGGTAAATATCATTCAAGGTTTTGCGTCACTCTTGCGCCCTCTTGTGTGGCACAAGCGAGACACAAACCCATGATAGATATGGGCCTGAGTGACCAAATGGCCTCTAGAGATGTACTCGTGGCCAAAAAGTTTTATACGTCATTCAGAATGCCCAACCCTCAGTGTGAAATTCAGACACGGACAGACTTTGCCACCCAATTGGAGTGCTTAAACCTCCTGATGAAGACAAGGAGCGAGATTAGTTAGAGAACCAAGCAGTCTTCAGGAAATTTTGGGGGATATGTACTAGGAAGTGGCGGAGCATGTCGTTAGCCTCCTTGGCTTAATGACAAGCTCCGCCACTTCTGAAACTCAAGGCTGCACCATATTTACAAGAATGCGGTGCAGCCTTGCGTTTCCCCCTGCGATGGCGCTAAGTTTAACAACTTAGCGCCAACGCATGCACCCTTGCGCCGGAGTGCAAAGGTTTCTGTGTGCAGGGGAGGATTGGTTATGTGTAGGAAGGTGTCCCTTCCTGCACATAAACAATCCTAAAATGCCATTTTGTAACTTTCATGCGTGCTGCTTCATGTAGCACACATGAAAGTTACAAAATGGTATTTTTTAAAAGGTTTGTTTATGTACAGGAAGGGACACCTTCCTGTACATAAACAAACCATGGCATTTTGCTTTTTCCATGTGTGCTGCACAAGGCAGCACACATGGAAAAAGCAAAAACGAGGAGAAATAATGCATTTCTCCTCGTTTCGCCAACTTAAGACCAGGGATTTCCAGGTCTTAATTTTGGCGCTGCCTCCTATGTACGCCACCCTTGTACATAGGGGTCAGCGTCAAATACAATGGGTGTTGCGGTGGAACGCCCACCACAACACCCACTGCACGCCCCTTCCACGCTAACCATAGCGTGAAAGGGTGCCTTATGTAAAAGGCAGCGTTAAGCAACGTTAAGTGGCTTAATGCTGCCTTGTACATAGGGCGCAGCCCCTATCGCCACCACAACGTCCGTAAAAGTGGCGTTGTGGTGGCGATAGGGGCTTTTACATATGACCCTTTGTTTTATAGTTGTTGATCTAAAATGTAACTGATATGAGTCGGTCTTGATATGTGCAAGTGGACACTAACAAAATAATTACAAGTGGCCTGTGTCGGGTCCAATAATTATTGCCTTCCACAATCTCCGACCCAGGTGTTTGGAACTTAGACCCAGGTGTTTGGAATTTATCAGCTGTGATCACTTTTGCCTATTGCTTAGTGCACCACAATCAGCATGTCTCGGTAAATAACAGGCATGTTCCCCTTGTTAAATTCCAGCAGGTATGACCTGTCAAAGTTTAACAAAGAATGTGATCTTTAACCATTCTTTTAATACCGTGTACATCACTTTCAATTGTGATCCCTACGTGGAAGGATATTTTACAGCACACTTGTAATCAGGCCCTTAGGGTTACAAACTGAGGTTTTGTTATATATGATACAACAAAATTATGCATTCTGCAAGTTTTTGCAATATATTATTTTATAGTGTTACGAAAACACTAGAAAAGCATTGATAATAAAGATATCTAGTGTATAATCTGGGAAAAGATTGCACAATAGAAACATATTACTGACTGGGACATGAACACATGCTTGGATAACATCTTATCATGCAAGTATTGAATCGTCATGGAGGAAACATTGAAACTAACACATCGCAGTGCCGCAAGTCATTTTGCTGTGCCGAGCTGCAGTAGTTTTGAAGCACAGGGATGCAACATATTTACAACAATATGTCGCATCTCTGTGCTTCCCCCTGCGCTGGCGCACAAACTGCTGCCATGAGCTGGCGCCGGCACCCTTGCACCATGGTGCAAGGATACCTGCATCGTGGTAAGATTGTTTTTGTGCAGGAAGTGGCACCTTCCTGCACAAAAACAATCAATTGAGGTGATTTCCTCTTCCAATGCGTGCTGTAGAATGCAGCGCGCATTGAAAGAGGAAAAGAACGAGGAGAAATGAAAACTTTTTCCTTGTTGCGCCTCGCAGCGCCACCCCTGGGGTGGTGTAGCATTCTGATGCATTTCCAGATTTACAATTGCTCTTAAATCTGGAAATGCATCAGTGGACATGGGTGTTGCGTGGGAACACCCACAACACCACCCATGTCACACCCCTAACACGCAAAGTGAAAAGGGGCGATATTTACAAGCACACATAAAGCCACGCAGGGTGGCTTAACGTGTGCTTGTAAATATCACGCAGCAGGTTTCGCCGCCGGTGCATCACGCAACGTGATGCACCAGCGGCGCAAGGGGCTTGTAAATAAGCCCCATATAGCTTTCTCTTTGCCCTGCTTATACATTACATGTTGCTCCGCCTGCACTAGTGTTGAAATAATGTCATCAGACTAACTTCAGGCGATTTACCTCTACCTTACAGACTACTCTACTGGACTTTCAGTCTTTACTGAAATTATTAATATAAAATACGACACCTAGTTTAGGAGTTTGGAACAAAATGTTAATTTTTTCACCTCTACAGTAGAGAAGTTTACTATGGGATTTCAAAGTCAGTTATTTTATATAATATATTCTAGAAATGTTGGCTTGCAAGTCAGATCCTTACGATAACTCTTTGTTCAGGGGCTGCTGTATTTTGTGAAATGTAAGGTCCTTGGGCTTGTTTCAATGTTTGTTGTTGCTTGGGTCAGCGTAACCCTTGAGTTACAGTCCCATTTCTGAAGCCTTCTAGATCTGGATCTGTGGATGGTGATTTATAAAGTTTGGTTGTGGTACATGTCCTCAGTGATGTAATGCATGTCTAGTCAGAACACTGTTATTCTTGGAGAGAAGGTCACCAGACCACAGAGGGGTGAATATTTTACAGATGATGTCTTCACTCCTTCCAGAAATGTAAATTCTCCTGTAGTGCTGAGCATCTTTCATACCACTTCGCAGTCTCACTCTTAGAGAGTTTTCTGAGCAGTGTTCATGGAGGGAGATTTGTTTTTGTATACTTTTTCCCTGCTAATGAAGGTGACATTTTCTTAGGTAACATTTCTAATGACCTGAATGTGAAAAAGAAAGGAAGACAAAAACTCACTGCAGATGTGGTTATTCTCACTGCCACTGAGTCCCTGGGATGGATTTACTGTGTTATTATGGCAAACAGAGGTGGCCACAGCAGCTCCCAGGGGCGCATGATTAACAGTCCTCTCCCACGGTTCTCTAGGGATGATTCACAGGCAGTGGCTCAGTTCTGATCCGATCTGTTATTTTTTGCTTTGAGCCCACTGACACTCCTTTCTTAAGACAGCCTATGCATATGTGCTAAAACTAATGAATTCTCACTTTCCAGGTTATTCTTAAACTATAGTTTTAAAAAAAGTATCAGCGTGTTCCAAGTAACAGGCACCTTCCAAAAGTGGTAACGCACATTTGCACGCCAATTTCTGCATCAAATTAGAAGTGAGAGCCTCACAAAACCTTGGCTTGCACTGTCTTATTTTCCCTCTACTTTTTAATAAAGTGAAGTGCCAGGCAGCGAGTTCACTTATCTACATATTTCATGATATGTGCGAATTAGGCTCAGGTGATGCAAGGGGAAATTGTATCTAATTTTGATATAGATTAGCATTATCTAAGTAAATTTTCAATAGCACATTTTACCTTCATTCATGTGCATGCTCCTTACGCACTGTATACATAAGAATCCCGTAAAAACACACAACACTGAAATATACCATTAATTTATGGTGTATTTAAAATGTCCGGCTGGCTTTTATATTATCGTAACATTGTCAGAAGATTATGGAAATTATGAGTACTAATGTCACCAACATGATGCCAGGTCAGTTTCGGGACATACAATACATTTTCTGCATCTATGAGTAACCAATATCTATTTTTATTGAGAGGAACAGTGCTGAAGAAAGAAATGAATGAGCGAAAAGGTATTTTAAAAAAGCAAAATCATAAGGGAACGTCTGTTCTTCTATGCTAGGAGAATGCAACAGTGCCCAACGATATTGACATCGTTTACACTCGAAATGACAACAGTTTCTAAAGAAATGAAAGAGGAAATCGCTTCTGTTGTTCCATAAAATACCAGCAGGGTCCACAAACTGACAGCAAAGTAGTGATATTGCCAGGACGAGCACAACTTGTTTATGTCTGTGTGGCCGGTACAGGTGAAACTGTACAACATCACTGCTGTATGGCACTGTGAGGCTCAAAATTCCTTTTGAGTTAATGTGGAAAGTTTAATACTCATGATCTCTGTGTCCAGTGGGGAAAATGTGTCATAGTTTGTAATTAATCCCTTCAGCGAGCAACACTACGGCAATAAAATACAATCAATTACATTTCAACGAGTGCACATCATTCATCTGTCAGGTAATCAATATGCTTATAATATAAATACACTGCACAATTCTTTGGGCCTCATCTAGAGCAATGAGCTAATACAGAGGGATTCAGCTGGAAGGAAAACACTGGTCCCAAGTCAATGATGTTTGCAAATAGCATTCCTTTTAAACATTTCCCCTTGGGTTGTTGTAACGCACGTAGAAAGCTGGAATTAATATCACATGCACTTCATCAAGTAGGTTCAAATACAAAATTAAATGATATTGGCAGGAACATACCAGTCCCCGAAGATATGCTGCACTATATTCAACAACTTATATACTTCTGTCGTCCATTGATAGTTCACAGCGCACTCATATTCCAAGCAAAAAGACACATCTAATCAGTGGTGGCCAGTAATTTTGCCAAGGAGGGAGGCGGGCTGGCCACACATATACACACACTCACTCACACCCATGCATTCACATATGCAAGTACACACACACCCATTCACAAAACTCACTACAAGTTCATACATTTATACCTTTATGCACGCATGCGCCTAACATTCAAAAACATAAAACGTACCTGTCCAGCAGCCCTGGAGCGGAAAGTCTCCTAGGTCCCATGAGGATTAGGACTGCTGCCTTCCCTCATTGGTTGACCTTAGGTCAGCCAATGATGGAAGGCAGTAGTCCATCACTTGTCACAGAGTGGGAGAGTGTCAATGAGACCGCTGACCCCACCCCACTCTGTGATGAGGTGTCACTGATTGACACTCAGCCCAGGGCACTTCAGGGCTTAAAACCGAAGTGCCCAGGTCCGAGGCAAACAGTGACACTTCCCCTAATCATGAAAGGGAGGGGCCTCGAGGCACTTTTGCCAGGCTGAGGAGGTCACGCCCACAGGGCTGTGAAATCCTCAGCCTGGCAAAGTTCAGCTCAGGCAGGCAGGAACCTGTGCATTTAGCGCATGTCTAGCTCCTGGATGCCTGACCTGAACAAGAAGAGTGTATGTCAGGCTGACCTTTGCTCAGCCTGACAGACACTTTTCTTCTCCGAAAAAGGTGAGAGTGGATTGCCCATTCACCCATATGGACGAGCCACGGCTGCATCTAATCACTAATGTTCATTGCATTTTATGTTCAATGCATTGAAATTAGCTGTTGCTGGTAGGTCAGCATGAGAGAGATGAGAAATAACTGTAATTGCTAATTATTGCTGTTCAGTGCCTAATTTGAGCCAATGGTTGCCGGTGGGGTCCACCGGTACTCTTTTTGGGGACCAGTACTTATTTTTTCTCATCAGACATTGACCGCGAGCAAGAACGGGAAAACCACACAAAGGGGAATGAAGTAGGAGGAGAAAGACGGAAAAACCATAGCAAAGAGAGAAAGGAAGAACTAGCATGAGTGAGATAAAGGAGCAGGGAGTGTCTGATAGTGGATGGAACAGCCATGAGGTCAATTCAAGACTATGCAGCCTTGGTATTCGGTGTGCCAACATTTAAAAGCATTGGCCGCATGTTTCAGAGCAGAGCTTTGGACACGACACTGATTCAATTCCAAATTAAGAATGAAGAGTGGTGTGCAATTGTTTTTACACAATGTGTGGCCTTAATTTTTTCACCTTGTTTCTTTTCACAGTAAAAACTATTTGTAAAACGATTTAACTGTAAGAAGGCCTAATGGCAAAATTAACAGTAGACATTTTCTCTAGTTTTTAGATTCATGTTTTGTGTATAACCTATAAAACAGTTTGCCTACATTTTTTCACTTCTGTTGCAACATGAATTGCATAATAAGAATGTCAATAATAGTGTCAACATAAGCATGCATTTTGTGTATTGAAAGCAAAAAAAAAAAAAAAAAAAATGAAATTGTCAACAGTGTAAACAGCTGCCACATCAGAGAAACACTGCGCTTGTGAAAGAAGAAAGAACAATTCTATTTGTATTACGTTGGAGCTTGTGTAACATGGAGTGGAGAGAACAGTTTTTGCTGCTCTCTTTATTATAGAAGTATGTTTTAATCAGAACAAAAATACAAGGAATTGATTGGGGAACCATTGCTAAACCATTGTTCACTGAAAATTCAAATCTATTAACAATGTCGACTAGTTAAAATCATTACATCAAATACATCCCCCATCCAAAACCTTACAACCCACCCAAACCCACCCCCACAAATAATCCAAAAAACCTCAGTGCTCTATATTTAAATGTTGTTTCTGCATTTCCTTTGTGACACCGAGTCTCCTTAAGGTCTGCAGAGAGCTGGCCATCCAGGGTGTGGGACTTGATGACCTTGCTGCGCCTAACCCTTTCTCCCCTTGGAAATTTAATAATGCAGGGCAGCTCCCAGACTTTGCGTTTAAAAGACATTAAAAACCCAACTTTAAAAACTGGCCATCTGAAATTACTTTCGCTTAAGTTTGCATAATTTTCAATACTGCACTTGCCCCCCCCCCATAGTAAATTGTGTAGGGAGTCCCAAAACAACAGTCTCTAACTGTTTCCAGAGGAAAGTGCTTAGTGCACCAGGATAAGATCCAGTATCAGTATCTTAGGGGCCGATTACTATGGCAGTGAGACCACCACCGACAGCCCGTTGGTGGCGGTCTCACCGCCATCGTAGGCAAGTTTCCCGCCAGCCATATTACAATGGTGGGTGGTTTGTTGGCGGTTGGAAAGACCGACCGCCACGCATCCGACGGGCTCCTTGGGCCCGCTGGTGCGGCGGAGGCAGCCAAAATCCCTACAATAGGCACCGCCGTAGAGATTATGATGTCCTTCCCTGCCAGCCATTTCATGGCGGTTTACCCGCCATGAGAAGGCTGGAAGAAAGAGACATTGGGGGCCCGTAGCAGGCACCCTTTCCTCCCGGCCCTCAATTGTGGCTGTTGGGGGGCACCTATGGTGCCCCCCTGCATATCCCTGCACCATGTGGCAGGCACTACATGATGCCTGCCACGTAGTGCAGGGATATGTACAGGGTGTATTCTTTGCATTGCGGTGGGGGCTGCAGCCAACAGCACCCGCTGCGATGCAAAGAATACATGGTGCGGACCGCCTTGCAGGCGGTCGCATCGTAATCCCTGTGGTGGGACCACCAACAGCTAGTCAGTCGGTCCCGTTTCTGATAGGGTCGTCCACCCGCCATCCTAATCGGGCCCCTAGTTCCTTTGTTCCTAGATCTTTACGGCTTGTTAAGGCAACTTATGTTACAGGACTGTATTTTCTGCCTGCTGACGGTATACTACAACCGCTTTCATGACTCGTAGAAAATGGCATAAGAACTGACACAATTCTCCTTTTAAACAACAGAGAATGGCATCCCTGCATGATTTGATATTCGAATGGCAGAACATTGGATATAACTAATACTGCCTCAGGGTTTTTAGCCTTTCGTAAATGCATCTCAGATGCAGCAGTGATTCATCTGAGTTAGCACACAGTCTACATTGTTTGCTCGCATCTCCATTCTGGCACCCATACAAGTAACATCTTAGCGGTATCAAACCACAATGCAGCCTCATGAGTTCATACTTTGCCATGTTGGGGAGAGGCAGATTCAAATAGACTGGCAGGGAACCTGGAGTGTAGACCTCTGTTGCCCAACTGCTTTCCATCTTGTTCTTTAAGTCCTGCAAACCCTGATCCACCAATAATATTATCGCGTTCTTCAATGTCAGCTTTGCTATAACTTCGTTCAGTAGATTTGCGTTGAAGAGATTTTGTGTATTCAAAATTTTGATAGACTTTGTTTAAAGAGATCTCCATTCAGAGTTTAGGGGCTCATTATGATGGCGGGAGGATCGCCACTGCCGGGCCGCTGGTGGCGATTCTCCCGCCATCACAATGTGATTCACCCACCGCCAAATTAGGATGGTGGTGGGAATCACATTGGTACCGCGGCGGACGGAAAGTCCGTCCGCCATGGTCCCGCAAGGCGGTCCTTTTCCGCCCGCCTTGCGGAACCCGGCACCAGGGCATCATTGCGGTGGTGCCATGCAGGCACCGCCGTAGTGATTAGGATGAGCCCTTCCGCCTGTCTTTTTGCGGCGGATATCCCGCTGCAAAAAGACAGGCAGAGACTGGCTTTGGGGGCCCGTTGCGGGCCCCCTCTGTGGGGGGGGCAGTTGTGCACTGGGGGGGGTACCCATGGTACCCCCCTCCATTTCCATGCACAAGGTGGCAGGCACCACGTGGTGCCTGCCATGTTGTGCATGGAAATACACAACATGGCCATTTGACATTGCGGCGGGTGCTGCAGCCAGCAGCACCCGCCGCAATGTTAAATTGCCAGATGCGACCGCCGCGGTGGTGGTCGCATCATAATTAGGGGTGCAGGACCGCCGCATGACAGGCAGGCGGTCCCGTTACCGCTGGGATAGCGGGCGGACTCAAGTCCGCCCGCCATCCTAATGACCCCCTTAGCTCCTGTAATTTCTTCCACAATAGTTGGTTAATTGTACTGATTTCCGCTGACTTTAATTTTAAGCAATACAATATGAATTTGACATGTAAAATCAAATCCTGTTACGGGAGGTTAAATTCCAGCCTAATTTGTACTTAGCTGATGCAAACAGGCGACAATGTTGCACACATTGCTGTTTATCCAGGAAGTCAAATAGTTGGTCTTTGAACATTATGGCTCCGTATGAGAGTGCGGGCATCATTTTATGCTCGATGACTGTTAATAGTGCTCCAAGATTTGGGCAAGCCAAGTTCTTTTTTAGGCACCTCAGTGCACATTATGTGCTTAGCCAATGTTTTTAAAGTTTCTTCTTGGGCCCCTTTGCCGCTCCTTATATCCAGCTACATTCACAGGTATTTGAAGCTTTTCACTCGCTCTATGTGTGACCTTCCAATGTGCCTGGCCCCTTTTTTTATCAGTTTCCTGCCTAATTTAATTCTCTTGGTTTGATTAGGTTGCTCATGATGGCATTCTCTGTGCAATAGCAGGGAGGGGTGTTAAGTAATCTCTGTCAGCCTATGCAAGTACTATCTAGGAAAACCATGTCTTCTGCCTATTCAAGAATTTGGACTTTTCGGGTGGCTAAGTAATTGGGACACGACCTGGGACTGACCAAGGCTGTCGTACTGAGATTAAATAGCAGACGCGCAAGAATACATCCTTGTTTGAGGCCTTTATTTGTAGCAATTTTCTCTGAGGTAATCCATTTTGTTGATAATTTATTCTTCACCTATGTCTCGCTATACAGCGACTCAATGGCTTTTAGTAACTGGGGAGAATCGCCCGTCTGTTTAACTTTGGCCATAACCTGCCTTTGAGTACATTGTCAAAGGTGTTCATAAAGTTAATGAAGGTTGCATAGAGTGGCATAGATTTTAGTCGAGAGGCATAATCTATTAAACAAGACAGAGTGAGCAAATTATCCTCCATCTTTCTGTTTCTTTGAAACCCAGATTGGAACTATGGGATCAGTTGTTTCTCAGTGGCCTAGTGTTAGAAATGGGGGTCCCTAGTTGGAAAAGGTTTGCACCTTTGTCCAAGTAGGAACCCTTCTTCCCAGTCAGGATAAGGGAGTTACACTCCTAAAATAACCCCTGCTCACCCCCTTGGTAGCTTGGCACGAGCAGTCAGGCTTATCTCAGAGGCCGTGTGTAAAGCATTTGCACATGATCAACAGTAATACAGGGAAAACACTACAAAAGGACACCACACCTGTTTAGAAAAATATCCAATATTTTTATATATCCAAAACAAGACCAAAACGATAAGAATCCAACATACCGTACTGAAAAATATATACTTTGCAAGATATCCATAAAATTGCAGAAATATCTCAAAACACAGTTCTTCCGAGTCTGTAGCTCTGTCCAGGGCTACTGCGGTGCTGAAAACAACAGAGTCTTACAGTTCCAGCCGACCATGTCGGTACGGGCCAGTAACAGAGTGGACAGACTCGTGAACAGTACCTTTCTCGTTGCGGCCGACATGTTGGTGCGAGTCGGTCGGGGCAACCGTCGCGGTTGTGTAGCAAAATGGAAGCAGTGCAGGGTGCCCTCACGATGCGGTGCAGGCAGCGGCTCGGTGACGATCGTCCAGACGGCATCGGTGAGACCAAGGCTTATGGGGCAAGGCGGTGCTTGATGCTGTGCTTGATGCGGTGCTGACAGGTTGCGGTTCAGGCGACAGAGCCGGTTAGTGGGAGCTGGTGTCACTTGGCCCAGACTGCTAAGAGGGACGAGGCGGTGCGCTGTGAAACTTACCAGCGGTGCCCCTAGCCCCAATGCGGTCACGGGTGTGGAAGTCAGCAGGCAGCGATGGCCTCGGTGAGACCAGGGTGGCGAAGTGAAGCGAGGCGGTGCGGAGTGCGAGCCCACAGGTCATGGTGCAAGCAGCGGCTCGGTGGCGTCGGTCGTCATCGTCAGTGATACCAGGGTTGCAGTGCGAGATGTGGTGGTGACTTCTGCGGTGCCTTCAGGACACAGAGCCAGCGATGCAGGGTGTGGTGCCCTCATGATGCGGTGCAGGCAGCGGCTCGGTGATGATTGTCCGGGTGGTGTCGGTGAGACCAAGGCAACGGTGCAAGACGGTGCTGGATGCGGTACTGGCAGGTCAAAGTGCAAGCAGCGGCTCAGTGCGAGATGCAGCAGTGCCTTCTGCAGTGCCTTAAGGACACGGAGCCAGCGACGGAGTCGGTGACGGAGTTGGTTGCTTTTCTCTTCTCTGTGGCAACTGAAGCAACAGTTCCAGAAGCGGTACCCAGAGGTTGGTGAAGTCTTTGCAGTCCCTGAGACTTCAGAACAGGAGGTAAGCTCTACTTTAAATCCCTTGGAGATACTCAGCACAGGTAAAGAAAGTTCAGTCCAATTCTTTCACTGCCCAAGACAGAAGCAGCAACTGCAGGCCAACCCAACAAAGCAACAACACAGCAAAGGGGCAGTACTCCTCCTGGCAGCTCTTCCAGCTCTTGTTCTTGGCAGGTTCTTTGATTCCAGCGAGTTCTAAAGTTCTTGGGTCTGGGCCCCAATATTTATACTCAAAATTCCTTTGTTCTCTCAGGCAGAGAGTGTCTGTGCTTAGTCCAAACCAGTTCTGTCCTCTCTGGCCAAGCTTCCTGGAAGGAGGTGGAGACAGCATTGTTCAAGGCAGACTAGGCCCATTTAGGTGCAAGGAAATCTCCTCCACTACTTTAAAAGCAGTCAAATTATTAAGAAAAGGACACTTTTTGAACACCACTATATCATTCTGGCCTACGGTTCATGACCAAGGCAACTTGATCGACGAAACGCGTCAGGTTTTGCCTGTACCTCCATACCTGGCATGCTGTGGTACATCCTGTGGTACATCCTGTGCACATGAAACCTTTGGCAAACATATGGGAGTGTGCCTTTTTTCTGCCACAGGATGTTTGTGGACTTTGACATTATGTGAGCACTTACACCGACCATGCACCACTGTCGTTTGGACCGGGGGCTCTGTGCAACTGGGAAACTTTATATATATATAGAGGTTGTTGGTGAGCAATAAACAACACCTTGCTGCATTACTCTGTGGTCTGTGCTCCGTTATTGGAAGAAAGGAATCCAGCGTTTTAACGGAGTTGCCAGTAATATATATATATATATATATATATATATATACATATATATATATATATATTTCCAACAGCCCCCACGAAAAAGAGCAAATGTAGGCTCTCCCGGTAAGCAGAAATTTCTTTATTTATATAGTCATAAGGCGATGTCCGTCCTGATGCGTTTCGGCTTGTCCCAGCCTTTGTCAAAGTCATTTTTTTGTTAGATTTCTTTCAAATTTAATGGTACAGAGCACATAGACATAGAAAACAGCACATTCATTGCTAATATGTCTCCCTCATAATGCATCATGTCTCTCAAACTGGTATAATACAGAAGAGAACTATTTAAGCAGTATTCAAAAGTATGCAGAACTCATTGATAAATGGTATGGGAAAGGAATTTTGTCCAGAGAACAGTTCATGTTTTTGCAGAACAAACACCAGAGAATCCCTACCTATTACCATTTGCCCAAGATACATAAAGACGCTACCAGACCACCAGGGAGACCAATTGTGTCATCCATGGGAGGATTGACAGAAAATATGTCAAAGTTCATAGATCATTTTCTTTCCCCGTTTGTCTCCCAGCTGTCTTCTTATACCCAAGACACTAAAGACTTTTTGAAACAAATACAAGGGATTGAGTGGGAATCTGATTTTACAATGATCCCGCTAGATGTATGTAATCTATACACCAGCATTAGACATACCGATGGTCTGATAGCTGTGGACAATTTCTTGAAAAGCCGTTCCCTATGGTACCTGGAACACAATACAATGCTATTAGAGTTTATCTCTTTTTACCTGAATAATAACATCTTTATTTTCCAGGGTCAGAGATACAGGCAGACACAGGGGACGGCTATGGGCACCTGCTTCGCCGCCAGTTACGCAAACATGTTCGTGGGCTGGTGGGAGAAGCAGCTAGCCTGGGCAGATGATATGGAGGAATGGGTGGAGAAGGTTGTTTGTTGGCGGAGGTACATTGACGACCTCTTCATTATTTGGAGAGGGTCACAGGAGTCAGCCAAACAATATATCTCCAGCCTCAACAACAACCACCTAAACCTCAGATTTACTAGGGAGATGAGTACTACTGAGGTGAATTTCCTTGACCTTAGAGTGTTTGTGAGTTCCAATGCCATCCAGACAGCCATTTACAGGAAAAGTACGGCGGGCAACTCCGTTTTACATGGACGTAGCAGCCACCCAATAAACCTCATAAAGAGCATCCCTTATGGGGAGTTACTCCGAATAAAGAGAAACAGCTCACGACAATCAGATTATGAGGAGGCAGCAGAGGGAAGCGTGAGATGCTTCAAAACCAGGGGTTACTTACAACAAACACTATGGACAGCACAGATGAAGGTCAGGGAAAAAGAAAGGCAAACACTACTGCAGGAATCACAGAGACCCAGAACAGAAAGAGAACCAGGGAACCTGAGACTAATTATGAATTATTCCAATGCAGCAGGGAAAATCAGAACCATACTGTGAGAGATTGGAAAACACTGCAATCAGACAGCGTGGTGGATAGAGAACTTCCAGAATATCCCAAGATATCATTTAGAAAATCACGATCCATAAGAGATCATTTAGTGGGAAGTCATCTATCCCCGATAAGAACAGGCACCAGTTTGCAGGACCTACAAGGCTCCTTTCCATGTGGGAGGTGCAAGGCCTGTACTAACAGCAGAAGAGTGACCTCGTACTTGATCGCAGGTTCCCGCAAGGAAAGAAAAGTAACCAAATTCATGACCTGTACCACAACTTATATAGTTTATTGTCTGGTATGCCCATGCAGCTTACGCTACGCGGGTAGTACCATACATCCGGTCAAAACGAGAGTCCTGGAACACCAAAGGGCAATCGTGAACAATGATGCTAATTACCCCGTGGCACGCCATTTTGCGAGCCATCCCAGGAGCGAAAGGGCACTCCTTCAATTCTTCTGTCTAGACTGTATCCCCAATGACATCAGGGGAGGAGACAGGGAGAAGAAATTACGACGTCTAGAGTCGAGATATATCATCGATCTCCAGACGAAGTTTCCTAATGGATTAAATGGGGGGGGGAGCTGGTAACACAACTGTGAAGTAAGCATTGAGTAAGTAATGAGCACAGATTTTAATAATGAAGGACTGAGTAAATGGAGTACACATAGCGCCAGAATTAGGAGTGATACATGGGAGTTAAGAGTCTAATGGCCCGTAATATTCACTTAAGCCCATCCAGGGCGGTATGAAGTGTGTTTACATGTCGGAATTGAATAGTCTCGTATGCCCATCTAGGGCATAATAATGAACAATTCACCTTTGTAAAATAGGGCATGTCACCAGTTGAAACACGGGCCCGCGATATGCCATGAAATAGAAAGCTCTGAGTGATCTCCCATTGGGTGTAAAACGAATGTGGGATATAGTAGAGACTTGATAAACTGTCTCCTTTTATGCATATGCAGAGCAATAATGTTGATTTATTTAATATAACAATGAATTTAAAATTGTGAAAATAGGAGAATGACAAGTCGATAAGATGATTTGTAGATAGACTCTACTGATTATTTGCACAATTAAATATGGCGCTTGTTTGCAGTTAATGAATTGTCCTTCTTTAGTTTTGTTAATCAAACTACACTATATGTATGTTTGTTTTGAAGGCGCCCGTCGACACTGACGAAGGCTTATGCTAAAACGCGTCTGTTTTTGATTTGAGTGCACAAAATAAATCCTGACTTGGATTTTATACCTACGTGAGTGCTGGTCCTTACTGTTACAAAAGACAGTGGAGCGCGATATATATATATATATTTCCAACAGCCCCCACGAAAAAGAGCAAATGTAGGCTCTCCCGGTAAGCAGAAATTTCTTTATTTATATAGTCATAAGGCGATGTCCGTCCTGACGCGTTTCGGCTGGTCCCAGCCTTTGTCAAAGTCATTTTTTTGTTAGATTTTTTCAAATTTAATGGTACAGTGCACATAGACATAGAAAACAGCACATTCATTGCTAATGTCTCCCTCATAATGCATCATGCCTCTCAAACTGGTATAATACACAATTGAATACAGTTCCTGTTTTTTACTTATTTTTGAAAAATTGTTTTTGCTCTTTTTTAATGATTTTTACAGAGAATTCTATCTTTATATAAAAACAAGCCTCCTTGGCATGTCATTTCAAATCTAACATAGCCTGGACCGGAAAGCCTTTGGGAAGCAAACTCTTGGGCCAGTGCCCTCTATCTAATAAATGGCATCTGAGGTCGAGCCTCTAATAGCAATATACGTGGCATGGCCATCCTAACACTATTTTGCTTATCATGAACATGAAAATTCTAATTCATTAATAAAAATAAAAATAAGAGGATATAAATAAATACTTAAATAATTGGATGATAAGATATGATTTCCAATGGATCAATTTCCATAAAATATGTGTTATATAGATACTATACAGGTCAATACATATCAAAATATCAAATCCAATCATATGAGTCCAATCATTCTTATAAATACAAATAAAATTATACATGTGCAAAACTGCAAGCATACGTAAAGTGCCAAAGTGCAAAATAGCCTCGAAATTGGAATCAAGGATATCCCAATATATAAAGTGCTCTAGTGTGAGGATACAAACCATCTCCTATTGCACAATCTTTCAATGTCCCAGACCAAGTCGAATTAAGACATTACAATCAATAGTTATGCATATGCACAGCTACTAAGCATGCCTAAAGTGCCAAAGGGCCAGGTATCATCATGATGAAAATCAGGGATATCCCGATATATAAAGTGCTCTAGTGCAAAGATAAAACCGTCTCCGATTGCACAATCTTTCAATATCCCAGACCAATTTGCATTCCAGCATTTCAACAATTTAGAGTGTATTATAAAACTCTGGGAGGGGAGCTGGGCGATAGATAAACTATCATTTAAGCCAAATGTACTTCTAGCTCCTCATCCCTGTTCAGACCATTTGGGAATTTAGTATTCAGATCCAGGATGTATCTAGATTCTAGGCGTCTTAAATTTAAAACTCTATTGCCTCCTCTGATGTTTGGGGGAGTCCTATCAATCGCAAAGAACATCAGTAAGCCAGGATAACTATCATGTTTGTCATGGAAGTGTTTAGCCACAGAGTAAGTGAAATCCTGGCTCCTAATTGCTCGCTGATGCTCTAACATGCGATTTTTTAAAGAAAAATTTGTACTACCCACATACATCAGTGGGCATGGGCAACTGAGTACATAGATGCAGTGGTCAGTGTTACAATTATAAAAGCCATTTATTTTTTTCACATGCTCGTCACTAGATTTAAACGTGAGGACATTTTTCACCATCCTGCAGGCCTTGCAATTATTACACTTATAAAACCCTTTCACAGTGGATAGCCACATCTCAGGTTTACGGCCTCCATCAAAGTAGCTGTTTGTTAGATTATCACCTAATGTCCTCCCTTTTCTGTATGTCACAGCGGGTGCCATAGGTAAATCCTTACCAATTACATTATCTCTTTTGGCAACCTGCCAATGTCTCCTCAATATCTGATACATTTTTGGATATATATATATATATATATATATATATATATATATATATATTATCTACTGGCGGTCGCCAGTAGATAGTTATAGTTAGGACCTATTTTCCATAGGAAATCCGCGACATTCTATTTGAAATAACTCTTGCGTCGGTTGACGAATCTTCGCGAAATTTTCAAACTTTATGGCCCGCTCCGGTCCGCTCCTACCCTGAAAGTCTCAGGGTGATTCGTCAAGCGGGGGCCGAGAAAAAGGGGGTCCCAAAACGTGTTTTCCCCATTCATTTTCCCATAGGAAACTTTAGACACGGCTACAGCCCGAACTGCTGAACGGAATTACACCAAATTTGGCAAAGAGGTAGTTCTTGGTTCAGAAAGAACCCTTTTTGTTAAATGGTATAAATCCGTTCAGTAGTTGCGGAGAAATTAAAAAAATAAGAGTCAAAAATCAATTTCCCATAGGAAACTTTAGACACGGCTACAGCCCGAACTGCTGAACGGAATTACACCAAATTTGGCAAAGAGGTAGTTCTTGGTTCAGAAAGAACCCTTTTTGTTAAATGGTGTAAATCCGTTCAGTAGTTGCTGAGAAA
Source organism: Calotriton arnoldi (assembly GCA_963921515.1). NCBI lineage: Eukaryota > Metazoa > Chordata > Amphibia > Caudata > Salamandridae > Calotriton > Calotriton arnoldi. The sequence continues at coordinate 1,004,332 of CAWUFW010007403.1, forward strand.
ATCAAAAGTAAAAGTACATATATATCTATGGCCGCGTCGGATTCGCACACCCTCCCGATCACGAGCTGTCTGCTAATTGGCTGTCAACACTCCAAACCAGGAAGTGTTGGCGGCCATCTTGTTCCTCGGTAGAACCGAGGAACAAGAAAGCAGTAAAAAAAGTGCGCAAAACGCACAAAGGGGGCAGGGTAGAAACACCCTGACCCCCTAGGTCTGCTCAGGGGGTCCCACAAGGACCCCCTGGGCAAAAAAAAGCATTTTTTTAAAAAAAAAAAATCGGCAGGATGCGCTCAGGGTGCGCGGATCCTGCCAATAAAAAAAAAAATCGAAGCGCGGTCTCCCGCGCTTCGATGCACTTGCCCCCGGGTGGGCCAAGTCCCGGGGGCATGCTGGGGGTGTTTATTTTATGTATGGGGGGCCTCTAAGGGCCCCCAAGCCCCGGGGACCACCACCCCCGGGGCTTTATCATAAATGGTGCGGGAGGGCTCTGAGCCCTCCCGCAGCCCCGGGGACCGCCACCTCCCGGGGCTTTTTTTTTTTTTTGTTTAAAACCTGTGTGGGGGGCTCCAGCCCCCACATGCCCCGGGGACCACCACCTCCCGGGGCACTAAGAAAATTGAAAATGGGGGTCTGTTTTGGACCCCCAAGCCCCGGGGACCACCACCTCCCCGGGGCTTTCAAAATGTAGGGAGGGGGCGCGGATCCTGCCAATAAAAAAAAATCGAAGCGCGGTCTCCAGCGCTTCGATAGCTAATTGCCCCCGGGTGGGCCAAGTCCCGGGGGCATGCTGAGGGGTGTTTATTTTATGTATGGGGGGCCTCTAAGGGCTCCTAAGCCCCGGGGACCACCACCCCGGGGCTTTATCATAAATGGTGCGGGAGGGCTCTGAGCCCTCCCGTAGCCCCGGGACCGCCACCTCCCAGGGGCTTTTTTTTTAAAAACCTGTGTGGGGGCTCCAGCCCTCACATGCCCCGGGGACCACCACCTCCCGGGGCACTAAGAAAATTGAAAATGGGGGTCCGTTTTGGACCCCCAAGCCCCGGGGACCACCACCTCCCCGGGGCTTTCAAAATGTAGGGAGGGGGCCGCGCGGCCCCCTCCTGGAGCCCTTGATGGCCCTGGGGACCGCCACCCCCAGGGCCGGCTCCTGCAGTGTCCCGGGGTGCCTACCCGGGACACTGCTGTTTGCTATGACAGGACGGGAGCCTCGCGGCTCCCGTCCTGTCATAGCAACTTGGTTTGGATATTGGAAGAGAGAGCAGGAAACCTGCTCTCTCTTTCAAAATGCAAACCAATTGCTTTTCCACATGGGGAGCAGCATGCTAGCTGCTCCCCATGTGGAAAGCAATGCCGGCTCCCAAGGGACGCGGGGAGCCGGCGGGACTGTGGGGGGATTGGGGACCCCCCCACAGTCCCCAACCAGAGGCCAGGCCCCGGGGGATGGGGTCCCTGGGGCCATAAGTGGCCCAGGAGGGGGGCCACGCAGCCCCCGTCCCCAAATAAAAAAATAAAATAAAAATAAAAAAAATAAGGGCAAGGCCGGCCCCGGGGATGGGGTCCCGGGGCCTTAAATGGCCTGAGGAGGGGGCCACACAGCCCCCTCCATATTTTTTATTTAACAAACAGGGCATGCCCCGGGGGATGGGGTCCCCGGGGCCAATAGAGGCCCAGGGAAGGGGGCCACGCGGCCCCCTTCCCGTTTTTTTTTTTTTAAATAAAACAAAAAAAAATGCTCAGGCCCCGGGGATCGGGTCCCCGGGGCCAAAAGTGGCTGAGGGAAGGGGGCCACGCAGCCCCCTCCCATAAAAAAAAAAACGGCATCGTACCGGAGGCCCCGCCCCCTCCCTGCAGTACTCTGCAAACGCGCCCCTGGCGCGTTTTAAGAAGGGAAGTAATTCCCCTTGAATACTGGGGGTCCCTGGGGCCAACTAGCCCACCAGGAACCTCCAGTATGCGCCAGGGGGCTGCCTTGCAGAGAGGTGTACAGAGGCCACGCCCCTTTTTACACCTCTCTGCAACGCAGCTCTGTGGCGCTTAATGGAGGTAGCTGGTGGGCTAGTTGCACCCCAGGGACCCTCAGGATTCAAGGGAGTTAATCCCCCGACTTAAAACGCGCCACGGGGCGAGTTTGCACAGTGGTGAAGGGAGGGGGCGGGGCCTGAGGTGACATGTGTGCAAACAGGCCCCGTGGCGCGTTTTAAGATGGGGAATTAAATCCCCTTCAATCCTGAGGGTCCCTGAGGCCAACTAGCCCAACAGGTACATCCAGAAAGCGCCACAGAGCTGCGTTGCAGAGAGGTGTAAAAGGGGTGTGGCCTCTCTACACGTCTCTGCAACGCAGCCCCTGGCGCATACTGGAGGTTCCTGGTGGGCTAGTTGGCCCCTAGGGACCCTCATGATTCAAGGGGACTTAATCCCCCAACTTAAAACGCGCCACGGGCGCGTTTGCACAGATGTCACCTCAGGCCCCGCCCCCTCCCTTCACCATTGTGCAAATATTCCTCTAAAATCTGCCGAACTACGAATTCTGATTTACTCACCTGTTATCAGGAGAGACCTCAGTGCTGCATCTTTCAGCCCAGTACTAATCCTGAAAAGTAATTTTAACCGTACTTACCAGTAACTTGAATTTCCTTCCATAGGATATCATTGCCTGCTTTTTGCTGAAAAAGTTTCTAAGTGTTGATTTTTAAACATACAAATATTCCTCTAAAATCAGCCGAAATACGAATTCCGATTTACTCACCTGTTATCAGGAGAGACCTCAGTGCTGTATCTTTCAGCCCAGTACTGGTCCTGAAAAGTAATTTTAACCGTACTTACCAGTAACTTGAATTTCCTTCCATAGGCTAACATTGACTGGTTTCACTTGGAAATTCTTCTGTGTGGAGTTTTGGAACTTTAAAATATTCCTCTAAAATCAGCCGAAATACGAATTCCGATTTACTCACCTGTTATCAGGAGAGACCTCAGTGCTGCATCTTTTAGCCCAGTACTGATCCTCAAAAGTAATTTTAACCGTACTTACCAGTAACTTGAATTTCCTTCCATAGGATATCATTGCCTGCTTTTTGCTGAAAAAGTTTCTAAGTGTTGATTTTTGAAACATACAAATATTCCTCTAAAATCAGCCGAAATACGAATTCCGATTTACTCACCTGTTATCAGGAGAGACCTCAGTGCTGTATCTTTCAGCCCAGTACTGGTCCTGAAAAGTAATTTTAACCGTACTTACCAGTAACTTGAATTTCCTTCCATAGGCTAACATTGACTGGTTTCACTTGGAAATTCTTCTGTGTGGAGTTTTGGAACTTTAAAATATTCCTCTAAAATCAGCCGAAATACGAATTCCGATTTACTCACCTGTTATCAGGAGAGACCTCAGTGCTGCATCTTTTAGCCCAGTACTGATCCTCAAAAGTAATTTTAACCGTACTTACCAGTAACTTGAATTTCCTTCCATAGGATATCATTGCCTGCTTTTTGCTGAAAAAGTTTCTAAGTGTGGAGTTTTGGAACTTTAAAATATTCCTCTAAAATCAGCCGAAATACGAATTCCGATTTACTCACCTGTTATCAGGAGAGACCTCAGTGCTGCATCTTTTAGCCCAGCACTGACCCTGAAAAGTAATTTTAACCGTACTTACCAGTAACTTATATTTTCTTCCATAGGAATCCATTGTCTGGTTTTCAGCAGAAAAGTTTCAAAGTGTCGATTTTCACAAACTACAAATATTCCTTAAAAATCGCCTGTATGACTTAAACGCATTCTTTCAACTGTTTACAGGAGATGCACCAGTGCTGGATCCAGGATCCAACACTGAGTAAGAAAAAGTAACGATAACAGTTTTTACCTGCTAAGTGAATTTCCTTCCATAGGATAACATTGGTGATTCTATGAGAAAAAGTTTCAAAGTGTCAACTTTTAAAATACAATAATATTCCTTAAAAATCACTACTGTAACCAAAACGCTTTTACTCAACTGTTTACAGGAGATGCACCAGTGCTGGATCCAGGATCCACCACTGAGTAAGAAAAAGTAACGATAACACTACTTACCTGCTAAGTGAATTTCCTCCCATAGGATAACATTGGTGATTCTATGTGAAAAAGTTTCTAAGTGTCAACTTTTAAAATACAATAATATTCCTTAAAAATCACTACTGTAACCAAAACGCTTTTACTCAACTGTTTACAGGAGATGTCCCAGGACTGAATCTAGGATCCAGTCCTGTGGTTAGAAAAGTAATCCATAAAGTAACTAATTGCATTTAACTAGAAATTCACATTGAGCTGAATGTTGCATTGTGTTTGAAAATGTGTTGCCCATTGCAACAACTGTAACTACTGTACTTAAAAGTCTATTGCCTATGTGCAAAGTTTTTAAACTAAAGTAATTCATTCTGAGAAAGTATTTTTTGTAATGTATAATGTAATTACAATGTAATTTAAAAAATAAAATATGTAAAAAAAAATTGTTTCTAAAAATTTAGTAAATCAGTATGAAAAAATAAATATAACAATTAATACATTTAAAAATTGTCATTTACAAAACCTTTGAAATTCACTGAAAAAACCGTAGGTTTCAGACATGTTATAGTTAGGAATTAGCATTTAAAAACCCTTTGAAATTCACTGAAAAAACCATAGGTTTCAGACACGTTATAGTTAGAAATTAGCATTTAAAAAAACCTTTGAAATTCACTGAAAAAACCATAGGTTTCAGGCACGTTATAGTTAGAAATTTGCATTTAAAAAACCTTAGAAATTCACTGAAAAAACCATAAGGTTTTAGGGACAGTTATAGTTAGTTGGACATTGCACTCGTACAAAACCCGTGAAATTCCCCGTTATAGTTAGTTCAGGTAACTATAACTCGCGCCCCCGCAATGCACTGCTGATGACGTCACATATTACATCACTCATGACATGGTCAGTGACATCACTGATGACATCACTGATGACATCTCAAATGACATCACTGATGACATCACTGATGACATCATCCATGTGAGAATTTAATGCATCTTCTCACACCCTAATATAAGTTTTGAAACACCCACTCTAAATTACAGACTGCCATTCTCAAAACCATACACACTCCAATACCAATAAGTACATACCCACTCACTGATTCTTAGGTCTACACACACACATCTACTCACTCACCCGTACAGTCACTCATACTTACAGTCACTCAGTACAGGACTATCATATGCACTCATACACCTATATAAACACTCACACAACGCAACTCATCCATAGAGGTACTCACACACCTAGTCAGTCATGCAAATAATTAATCACACTCCAATTTACTCACCTATACAGTTATACACACCAGCTCACTTACTCATAAAAATACTAGCACATTCTTACGCTCCTATGCAATCACTGATGCAAGCACACACTCATCCATATAGCCACTCTCACAATCACACACTCTCACTTATAGCCATTTATATACTCCAACACACATATATACTGCCTTTCACATATGTAGTTACTCACACATGTACCACTGAGATATACATTCAATCACTAACACACCCATACACACACTCACCCACCCATACAGTCCATCACAGACGCACTCTTGAAACCATGCACCCAGTGAATCACCCACTCACACATCTATGCACAGAGTCACACTCACCCCACCCACACAAACACTGAGGCACCCATACAGATACTCAGAGAACCAATCCATAACCCATATAGACACTCATTTAGCTAGTCAGAAACCCATGCAGCTGCTTACACAACAACAGACAGACGGATACAGACATTCACACAGTTTAGTCACTCACCCATGCATCCAGTAAGATACGTTTAATCACTCACTTATAGACTCAGTCACGCACCTACTAAATCATCCATTCAGACACTTATACACCCACTCATTCTTCAATACGCCTTTCCCTATATATATTAAACATATTTAAACTTTACACAAACACACAGTCACTGGATTATGTCATCAGTGATGTCATTTGAGATGTCATCAGTGATGTCATCAGTGATGTCACTGACCATGTCATCAGTGATGTAATATGTGACGTCATCAGCAGTGCATTGCGGGGCGCGAGTTATAGTTACCTGAACTAACTATAACGGGGAATTTCACGGGTTTTGTACGAGTGCAATGTCCAACTAACTATAACTGTCCCTAAAACCTTATGGTTTTTTCAGTGAATTTCTAAGGTTTTTTAAATGCAAATTTCTAACTATAACGTGCCTGAAACCTATGGTTTTTTCAGTGAATATATATATATATATATATATATATATTATCTACTGGCGGTCGCCAGTAGATAGTTATAGTTAGGACCACGTTTCCATAGGAAAAGCATTTTTTGATGTGCTTATAACTTTGGCGTCGTTTGACGAATCTTTACGAAATTTTCCAAAAAGTTCCTCTTTTCAGGTCAGCTCCTATCCTTAAAGTTTGGGGGGGATTCATCAAGGGGGGGCTAAGAAAAAAGGGGGTCCCAAAACGTGTTTTCTCCATGCAATTTCCATAGGAAACTTTAGACAAGGCTACAGGTCAAACTGCTGAACGGAATTACGCCAAATTTGGCAGGGAGAAAGGTCTTGGTCCAGAAAGCACGCTTTTGTTTAAATGGGGTAAATCCGTTCAGTAGTTTTTGAGAAATATCAAATTTTTCAGATATCGATATTTGAGAATTCTGACATCTGATTGGCTGAGGCATTACGAGCACGAGCTTGCGGCTCATTGGCTGCGAACTGTTGAAACTAGGAAGTGTTGGCAGCCATTTTGTTATTCAACACTCTCCCTCTACAAGGCATCAGGTCCGTAGTTCTACCTCTGCGAGGCAACACTAAAAATATACCGCAGCTCTGTCTGTGCGAGATACCCCTTTCACTGTCCCTCTCCTCACATCACCAGCTCGCGGCTATGCCTTTAGAAGCCAGTCCGTCGGCTCGCAGCTCTGCGACTGCGAGCTGTCAGCCATTTTGTGACTCAGTCCGTCAGTTCGCATCTCTCCCTCTAAAAGGCATCGGATCCATAATTCTACCTCTGCAAGACAATACTGAAAATATCCCGCAGGTCTGTCTGTGCGAGATACTCCTTTTACACTCCCTTCCCCTACATCATCAGCTCGCGGCTATGCCTTTAGAAGCCAGTCCGTCGGCTCGCAGCTCTGTGTCTGCAAGCCGGCGGGCCCGCAGCTTTACCTCTGTGAGCCACGTCGTTAGCTCGTTTTACGCTGCCTCTCCCCACATCATCAGCTCGCGGCTATGCCTTTAGAAGCCAGTCCGTCGGGTCGCAGCTCTGTGTCTGCGAGTCGTAGGTCCGTAGTTCTACCTCTGCGAGGCAACACTAAAAATATACCGCAGCTCTGTCTATGCGAGATACCCCTTTCACGGTCCCTCTCCCCACTTCACCAGCTTACGGCTATGCCTTTAGAAGCCAGTCCGTCAGCTCACAGCTCTGTGTCTGCGAGTCGTGGGGCCCGCAGCTCTACCTCTCTGAGCCACCTCGCTAGCTCGTAGAAGTGTCTGTGCTAGCAGGCCCGTAGGCACGTTACTCTCCCTCTGCCAGTTAGCCCGTCGGGTTGCAGCTCGGAGGGCTCGCAGCTGTATCTCTGCGAGCCAGCCTGATAACTGATAGCTGTGTGTCTGCTAGCAGGCCTGTTGGCCCTTTGGTCTCCCTCTGCAAGTCAGACCACAGCTCTCCCTCTGCGAGCCAGTACGGTGCTGTGCTTTTGCGAGCCAACAGCTCGAAGGTCTCCCTATGTGAGCTGAGCCCACGGGCCGCAGCTCTTCTTCTGCGAGCCTTCCCAACGGCCCGCAGGTGTCCCTCTGCTAGCCAAACCGCAGCTGACACTCTGCGAGACGAAATTCAGAATATAAGGCGGCTCTAAAAAGAGCCTTTGTGTTTATTAGTTGGAGCTACATGTAAGTGCGAATGCACAGCTTCAGGTTAATCAGGAAAACTCGGTTTCCCTCATCTGTGAAGTGTACTCCATCCCTTCTGTAGATATCAGCCACATCAAAACGTATGTTGTTGTTGTAGATCGACCCCATTCTATGGTCTCTGAGGTATGCAGACACAGCTTTGTTGACATTCTTCCTAGATTTTTCAATCTTATGACAAAGGTGGTTTGACCATTTCCATTTCTGTCTTTGGCCTATATTGGAATATACAAAGACAGTTTGAGGCAAAAGTAACATCAATTGTCCAAAGGTGTCCTTCATAAGCATTTCCAAACCTGCCCCAGTCAATGTGCCTAGATCTTTACCACCACAGTGCACAATCATGAGATCAGGGTGTTGGAGATGCAAACAGGTTT